>WAAE01002095.1:0-86217 GCA_013400495.1 Nicator chloris
GGGTTCATCTGCACCTACTTTTAACTGGTATGAGACCAGCTGTGATTTCTCACTGGCATGGATTTAAAAGGGATACAACACCAATAGTACCTAGTGTAGTGCATCATCTACAGTCTGGTGATGGTGAAAGTCTTCACCACTGTACAATTCTTCTCCTTGCTTTCTACTTCCTCCTGTTAATGTAAGAGACCTGATTTTACACTGAAGCTTTGAGAACTATGGTAGAGAAGTGATAAGGGTTTTTTAATTTTCCTTTTTTTTTTACAGTGTATAAAGAACTGGAATAATAGATAAACAGCTTAATAAAAAAAGAAAGGGCAATCTTTCTTTTTAAAGATTTTGCAGACATTTTATCAGTCTGCAAAACCATTCCTGAGGTAACTAAACATTACCCATTTTACAAAAGGGCATGCTGTAATAGTCAAAGAGACTCAGTCCCACAGTTGCTGATAGATGACCTATAAACACTTCAGCTTTGACACACAGGTACTACTGTAACTATTAGACAAGGCTACTGTCTTACGAATGCAGAGGTACATTCACAGAGGGTTTTGAAATTACAGCACTCATCTGACATCACAACTGAAGTCAAAGGGATTTCTTTAAGGTCGATAAACCCCAGAGCAACTCAAAGGCTGCAATCCATATTTATTGCTCTAGAGCTCCTCAGAAAGGCAGATAGACTGCGCATGAGGAATGGATCTTCTCACATTTCAGGTTTGCAGGAGGACTCAGTGGAATGGCCAAACACATTCCTATTTGATGGGAATCATTTGGCTGGAGAATATTTCTTTTTCCCAAAGGTTTCTCTCAATAGCAATCTGCCTTGGCTGTGAGGGTCTGGGAGAGGCTCCCTAGGGAGCTTATCTGTGCTGCTTCTTGACTGCTGCACAGTGATGTGGAATTTCCAAACCCCAGAGAAACCTGCTGGGTGAAAGTCCTTTCAGACACTTGGAGCCCAGCTGGCTGTGCTGGCCTCTGGGCCAGCTCTACAGCTTATCCCTTATTAAATTCCAATCCTTCATCACTCGTGATAAAATAGAAGCCAGAGGGTAGATGCACAATGAGTGTTTTCGAGAGCCCTGGTTGTGTGATAGTTTACTTTGTGGTGGCTTAAATACAAACCAGAAAGAATGTTTAAATCAAAGCACAAACTCCTTTGGCCTCAGGGTAAGAAAAACATTTTCACATTTTAAACATCACTGGCCTCAAGGTACAAAAGCAAATATTTACTAAACTTCCAGACTTCAGAGTTGGCTTTTTAAAGCAATTCCTTGTTGCTGCTTCTCTGGGAGGCTTTTCTCTTTCTATGCTTCCCACCCTTTAGGAAAAACATAGGCAAGGACTAGGAGCACAGCCTCTTCCTCCAGATCCCTCTGCTCCAAAGATCATCTCGTCTCCACAGCTGCTGGCCAAAGGAGCTGAAGGAAAGCAAGATGAGAGAAATAGCACTCTGCAGATGGTTTGTGCTGTTCTCATGCACTTCGTTCACTACACTGCCTTCAAGGAAACACTGAACTCATCACACCTACCACGGGACTGAGAAGCCCACGGGTACTGTGTGTATGCCACCCCCTTACTTGGTGACAGGGAATGTGTCCTGCAAGGTGTCAAGAATGTAAAAACCTGATCGAAGACCACCCCCACAACCTCCCTTAGCTCCGAAGTCCATTCAAGATGTGGAATGGGATTAGGCATGAGACAGAAGTTGTCATTTATTTCTTTATCGTCAACTTTCAGCACTCCAGCCTTTGTTCAAACTCAAGTTCAAGTTAACCCCCCTTCATTCCCCCTACCTATTCTGTAAACAACATGCTGGAAGGAAAGGAAACCATTGTCATAGTCTGATGACCATTTCCTCTAGTGCCAGTGCAGGCAGCTCCCTCACTGTGCTGCTCTCTCTCCCACATCAGGCTGTGCCTTGACTGTGCCACAACAGCTGCTCATGGGGTTATGCTGTGAACCTGACTGAAGAGCTGGTTTGGGTTAAAAATAACCAATGCAACAAAACAAAGCAAAACAAAGCAGTCATTTTTAACCAAGAATGCTTCCCTGACCCAGCCAGGCCAGCACACATCACACTGTCACAGGTTAGACAGGCTACACCTTCCCCATGGTAATGTGAGATGTGATGTTGTTTTTTCACTGCATCAGAATCCGAGGCACTGCAAGGAGGTCCAGGCTATCCTGCCCAGAACCAAGGGATGAACAGAGAACTTCAGCTTCTGATAGTCAACACATTTCCCAGGGGGGTCCCACAGCTCAGTCAGACTGAGATTAATGTCACAGAGAACTAAGTGGCAACAGGTCCTCTTTCCTCACCAAGGGCATTTCAGACCAGAAATATCCAAATTTTTTAAGAGGACTTTTTAAGGGCATTCTGTCCCACTGAAAAATTAATTCCAGTTCAGTTTTCACCCTGAGTCCAAGTGGAAATAGATTTTAAACATCTGAATAAAACTGACCAAAAATTCTTATTTTCAGTGGAGTAAGAATTATATTTATACCAAGTATAAGTGATGACAGGAACAAGATTCAAGGATCAAATAGGTATTATCACCTTTACACAAATGCTCTGTAAATGTAATAAAATAATACAGCAAAATATAGTACATTTATTAACTGCTATACAATGTATCATTATGTTATATTGTCATGCAGTACTGTGTTACTCTGTACACATAACAATTTTAAAATTGCATATATGCATATAAAATAGTCAATGCTTGCTTCTTTGATACTTCAGTATAAGTCTAGTATTATTTTAATCATAAATACTCTGAAGTAGCTTTAGGTGAAGACTTCAGAATACAAGAAATGTTGAAGCAATAAATTTCAAGGAAAATGTATGTACAAGGTTCTGTCAGTAGAAGTTAAAAAAGGATCTTGCTAATTTGGTCTTTTTAAAATGCTTTTTTTTTAACAGATAAATAGATTAGAATTTTATTGCCAGTGATGGAAAGTCTCAAATATTTTATAAAAAAGCCTAGAAATATCTCCACCAAATGACATATTTTCTTCTTTCTGTAACATATCTTGCTATTTTCTTAATCAATCAAAGATCTGCTACTCACAGATATAAAAGCTTTGTGTTGCAAGTGTTAGTCTCATGCAAGGATTTATAATAATAAATCCATATGACTATATAGATACAGTCAAGGCCACAAAAGATACACTGAACTGGCCACAAAGTATTGGGGGAAAGTGCAAAAGAAAGAATTCATAGCAGATGAGAAGAACTTGGAAAGGATTTCTGGATGAATTATGGATTTCCAGAAAACAGGGCTGAAGAGAAGATCATAAGAGATCTATACCTGGACCAGGACTCAAAATTACAAACATTTCTGTCTTTGTTTTTCTTAATTATTATTCTCTTTTTAAAGACCTACCTCCCTCAGTAATCAACACTAATTCTTTCTGTTCTGACCTCTTAGCATGAGGTTGGGAGGAAGTTTCTGCTGCTACAGATTTAAACCCTTACATCCTGCCCACCACAGCCCAGATTTGGTGAACAAAGTATTCCTTTTCCTCTCTGCAATAGACTTTCCACAGGATTCAAGGAGCAATTTAAAGCATAAAAGAGGGAAGTTAGAATGGAGAAAGAAAAGATTAAATGGAACAGAACTCTGTGAGCAGAATAGCTGGATGTTATTTATCCAAAATAAACAACATGGATTTGATGAAAAGCATTGGGAGTTGCTGAGGGAATGAGTGAGGCCAATAGTGAAGAATCAGAAAGAAATAAGATCCAGGATTTCATGAAACAACTTAGAAATGGGTTATGTGACGGCAGGTGAAGCAAGTACTTCTGGGCACGATCAGAGACATGATGGCATGCTGAGGCTTTTGCTGGAAGTATTCTGTCCTTTTGAACAGTAATGATTTGTTTCTCTTTGGTGTACCTGGGATAAAAAGGCCTCAGATACACGTGCAGCATCTGCTTTCCTCTGCTGTGCTCATATGCCAAAGGAGAGTAAACATTAACCAAACTCAATGCAAACAAGAGGCAAATACCTACTTTAAAAAAACTCTGCAAGCCTGGGTTTGGAAATCACTGCACTTACTGGATATGTGGCAGAGACTCATTTTTATCATAACTACCCAGTGACGTTCACTGGACAATTTCTTACCTAAAATATATGTGCTCAGAAACATGTTTTGTTAACCACAAAACCTGCTTTAGCAGAGCCTGCAATTGGTAGGACTGCAATAGATTAACAGTCTACAATCCCCCTAATAAATAAAGGCTTATGAAGAAGATGCTCCCTCCACATTTGATCTCTCAAGCTCTCTGAATTACAGATTTCTTCATAATGTTCAGCAAATTCCTGGAAACCCATCCTTGCATGGGAAGGATAGTGTGAGGAACCTGCAGGGCAGAGCTTTTCCACTCAGAGGTTTTTGCACTGGCAGCGCAATCTTTGAAAATTGTGAAGCTCAGAGCCTGCAATCAATGGCTTGCCACTGTTACTGGCACCTTTTGTGATCTGCTCTGAGAAAACAGTGGTTCCTGCAGCACAACTCCAGTGGTGCCCAAGCTGGCCTCTATGTAGGATTGTGCAGGACAACGCAGAGCCTGAGACCTGTCCAGGGCACAGAACTGATATTTTGGGTTGTCTTTCTATTCACAGCAGTGTTTGATTCTCACAGAAGCTACATAAACTCAACTTGAGGAAACTACACCTCCACATTTCCCTGGATTTCCTCCTTTCTTCCTCCTTATGGGTGTCACAAAAAACCTAAAATACCTGAGATTTGCAGCACTTTTCCTGTGCTATCTATTGCAGATAATTGAAAAGGGTAGGGGGAGGAAGATTAGTATGTCAGGCAGTATTTGTAAGTCTAAAGAAATCATTATAATGGTGCTAATCTAGCTCAGGACCAGCTGAACCTCTTGGACCCAGAGGCCAGAATTTTGATTCCACAGTCTCTCCTGATTTTGCTGTTTCAGAAATGCACATTGTTTTAAGAAATTAGGAAGCTTTGTCTCCTTTTGTCTCAGAGGATTTGACTTTGCTCACCATTCTGCCAGTCCTCTGAGCCTTTTGAATAAAAAACCACAACCCACTCCTACTCCCCACTATTTTATTGTGTATTTTTTTAAGGAAGAACTCTGTCTACCTTGAACAGATGCCTCAAGACAATCTCCAGTGCAGACACATAATGACATATGAAAATGAATGGAATGCTCTGAACATTGTGCCTCTGCTTCACAGGCCAATTCTGCCAATCTACTACAATTCGTGATTCATTAAAGTAGACCTTGTCCTTAGACAGAGAACTTTAATTCCCCTCTTTCCTCTGTCAACTTAACAAAACACTAATTCTTAAGGAACATAACATTGTGTATTTACTGATGTAAAAGGCTCCTGGTATGAAGAAAGCAGCTTTTCCCCCACCACCCTGTGGTGAGAGGCAGACTTTGCTCAGCAAGGTGATGTATTATTAGAACTACCACAACACACAGAATTCCTTCACGAGATTGAAACAAATTCTGTTTCTTTTGTAACTGTGTTTGTTATGTTTGTTAAATTGCCCCCTCTCAGGTCCTATCCCAAGAAGAAATCCTGTCAAGAAGGATTATTTTTGGCCAATTCTCCTTCAAAGAGTCACAATCAATAATCTCTCTTACAGAAGTAAACCTTTGGGAACACAGTAAAGCATGTTAATCATAGTTCCTATGGACATCTCACTTTCTCTAAAGGCAAGAAATGAAATATTAAAAACTAAGTAGCATTTAAACAAGTTACTCACCACGAAGTCTGTCTCAAAGCTCACACACTAATCAAAACCAGAGCAACACAAGGGACCCTGGCTTTATAAAAATAATCTTTTCTCCTATATTATCAATTTCATAAAAAACCTTCAAAATCCACAAGAGTAAAACTGTTTCTCACTTAGAGAGCAAAGAAAAAAAAGCGCGTGAGATTTCAGGTTTTATAAAGGAAGTAATGTAGCAAATTGTAGGCTTCTGTAATTCCATTTAAGTAAGCCAAGTTAAATACATATGGCCTACAAGGTTGTGGGCTGGGAATTTGGTAGGCTCTAGAAATTCAGAAACATTATAATCTCTTTACTATCACTTGTAAGTGGGATATTACTCCATATTTTTTCAGGACTAAGTGGCTTATCAATACAGACTCTCCAAGAAGATCTTCAGATTTTGTTGCCTACCTTGAAAACCTTCACTTGGAAACAACACATGCTGTTTATCAGTCTGCAGCAGAACTACATTTACAAATACGTTTTCTGTCATGATAGCATAAATTGAAACATCCCATAATACCTTTCCTGCCAATATCTTCCTATAAATTTTTTAGGGACTCTGTGCATATTTGGGTAGGTCTGTGATCTGTAGGAAGTAATCATTAAGGTTGTTTGCTTCTGCAAGCTGTGAGCAGTTACAGAAGGAGATGGTGGTGATGCTGATACTCAAGAGTTAGGCCATACGAGAAAGTAACTGCTTTCTGCTCTCCTCATTCCCTTCTCATCCCAGAGAGAAAACACTGAACTTCACAGAATCAGGAGCAGGTTTCTTCATTGCCAAAGCAGAGGAAAGATCCTTTCTATAACAGTTGGTGAGGCATTGGCAGCCACACAACCACCAACCAGAGCCAAATCTCATCTCTTGCTAGGCAGCGAGGTACCACAGATCCTCCTCTCTTTTACCTCAAACAGATGGTGGTGACTTTTCCTTCTCTCCTTTTCCCTTTGCTCCTGGCTGCCCTGTGTGGGTTTATCTGCACATGACCTCTGTATTGTCCATACCATGCTGAACTCACTAAAACTGCAGGCAGAAAAGCAAAGAACTGCCCAAACAACAACAAAAAGGGATGGCAGGATCCAGAAAAAGCCTCTCCTGTACAGGAGATGCACATCAAGTGCATCAGGGGCTGGGGAGCCAGCGTTGCACTGCATTTGTCAGCCAGAACAGGACTTTAAATACTCCAGACAGCTTAACCAATACAATTTCTGATACAAAGCCAGCTACAATTTCACTAGAATGTTATATATATATATACATTCTGCAGTCCCATAGCTGTGAAAATCATTCCTATGCAACTGTGCTCTGGCATCTCCATTTAGCTTTTAATTGTGCTTCTACCCTTTTCACTGCGAGGACAACCTAAAACCTGTAACACTGCCTGCAAACTGCAACAGCATCACTGCCAGGACCTGCAGGAAACCACCAGTCTGCAAGGCCTGGCATGTTCCACTCTCCTGCCTGGGAGGAGTCACCCTCGAAGGTGCCCTCAAGCTCAGCCAGGAGCATGGCATGATTCCCAAACATGGGAAAGTTTCCCATCTTTCCCAGCTTTGTATAAAGCCTAATCCATTTCTCAATTTCTTATTTAAGCGAATTTGGAATAATTAAGTTGAATGTCCTAAGTCAATGAGCCTGAGGCCCTAATTCAGTATTGTGCCCAAGCACAGGTATGGAATTATTCCTGTTGAGAATATCATATCCTTGAATGTGCTTTGCCACAAAGATCAGGACCAGCCAAAAGCACAGGATGGCAAGCTCTCTTGCCTTGAGGTTAGAGCAGCAGCTCTGCCACCTGAAGAGCAGGGAAAATTAATTCCTAAAGATTATTGCGAGCTTCCCACTTTCCCAGCATATGTGATGAGCATGGGGACAACATTGGCAAGCCCAAATCTGAAAGTCAGGGAGATGCACTTCTGAGAACAGGGACACATTCTTCCCTTTCAAGGCAAGAGGGTCTTCAGATGGGTGCAGAGGATGAGTCCTCATGCTCCCTACTGTTCCTTCAGGAGGAAAAAGGAAGAGAAACTTCCCCCTGCTCTAGAAAAACATCAATTTATTGGACTCCTCTGTCACTTGTTGGAAATAGGAAAGAAGCTTTTGCCTAGCACACCTGACTGTAGAACTTATACCCCTTTTAAACCTAAACATGAAAACGCGATGTAAATGCTCAAAGCAAAACTAGCTAGCTAGCAAAAAATTCTTTGACATCAGCTCCTTATTGATGAACTCTGAACCAAAAATAATTCATGGGAATCCTTCTGTTGCGACATTTTCAATAGAAACATATCGTATTTGACTTGAATGGAAGCAGACATCATCCTTTCCATCCAACACAGCAAACATGCCAGGAATACATCAATCACATCAAGAACATGGTCAAAAGGTTGGCTGTTTCTTTCTAAAATTATTTAAACTCATCACTAGTTGGGACGTGGAAATGAAATGTTCTTTTATCACAAAATCAGAGCATCAGAAGGCAATACAAAATTAACATGCAGCAAATACTCCAGTGTAGCTTTCCAGGTCCATTTACAGTGAGACTGGAGATAATACCAAAGAGGCTGTGAGCCCAAGTATTTGTACATGTGTTCAAGCAGTTAAGAAACAAGTAATCTGACTATATATTCTTTGCTGATTCCAGACAAGCCCTTTAGGCTTGTGTTGACCTTGTTGCATACCTAACATTATGCACATTCTTAACTTCTACTCTTGCAATAATTCCTATAATATAAGGTATTTCTGTGAGTATTTGCAGGACTGGATCCTAACTCTGAGCTGGTATTCATGAAGATATTCAGGAAAATTAATCTAAATTAACTAAGAACTTAATTTAAAGCAGATTAGTTAAAGTGCATTTAACCCTGTAAAGACTTTTCAAAATTAAAGTAGTCTTAATTCAGCTTTGTATAGAGCTTAATCCATTTTTCAATTTCTAATTTAAGTGAATTTAGACTAATTAAGTTGAATGTCCTATGTAAATGAGCCTGAGGCCCTAATTCAGTAGTGTGTCCATGCACAGGTAAAAAACCATTCCTTGAAATCATATCCAGCTGTTTTCAGCAGGCTGCATACAGGTACTAAAATATATTCCTGAATCATACCCTTAACTGCTTTATATTCTTAAATCATTTGAGAATTATAGTTTGGTGGTAAGGAAAAATCATAGCCCAAAGAGCAAAAAGGCAGATAAATATTTTTCATTTACTGTCCTCCAGAATATACCAATTTCTTCAGTATGTGTATAAGCAATCTTCAACCATTGTTTTCTGTAGGAAATCTCTGATTGACACAGAATTAACAACTGATTCTTCAGGCTGGAATTATTTTTTCTTGCTTAAAAGGGGAAAGGAAGATTAATCCTTCACTTTCTGGAAAGATTTCATAATGGGTGTTGTTTTCTCAACCCAGGCTGGTAAAGCACCATATCCATTCCCAATGGAAAAGATGAATTTCAGTGATTGTATTTATCTAGGGTTTTACATCTCAGATTTTGCAACCCTTTTTTCAAAGCTTCCTTTACTTGGAAGTGTTTGAATCTAAATTATTTTCTTGATGGATATATAGCAAGCAAGTAAAAAAAAAAAACCAAAACCAACAAACATAACAATCTTAATAACACAGTCTGAATAGGCACCAAAGTTAAGTTTAATATTCAATGTCAGATACATTTGTGCTTAACTACTTCACAGAAGAGGTAAAATTGTGCAATAGTATTCCTGCTAGCATGCAGCAGCAAAAGCATGCTAAGAGGCAAGTTGTCTCTTAAATAAAATTTGCCAACTAAATTGGGCACTGAACCAGGAAGGCTATTCAGAGAGTCCTGGAGCCTAGGCAGACATCCCACGTTTGCTTACTCGGAGTGGGTTGGAGAAAGCTCATACATGATACAGCTCAGCTCTTGATCCTTCCGACTTCTAAACACAAATTCCTTCAGCACCCCCTGGCACTTGAAGAGTCCTATTCAACCGAGCACTGGACATCAAACTCCAGGATGCTAAAGACCTGAGGTGTTATGATGTATAGGTAACATGTATAGTAACAGAGGGAACCAACATGGTTGTATTTTCATGCAGCTGAGCCCAAGCAAATACTCTTCACCTCTCAGCAAGACAGTACCATTTCTCAACACAAGCTGGCAGAGGTACTTAGCTTACTCAGACACCTTCATGTGACCTTCCCTTACCTGAATGGATATGGGTGGTAGCAGACTGAATACGTGACCCACAGCTCACTGTACTATGATGTTGCTGTGAGTGATGCCCACAACAAAACAAAGATTTGTCAGTTCTGTACATCAGTTTTACCAAGTGTCTGTATTTTGGTTAGTCTTCCCCAACGACGATGAGTTCTTCCCCAGAGAGAGGAATTCTTCATCTTTTTTGAACTCACGCAGTGAAAGAGGGAGAATCTCACCCTGTGGAGGTCCTTCAAGCATGTTCATCAACATCTTAGGTGAGCACTGTGAAGAAAGAGGAAGAGCAGGTATTCAAAAGAGATTCAAGGGCAATCACTGCCATCCCGCTCAATGACTACCTAATTTCTGCTGCCAGGAGCAGCAATATGTTTGTCCTTCCTTTCTATTACTGCCTTTCCCTACATTATTTTTCTACTGTCTGGTGAAGTTACTACTATCACCTCTCCCACTTTAATAAAAAAGTGAAGAGAAAAGATATTCACCAGAATGTAGACATGGTTGCCTTCCACAGTGCTTTGCAGAATGGCCGTGTTGTGAACAGGGCTGTCAGTAGCATAATGTGCAGGGGACACTGCTTGTAAATGGGGCTTCTTTGTATTTCCACTATCATGGTTTCCAGAATTTCCATGGCTCGTTTTTAGTTGAAGAGACGTTTCTTCCACACTGAGACAAAAGAGCTTTTTAGATGTGTTTGAAGGCTGTTAGCCACCACCACACGCCAGCCATTCTCTCCTTGTGTTCTGTAGCTGTTTCACATCAAGCACCCAGTGGTCTCTGCACTTCCCGCTGCCTGCTCTTGAACCAAAAGCTTTTGCTGTTCTTCAGATTGCAGATGTGGTGCAGATGAGGAGCAGTGCCTCGCTGAGGTGTGTTGAATTGCTCCAGACACAGAAAGGCAGCTTCTCCCATGCACACATTAAGCTGGCAGCATTTAACTGGCATCTAGATAACAAGGACATCCACTTCCCTGCAAAACATGCTCAGGACTCGCAGCCATGAAATGGACTTGATAGCCTTTAAATTCTGTTTTACTGTGCTGGCTTCCAGAGATGGCTTGAAGCCGATGTGGCAGCTCATTAACACAGTTAACGCTTCTCTACATAGCACAGCGTTGACTTTCACATTCTCTTGTTTTCAGGAGAGCAATGCGTGGGCAATTAAGGGAGGGGTAATAGCTTACGAGATCCAAAATATTATGAACAAATCAGTTTTAAAAACACTGCAAACAAAAAGCCACAATGCACTGAAAATACTGTTTGTGATTATGGAATCCAGGAGAAGTGTTACTTTTACCTCTCCGAGTTTCCAATGCATGTGATTTCTGAGAGTCCCAGCCTCAGGTACAAGAGATGGACATCTGCAGAGAAACAGTTCATTATCTGAGGAAGCAACCCTCTAAATCAGCTTCTGCTTTCAACCTTACAGCAGTATCTGTTTTATTTGAAACAGATTTATTTGAAAGTCTATGGCTCACTTTTAACTTTTAGGCTGCAAAAACAGGGAGAGTGCAACTCAAACTTTCTCTGATGCAGTATCCTTCAACTCTGAAAGGCCGAATGATCTCTTCTGGCAAATAAATCAGTAAAGGAGGAAGTGAAAATGTCAGACTACATTTCATTTACAGAAAAGCTAGTTTTTCCCACAATAAAAGCAAGCAAACTCCACGCGACTTGTCCACTAGTTTCCTCAGACATCAGACAGCACCGTGAGAGCGTGCAGGAGATTAATAAGCAGATTATCTTCCAGCCCACCCAACTGCAACGTCTGTGTGTGCTAATGAGTGGCCTTGTGCTGAAATCCCACTAAGGCTGCTCTCCATCCACGTGAAACCCAGTCTGGCAGCCTTCCAAATTCCAGTACGGGGCTGGCAAACACCCACCTGCCAGCCAAGGAGGAGGAGGGCGTGCAGAAGGTGGCCAGCAGATGCACTGACAGCCTACACAGCTTCCCATGGACACCCAGCTCTCCCTGCCTCAGTGACTTCCATCCGATGGGCTCTGCTGGAATGCTCAGCAGGAACAAAGGATGCTTCTCTCTGCACAGGACTTTGGGCAGGCAGCACTTTCACTCTTCCCCAACACGTCAAGCTTGCCAGTAGAGAACCACACTTTTTGACAGGAAGAGGTACTCCTTGCACTCCCCAGCTCTTCCGGAGCTCATGAGTCTTTTAAAGCTCCTTTTCCTGCTAATCCAGGCACTAGTGTCCTGAGGGAGAAGGGGCAGCAGAGCTGCACTACTGCAAAGCTCCACCTGGACCAACCAGCCCCACCAGAAACCACTGTGGGTGTCTCTCTGTGGCCCTGTGTTGTGCCAAGTAAACAAACTCATGCAGCACATTTGCAAAGACGGTTTTTCAGTTCTGCCAGAAATGTCCAGGCACAGATTGAGTCATTAGGCAGATTTCAGCTGGATGGCTGCGCATGAACTCTGGTGTGTTGCACACGGAAGATGTTGGGCAGCAGCTGAAGAAGCAGCTCCTGGCCTCTGGCAGGAGCTTCTCTCATGGTGAAGAAAAAGTCCCACCTGTGGCAGCTAAAGACACTGAGCTTTATTTTGGAAATGTGGTTGCCAACAGAGATGGAAAGCAGTAGAAGAAGCAGTGAAACAGTATATATTCAGAAATAAATCTCTTTTTGGCTACAGTGCCCAAGAGGAGTGCCAAAAAATCCTCTTTAGTGTGGGGACAGATGGGACAAAGGCAAGCCTGATGCAACCTGGGGTTCTATTTGTATTTGAAAAGGAAGCAACTAAAGTGTAAAGATTTTTAATGACCTCTGCTCTTCCCTTTTCCTTTCTCTCCAGCTAGCCCTTAAAACACTCAGCTGCAGTCATCTTTCTAGTTGATCAGTCAGTGTTAGGGCTCCTAAACATTTTCTTCCCAGGTATTTGATAAACTGCAATTCATCATAATACCATCTTTAGCATCATTTTTTCAGATCTGCCACTAATTTGGTGGGGTATATATTGAAACACTGATTTCAAATATTGATCTTTATATAAGTTAAAAATTTGACATCTCCATATTCTAAATTCTTCTGTCAGTCTTACCTATTTTATCTTCTGGACACAGGAGGTCTGACTTTCCAGGAAGCAGAAAAAAGCATTTTATTTACCCCAGCCATAGAAAAAGCAAAGCAATCTAACTGAATGTTTTACATGAAAAATTCAACTTTGCGTATCCTTTTACCCTCTAGAACACCTCAGATCCAAAATACAAAATATTTACATGCTCTCAAGTTGGCTAAATGTGACTCTTTGTTACAGCAAAATAAAAAAGTCCAACTTCCCACAGGAAGCACCTTCTCAATTTAATACCACGTTCCTCCTGAAGTTCTTTTCAACAAAGTTTTTTCTCAAAATCAGCCAGCCTCATTTTGAGAAATGGCTGTCTTATATGAAACTTTACCATCTTTGTCTCCCTCTAACAACAACAGCAAAAAATTAGAATCAACTTAGGTTATGTGGAATGGAAAATTACAACTCTGACAATTAACATTTGGTAAAAGGTCTAAAAAGAAAAAAGTTATAATGGGAAGTGTCAGGTGAGTTTAAGTGAAAAAATTACTACCTGCTTCACCTGTAATGTCTTCATCATTAGGACCTCTGATATTACATTGATAGTTGCTCAGACTAATATTCTTACATTAATCTCTTTTGGTGATATTCGAAAAATGCCTGTGAGCTAATAAGTACTCAGCACATGGGAGGATCAGATTTGATAAAAATGGAGTATTTTTTCTGGGTCTTTGGCACGTAGCTACATGCATAAGAAGCAGAAAATAGGACAAAACCGTCAAAATAGTATGAAAACACGTGATGGTGGTTTATTAAAAGAGCTGAAGAATATGAATGCCCCCTTTTTTGCCTCTATATATGATGTACCATCCTATCTCCCATAGCTCTTTGAAGGCAGAGGATCCAGAAGCAACAGCTGAATTCTCAAACCAAAAAGCCAGTGAACTGGAATATTCCCTTCAAAAGAGATGATGTGGCTTTATTGAAACCACTCTCCAAGTGGCTGGCTCCCAGAGTGAGTGTGGGAGCCAGCCATCTCTTAGAACAGATTTGGCATAAATGAGGAATAATCCAAGACAGCATCCATGCCAAGCCTCTTGTCATTACTCCATGGCACTGCTGGGATGTTTGGGCTCTGGACCCCTGACTCCAGGAGCACAGGCTTCCCCTTGGCCAGCGGCTTCACTCCAGCTCATTGAAGATAAGGAAACAAGAGTAGCACAACCGGGATTTTCGAGAAGGTACCTGGTGGGGCTTAATGAAAGGGAGCCTGAGCTGCAGGGAGGAGATTACAAGGCAGCATTGCCAACTAATGCTGCTGGAAACAACGCTTGTGATAGCATCTCCTCTGCTGGGAATAAGCAGGAATGCCAGCCAAGCTTACATTCCAGTAGACTGCAGGGTTATTTGAACAAAAAAGACATCAGATACCCCAAATGGAAGATCTTGCTCTTACCAGTCTGCCTGATGTAGGTGAGTTGCTGTATTTCCAGATGCATTAGTTTACAGGAACACAGAATAACTACAAGTAACTGCAAAAGCACCAACACATTTACCCAGTGTAAATAAACACATTGTGCTCACAAACTACTATGCTCCTTTAGCATGCAGTACTGGGCCTCAAGACCTTACAGAACAAAAGAAAACAGACTACATAAAGAACTGTGATGTTTGTTTCACTACACAGTATATATAACATAAACTTTGCATCCAAATTTACAAATAAGTCTTTATTGCTTTCCATGTGCAAATTGCCAAGTTGAACACCAACAATTGGTTTAGTTTCAGAGAAAGTCGCACAGAAGAGATGGAATTATTTGCAAAATAAAATGATGTGTTGATGATCCTGTCCTCATAATTTGATAAAAGGATATTTCACCGAGCTTCAGCATGCAGAGTAACAGCATGGTCCCTCCTGTGATCTCGCTCAGGAAAAGGTCAGCTAGCTAGAGAAATCATATTTACTTTTGGAGCATTCAGCTACATAAGCTGCCAGCTGGGAAAAAAGTGTCAAGTGACTCAGAGGGAAATGCTTCTACGCCCCCAACATGAATCGAAGCTATGAAGGGTTAACAATGAGAAATGGTGGAAGATGGTTCAATCAACGGATCTGTGCCCACTGTTCCAAAAAGAAAGCCCTGAGGTTCCCAAAGTAGGGAGGATTCTCCAAAGCATTAAAAGCCATTCTCTGTTTCACAGATGAAAAGCTGCGTACACATCCATGTTACCATGGAGAAAACGACATCTTTCCTCTCCCCTACTTGTGGATTTCAGGCTTTGAACTTTAGATTAATACAGGTCATTTTTTGCCTTTAGCTACCCTTCACCACAACACAGATGGTCCTGAAACTGTAAAGTTAAGCCATTTACTAATGGACCCATAGGGTTAGATTCAAACCCCAAACATTACACAAAAACTTTCAAACCTTTGGTACATTTAAACCTGGCATTGCATTTTGTACAGAACCTATTTTTCTAACATGTTGGATCAAATTCTGAAGCCTGACCACTTGGGTCAGGCTCTGATAGCTTTCACAATAAGCAGCTTTTTTTTTTTCCTCTAAGAGCCATAAATTAATAGATTTTGTATGAAGACAGGAATGTGACACTTTCTAGCATTTAAAATCTGGATTCAAATCCATATTTTACAGGTTGGGCCTAGCCCACAATCCAACTCATTTGGCAACGCTTTCTCTTCTAATTGAGATATCTAGTTCAACACGAATAAAATACTTCCACAGTTAAAGATGACACTAAAAAGCTTTTTTCCAACATTAAAAGTCTGATTATAGAATGATGTCACTTGCATGGACCAACTTCATTCTAACATTAGGCTAAGTCAAACGAACAAAGGTAACGAAGGTGAGCAGAGTAGCAGCATTTTTAGTTGAAATTAATTCTTTCAGCACTTATGTTAAAACAGGTAATAATCTCCTAATTTTTATTTTGATATGTGGTTTATTTCTATATACACATTAGCAGAAGGACATTAATTAATTAGCAAAATGAAAAGAGAGATCTCTAAGGCAATACGTATTTTTAAAAATTCAAGTATTATTGGTCCTTACACTGTTCTCTTTAATACTAAGTTTTGCTTTTGGACACTGAACATAACTTCCCCAACACATACATTGCTCATGCCCTGAATGTTAATCTGACTGGTGTTCTCTATGGGTTTCAAAAAAACTAAGAACTGTTCAAGTGTAGAAGCAGTACAGAACTGAGACTGCACAAAAATGGTATTTACTTATTTCTCATGCACCAAACCATCACACTGTGATTCTACAGCTGCTCCCAAGGGACCTCTTGGAGACCACCATGAATGAGTCCTTGCCCCACTGCTCATGGAAGCCAGGGCTTATGCAGGGCTCAGGGAGGGAGGGGAGCTTCCATATCTGCCCTCCACACAGAGTCAAGTCAGTGCCAGGAAACTCAGAGCCAGAATTCAGGACTTGTCCTTGGTTTCTATGGTTTACATGTATCCATCTTCTTTACAGACAAGAGCAGCTGCTCACCACACCTCAAAACTCCTGAAAAAACTCTGATCTGAGAAAATGAGTTAACTCCTTTCCCAAGTCCTGCTTTATCAACAACATTTTCTGTTAACATCATTGGAGTAGAAAAGATCTCATGGGTCATTGAGTCTGACGTTCTTTATCATAGAAACTACATCACAAAATCTCTTCCATAAAATTAGCAAGCATAGTCTAATAATAAGCAAAATTGTTTGCCACCACCACTCTTCCAAGGACACTTTTCCAGAATCTCCCAACTGGGATAACTGGAAATTTACTTCTATTTTCTGGCTTTAATTAATATGCCCCTGGGGATTTTAACTATAAGCAATGATAAGCAAGCCAAAAAGAGCTTAGTGTAATTCTTGAAACATGAGCAAGAAAGTAATTAGGAGAAGGTACTTCTTGGGAAGTAAGCAAGTTAGAAATTGAAGGTATAAGAGGAAATAAGTGTCCATTGTTCTTATATTCACCACTGACAGGTGTTAATTGAATTTTCTGGACCTATATAAACTTTTATCTGGTTTGTTTTTATTATGAGGAACATGGTGCTATTATTTAGAACTGGGGGAAGTTGTACCTTAACTCTCTTCTCACTGCATAGACAAGAATATGCACTTCAGATTTAAGGATACCAAAGAAGTGAATGATGTTTGTGGAGAACATAACAGAAAATTTTAGGTATATTCCAGTCTATTAAATGTTCTGACTTAATTTATTTACGATAGAAAGTGGTATATGTTTTCAGTGACGAAAACTACCATTTTCTAGCAGTTCTAGTTGCAAGAGAGAAAGGATATAAAAACTCGAATTTCAATTTAATTTCTGAGTTTACTTGTGACTCAGCCTTTGTTCACACACCAGTCCCTTATCCTCTTACTGTCTCCATTTCCTCATCTTTAAAATATGGGTAATAATACTTCTGTATCCCTGGAGTGTTTCTTAAGCTTAATTAATTCAATGCTTTACAAAGTGCTTTCTGGTACAGAGATGGGAGTGCTACACATATCCAGAAGATTCTATTTTAGACTTTTTGTAAATAAATAAGTCCAGCTTTCTAGGTCTTATTTTTAATTCAGAATAAGACTGACCTGGCCGCAAGCGATCTTCTCTCATAGAAAAGACATCGAAAGCCAGGTCTGTGGCCAGCGTTTTCTCCCAGGCCAGTAGCCCTCCCTTGTCTGGGGAATGTGAGAATGTGGCTGCAGTCCAGGTCCCCGGTGCACAGAGGGAGGGAATTGGAGCACCAGGCCCCTGGCCAGCACTTGCCAACCAGAGCTGCACTTTTCTCCTGGAAAGCTAACAGAAAAGTGCAGGCACAGAGGTCCTGCTCCACAGAGAGCTCTGCAGCTGTCCTGCTAGGAAAGGAATGGGACACGGGGGCAGGGAGCTCTGCAAGAGCTCAGGGGCCCCTTGGACCTCAAAGGAAGGGGAAGCAGAGGTCAAAAATTCTGGCTGGTCCTGTGCTTCATTAGGTCTATAGCTCCCCAAGTCAGATTGCCTAAGGCAGAACTCCATTTTTGGAGCTGACACTCCACTGCAAGGCCGAAGATGGGAGGCCCAAGATGGGATCAAGTATTTCATCTGGAGTTAAAATGTTTACGTGGATTCATCTGCAAATGTATGTGGAGTAGGGGAAGAATGATTTCCCTATTACTTCTTAGTCAGGAAGAGTCTGTTACTCTCTACACTGGGTGCTTTTCTTGCAATACATCTGTTAAAGCTGATTTTGTTCCTACAGATGAAAATAACTCAGAAGGTGTCTGCTGGCTAGCCATAAAGTATGTTTAAAATGAAAGAATGGCTTGTCACAAAAAAGTGTGGTCAAGCAGTTAAGCAGCAAATTCAGACTCGGGAGGCCAGGATCCATTCCTTATCCTACCACAGACATGAGAGCAGTACTTGTATTATCTGCAGGACTCCTCCTTGGGAATGCAAAGCACCTCGCACTATTTTAAGTCACCCCATCTTGGTGTCTCAGTCCCCATGTGCAAAATGGGAGACAATAGCAAAGAAGTCTCATAGGGACTGTGAGATGATGAGATGCTAAAGAAAGAGAGGCCATATGTGTTCCTAAAATAAGTAACAACATGGATAGGGCTATTTTGGGACAATAGAGCTGTGCTAGCTTTGCATGCAACTGCCTCCACCGCAGCAGATATGAAATCACAGACTCATAGAATGGTTTGAGTTGGAAAACAATTTTAAAGGTAACCCAACCCTTCTTCAATGAGCAGGGACATAGGAGTTTAAATCTATAGGAGTTTAAAATCCCCAGGTACTCATATACATATATTATATTATCGTTCTAAGGTAAATGATTTGAGGATTTAGACTGCTCAGCTGATAATATTCAAGAATTCTGGCAGGTACTGAACTCCACTTTTCAGCAGCATAGATAATGCTGTGAGCTAGTGTCAGGTAACTCAAGAGTTATGGCATTATCAAGTTGGTTCTTCGAAGGGTGATATCCAGGGAAGGGAACAGGGGTTTGGTGACTGCCTGGGGTGTCTGCTGTTCCCTGGCTGCCCTCACAGACAGGGAGGGTGAGGTGAACACCAGTGCTGTGTGCCGGAGAGGTGCAGTGAAGAGCAGCAATGGTGGTAACACTGTCTCATTTCAGTAAGTTTCTGGCTGAGGCTCTAAATATCAGACTTAATCACCTTAAGTGCCTTGTGATGGCTTATGCCCTTCTGCAGGTCTAACTTTTTATAACCACCTTGGAACAATAAAAGATAAAAGCTTTGAAATATACAGCTATAAAATAAAGAGCATGTGGGACACACACATAGCTTATGACTTTTTGCCTTCATTAAGGTCTCACAAACTCGTCTTTCCTTGTCAGGTACAGCCATGCCCCAGACTGCACCATAATCCAAGTGGCTGGGAGAAAAGGTGACACCAGAGAGGATCACTGGAACTTATAAACGGAGTTTCAGCCACTGGAGATGAGAGCACGTCACAAGGTTTGCTTAATGCATGTCTGGCATCCAGGTATCTCATCACCTAGAAATAGTTTAGGTATTTGTTTACATATGGACCTAGCAATTTGGATGTGTTCAACACAGAGATGCAAGTCTGATTTGATCAAATGACCCAGAGTTCCACCTTATAAACTAGTCTTTCATATGTGTGTAATAACACATATACTCATATGATAAATTTCTTATTGTTGTTTAAATTAGAAATGTCAGTGATGCTCACTGCCTTTGAAATTCCTGAACAGATGCAGAAGGTAGAGGATTGTGAAAAATTAATGTTGAAAATTAGCCATGGTTCCCCAAATCTCAAAAATACTCACATTTGTGTTAAACTGCTTTACATATTCTAATTTATTTGCTCTTATTTATGGATACTTCCCAGGTTTCTTTGCCAGAAAATAAAGTATATTAAGTATGTGTACATGCAAAATAAATTATTAGACAGAATTGCTACAATCATCATGATTTTCACTCAGGGCTCAGCTCTGAAAGGTGCTGAGCATCATAGCCAGATGCACTTGAAGTCAAGAGAATTAATGTGCTCACAGAGATCCCTGTAATACACATTAAATACAGATATAATTGCAATGATTCACTATATTGGGCATAACTGTAAGGTTTTGGCAGGAGAAGGGGCTGCAGGGTGACCTGTGTGGGGGATGAGGGGTTGTCCTGTGCTGGTCACAAACATTTCCAGCTGGCTTTGCAACAGCCAACACGGACCCACTGGTGCCCCAAGAGCAAAACAGTGCGAGGAGCATATGGTGCCTCTGCAAAAACATATTTAAGAAAGGTGGCAGCCGCTAAACAAGAAGAGATGCCAGAGTGTGCTGGTTTTGCACATTACACAGAGAAGGAGAGATGGCAGAGCTGGCAGGGAACAAGCAAGGGCAAGAGAGACACCAGAGCAGGGGAGATGCTGGAGAAAAAGAAGAAATAAGAGGAGACCAATCCAGGGCAAAGCAGGAGCAGAGGAAAATGAGAGGCTGGAGCAGGGGTGAGGAGTGTCTCAGGAGCAGGTACAGCTCTGTGGGACTATGGCCTACTGAGGAACCTCATTAGAGCATTTGAGTAGGGAAACAAGGAACAGTGAAAGAAAAGGGAAAACCACACAGTGACCACTTTCTTCTGTGATGTCCATTGTCCCATCAAGGCACTGAAGTTTGGTGTGCAGAGAGGGGACTGGGGATAGGGCAGGGAATGAGAGCTTTTACAGAGGGAAATGGTATTTCCCCCAGTTTAAATCCTGTATATTTCTCAATACCAGAATAAAGATTTATAAGTTTACATTAATTGCAATAAAATAAATTCTGTGAAATTGCCCAACACAGCTCCTTTTTCCCCTCAAAACACTTGGATAACAAAAGAATCAACTGAAACCCTTATTCAAAACCTGAAATAACTACCTACAGTTTAGGAAAAATGAGAACCTTTCCCCTCAGCTGTCTTTCTTCATATTTTCACCATATTTACCCCGGATCCAAATAAGTCTGCATTTTATGAATTGGACAATGCTCAATAACTGTGGGAATTAAAAGATAATAATGTGCTAAAACAGTGACTGCCAGATCTAGACAGACACAAGGGACAAGAAGAAATGTTTTTTCCTGACTATCCAGCTGCTTTGAATTCAGCTTAAACAGAGTCTCTCTCTGAGAAACCCAGAGAAAATGGCTCGCAGTGTGTGAAGCTGACCCGCCTGCTCACTCGGGAGGGACTCAGCCAAGCCAGGACATGGAAGAAGTGACATGAGCTTTCTGAGGAGGGGGCCAGACTTCTCCCTGTTCCAAGATACATTAGGCCCAGGAGAAGGCATGGGACGGGACGGGACGGGACGGGACGGGACGGGACGGGATGGGATGGGATGGGATGGGATGGGATGGGATGGGATGGGATGGGATGGGATGGGATGCTAGTAAGCCTGTGCTGATTCTCGGATGACGCTGGCCCTCACCCAGCCTCTGTCATCATGGAGAGCTTGAACTTGTGAGAACTGGACAGAGTCCCTGCAGGGCTGGAGCTAGTTAAGTGCCAAGAGAGTGGAGTTTCTCCATCTCCACCTTCGTTTCCCTTGGTGTGTTGAAAATTCCCCACTGCCAGACTGACCAGCCCAAAAGCGATGAGGAGCTTGAGAACAAGCCCTGATTGTTGTTCAACACTCACAACAGCCAGATAGACCTTGGAGTTCCCCCATTTTTCCATCCTAAATGCAGGAGTACTGGAAATGCTGAAGCTAGAGCAAACTCAGATTTTATGCGCAGTTCCTGCAACTCTTCCCCATTTCTACCAAACAGGTTCAAACTTCAGTATTTTGTTGACAGAAGCTGGAAAGGGCCAGGAACTTTGCAGAAAGTTAGTATGGATGATTTATGGGCAAACCATTGTTAATTCACCAAGGGTGTTCAATTTTTAAGTATGATTGCCTTTTCAGTCACTCCACAGAGCTTCAGCTAGAACAAGGGCTTGGATTAGAGCTTTAGGGGATGTATAATCAACAGTCCACAAGACTGAGGTATGCAGACACTATTTATCTCAATGAAACTCTTTCCACATTATGATGACCTGAATTTAATTACATCAGCTTCATCCATCAGCTGACAGGCAGTTGCAGTCTCTCCAGTTAGATTGTCTCTCAGATCACTGAACTCACAGCATAAGCAAGAAGACATACACCCTTAAATCATCTTCCCTAAAGCATGGAAACACACAAGTTCTTTTAGGAAAGAAAATATATATTTTTTTTCTTTAGTAGGGCCTCTCTGTTAAGCGTGTTGAGTCTGGTATAACCATGTCCTGTAAAACTTTACTGGATTATTTGTTTTGTGCAAAGTAGCACAACACAGCTGCTCTTTATGGACTGAAACTTTTATCTGGCACTGAAATGATCCTTGGCTTCATTTTATAAAGCTGTGGGAAACCTCAACCTGTGATTATTTTGTTAGCTTTATAAATGACTTTTGTTTTCACTTGCCTTTAGTACTCTCTAATTGTGTTAGGGAGTTAGCTGCATAATTTCCCTGTGTTGATTTGGAAACTATTCTCTCTGCCATAAGATTCATGTGTGTGTTTGTAGCACGGAAAGTTTCAGTTTGTGATTCAAAAGCTGCCATTCAATTAGATGTGGACATTTCAACTTCAGTTTGGCAAAAACACTGCAGCGATTTCCCAACACCACAGATGCTTTATCTGCACACAAACCCTCCAGATGCTCATGCTGTCACATACATGCTGTTGAAGGCTGTCCAAAAATGCTCCAAGATCCTAAAAGCATTTACAAAATCAAGCACAACCACACTCAACGAATCACCAAAATATGAAGAGGGTGCAGACACTGCAACGAAAGCATTGACCAAAATGGGCAGGCACCAGTAGCAGCTGAGGATCTCTGGAAGATTAACTCAGGATGGAAAGGGATATCCAGAAGTCCCAGTTGTTATGTTCTTCATTTTGACAACTGATCCATCATTTTTTTTAAGATGGGCAAAAGCAGGTTCAAACCTTTAGGGCCTGACTTAAAGAAATCAGAAAAAAATGCCATAGTTATAGGGGTTGGTGCTGTAGGTCTCTAATGTGTCTTTGAGAAAACATCAATTAAAATACTAAAACACAATAAATGGCCAAATTTCATGTTGGAAACTCTTTCCTAAAGCTTTATTTTTCATATTAGTTTTAATTTTGCTTTTAGCCCTCTCCATTTGTTTGAAATTTTGCTGCTTGCATCCATAACCTTAGAGAATGGAGCATCATTACACTCTGCTGCAAGGAGCATCCACCACGGACAAGCCTCCAGCCTTGCCCAAATCCATCTCTGTGGTTCTTAGGCCCCTCAGAGAAAGACTGCAGCCTCACCTCATAAGTGAAGAGGCAAAAAGTGCTTGGCATCATGACAGTTCAGAGAAAGATACCAGGAAGAAAAAACATTTATGGTCTGAAACCATCCATAGGAAACAGGCAGTTTCTACTGGGACGTCTCTGAAAAGAAAGTCACCACCACCACAGGGATTTCCACTGCAGCAAGAGAAATAACTCCAAACTCTCCCCATTGGTACTGGATTTCTGATAAAGTCATCTCCCAGCAGAGGACTCAAGCAGCCCATTGCCCCACACCACAGCAGCCAGAGGAAGAGCAGAATTTTCACTCATTATTTTCCAAGTCCTGTTTCTGTCAGGGGAAAGGACTCCAGAGCATTTTCTGGCCATGAGTAAAGGAGGGTGGGGTTTGCTGTGAAAAGGGAGCGATGAGCAATCAAAATCAGTCAAATCATGTAAGAACAGTGCTTGGAGGAGTTTTGGGTATTATGAGGGGTTTGTCTCAAAATTCCTTTCAATGTAATGTGTTGTGAGAGAAATATCTGATGGGAACACCAGTTCAGCAGAACATTAAACGAGTACTTAATGTAAAGATAAATATAAAACAAAAATTAACCCCAGGCAAGTATAATCCACAAAATTCCCAAGAGTCTTTTCAGGTACTTCTTTTCATGAAGTTATTTCTTACTTTATCCAAGAAACCACCATACCAAATCTATTCCCATTTTTCTCTTCTAGGAATGGGCCAAAATAACTTTTTTCCCCTCAGAAAAGAGAGAAATATTCCCCACCCTCCTGCTTCTGAAGAAGATGATGTGGGGTTACATCATGGACTTTAACAGATAATTACACAAAGGGTTTTCTTGATCAGAGTTTGGAAGAGAAAACAGCATATAACAGTCAAATTTTAAATATAACCTACTGAAGTCACTGGAGAAGGCCTGGCACTGCCATGGCTGAATTTGGTTTGGCTTCACATATGTGAAGGGTTTGTTTTAAAAGCACAAGAATGTCAAAAGGACAGAATTAGTACAGTGACATATATTCTCAGCATCTGAGAATGCTGTGTGCAGGTTCTGCAGTTATGAGTCTGATAAAATCTCTCAGGTTCATCTGTGCCATGCTGTACTCTAGCAGCACAGGGAAAATTATCTTCCAGAGCAAGAGTAATAAATTTTGGATGTGAAAAATATTTAGCTCCCAGGACTGTAGCTATGCATGCAGATAGGAAGTAGAAATGAGAATAATGTTAATCTGACCAGCCTCCTGTCAGCCCAGGGATAGCCTTTTCCTTGCTGAGGGTCAAAGAGACCTTCTAGCCCCATTACCACTTTCCTGACCAAAAAATGAAAAGAATCACACAGCACAAAATTGAGTCACAGGTCACAACCAGCCAACACCAAATATCTCCCACCCTTGCGCCAGACAAAACTGCAAATTTCCCCAAACAAAACCTAAAATTTCCATAGTGGAACACCATAGGTTCCAAAATGCCCCCCACATAAAAAAGCACCGTTCTGTTCATAGTTTTCTTTATGGAATGCAGAGTGTAAAGGTTTACTGCAGACACAGAAAATAAAGGAAAAACAGCACTTAATGATTTAACCACCATATGGATTTCAGAAAGAGTCAATTCTTTTTACTGTCTTCCTAATGTAATTTCATTATTTGCCTGATTTACAAAATAAAGCACTGCTCCCTCTTCCTTTCTGCTTCACTAGGATGTTATGAAGACCATACATACAGTACATTGAATATACAAAATAGTATTTAACTGCTCTTGCATTCAACAATCAGAAAAACCTGTTCCTTTAAATTCCATCTAGTTTTATTGGAAATTTATTTGCTTCAGAAAATTTGTTTCTGGCATTTTAAAACATTGTATTGTGTGATAACTTGGGTTTATTCTCATCATTTATTGACTTGTTAAGCCATTTCATTTAGTTTTAATGATGCAAACCATCTTGTTTAATGCTTTGATGCTGCCCAATATATTATTGCTTTGGTCTGCAGAATAGGCCACTTTTAATATCTCTCCTTTAAAAAACATTATCATTATTTAATTTTTATTACGTAAGTTTTACAAAAATGCCATCTCAGAACAAGTAATTTGTAGATTAACTAACACCACAACAGCCTTTAAAAATCACTCAGTGTTCCAGAGTCTTAACCTAAGACATCATAGCAAGAATTTTATGAGCTCTTACTTGTGTTTGGGACAAGTACTATGGTTTATTCATAGTACAATGTCCCTTTTTAAGAGCCAGATTCAGTACAGTGCCATGCAGTGACACCACAAAGAATGTGCTGGAATGTTGTGTTTATTGACACAAGAATGTTCTGGGCAGAAGCTTTCCAGAGAAAGAGACAGTGTAGTTTTGGGGGCAACCTTTAATTGAACAAAGTTCCTTGTTCTATGTGAAGAGAAAGTGATTTTTCTGATTCTTAGTAAAGGCTGACTGACTGGGGCAAGCAGGAGTGGGAAGCAGAGCTGCTTCAGGGAAATACTGCAAGGGTCTTTTATGACTTAGCATTGCTTATGATATTTCTACCCTATTTCTACTGAATGGAGCAGTTCTTTGGGTTTCATTTATACTTGAAACGGTTTATAAGGAGGTGAATCTTTTTAATGTGCTCCAAGAAAGGATGGTATAGAGATTCAAGAAAATAAAAAGACACTAAAAATTTGCATTCTGCAAATGTACAACAGAGTCTCAGATCCAGGATAAGTATACATTTAAATAGGATTAGGGTCCCAAAAAAGGTAACTTTCTATCAGCAAGGTTCTTGTTTTCCTAGGTCTTACCGTAGCTTTTGATTTTTTTGGGGTTTGCTTGGTTTTTCCAGGAACAGAAAAAGCAAAATTTAATCAGAGAGGTCAATCTGAAACATCTTTTACCCACCCACAAAGTAGGTTGTATGGTTTTTCTGGTTGTTTTCTTTTCTAATCCCTTCCCTCGGTATTCCAGGTTACAATATTTTCTTTCCATTCCAATAGTTTCAGAAACCAAATTGTTTACTTCAATGCTCTATTCCTTCCTGCATGATTCTCAACTTCTGTCGTGCCATTATATGAAAGGCATTTTTGTTTGACATTTCATAGAGCTTATGAGAACAATACATTTCATGCATCACCTTTGTATTTCATTTCAAGCCACTGAAAGGTAAACTCCATTCAACCCCACTGAGGTTATCTGTCTTATCCCAAGTCCATGCTGGCTTGGAGAGCCCTTTCACACAACTGCTCAGACAAAGCCCTGTGTTTCCCATTGCTCAGGCTGCTTCCTCACCCACAGCTCAGAGCCCCTTTGAGCAGTTTCTCTCTTTCACTTTATGAACAGATATTTTTTCTTTTAATTTTTTTTTAAACACAGGGGACCCTTACAATGGTTGTTTTAAATCCGACAACAGCTCTCCAATAACCCAATGAGAGACAGAAAACCCTGAGATGGAAATGAGCTGAGCAAGGCTATAATCAGTTTGAGAGACCACTAGGGAAAGTACCCAAAGCAAGCACCAAAAACATATTTAGAGAAATTGTTAAATGAGGCAAAGAAAAAGCCTTTCTGTAGCTTGCAGTTGAAATGCTGCATCCTTCTGAAAGTGTATGCAGCTACAGTGTGGTTTCAAGTTCCACAAGGTAAGATGCAATGGGAAAAGGGCCATTTTTTTCATATGGTATATTACCAAAAACATCCCCCTACCTCCCTGAAGTTCTCTCTTTGGCCTTTACAGATGTAAACTATTATAATGCCATCCCTTCAACTCTCAAGCATGTGATGTCCTCCCACAGCAAGTATCAATAACAAGTGAGACCCAGGAGACAGCACAACTGTGAGTGGAACTGGCACTGCCACTAAAGAAAGTGTGATTAACAGGAAAATGGTCAGTATGTTTGTATTTGGCTGTCTCATTTGGAAGTCTAATTTGAAGGGCACAGAAAAGAAAATCTGGCTTAAAGCCATGACTTAATTCAGGTATGAATCTGTGCCAGTGTGGAGGCAGGTCCACCTCTAGCGAGCAGCTCCTGCCTTGCTACTTAGAGCAACATCAAAGTTCCTACGGCCACATCACAACCTGGCTCACAGAGCTGTCATCACTGAGCAGTGATTCTTAACCTGAGCTTTTTTTCAGTAGGGTGAGAGGAGAGACATAGCCCATGCAATACAGAGGTTTGGGGGATAACTAAAGATGTGGGAGAATAGGGACACCACCACCCCTCTGAAAAACAAGAAGCCATCAGCTTAGCTCAGCAATCTTCACACTAATGGTTGCAATGATTACCTTCAGAATACAGAACATATCTAAAGCACCTGGACCCTTCAACAGGAGCTTCTATTGAGCTCAGGATGAAGATAACATAAAAGCTTAATGGCAACAAATTATATTTTAAGTCTTAACTACTCCATTGTTAACCATTTTAGTAGAAACAGCAAGCTAAGGTGTTTATCTGCTGGCAGTGACTTCTCCCCTGGGTGAACTTCAATTAAATCTCTTCAACCATAGGGGGAAGAATGTAAAATTTAACTCTCTCTCTTTCTCACCAGATCCTAAATCTTCTCAAACTGGAAGAAGAAGTGCATTTCCAGAAAGGCTGGGTAGTCACAACAGGATATTAGGTTTGTGGGGCTGCAAAACACAAAAGGTCACAGCAGAGAGGGCTCATTAACCAAAAGTGTAAAAGACCACCTTTGTCCTTCTCAGTTGGAGAAGTGATGAAGGCAAATTTCAGAAGCCAACTCTTAAACCTAATAGCTACGGAGAAAGAGTAAATTAGCTCTACCCTTCACTGAAATGAAGCCAAAGCCCTGCCCCGCTGTCACAGCTGTGTTTGAGTACAGACACAGGTAGTTACTGCTGAGTTTCTGACCTGCTGGAGAGTCACTCCCCCACTTACTGTGTGACAAGTGGCTGACAGGCCTACACCTACAAGCTCAAGCTGGGTTTTGATGTTAATATTAAGCAGTTGTGCCAGAGAAGGGATAATGTAATGTTCTTGGTATTGCTCTTGCATCCAGAGAGGAAATAATGCTCTTGCTTTTCTTTTAACTTTTGGATGACTAAGGTACTAGCTTCAGTCTTTAACATGAATTAGGAACAGAGATACCTCAAGTGTTGTCAGCTAAAGTGTGCTAATCTCCTCTCAATGTAGCTTATGAGGTTTTGCAGATTGTCTGTAAGATTTAGCCTGGCACTACTGAAGGCAAGTTCCCTCATAATAAGCTAATAAATTGTAGTGAATTGCCTTCTTACCTCTTATGAAGCCATGTAAGCTCAAACAAATGGTGTAGAATAACTTAAATTCTACACTGATGTGGAAGGAAACAGCAAATTCCAGGTTCATCCCAGTTCCCACCAAAAGTTAGCAGTTCCTTGTTATGATGCTCCTCCCTTAGTGGGAAGGGAGCACCCAAGATTCGTAGATGCTTGTGGTCAAGTGCAATGACGTAAACCAGAGGGTACCTGCAAAAGCTTACAAAGTTTTTTTAGCAAACGACACACTTGGCATGGAAATTGGTGTGTTAGTTCCAGACCTCCTAGTATAAACAGTGGGTTTTGGATTAAGGGATAAAGTGAAAGGGAAAAAGGAAAGAGAGAGATGAATTGAAGAGGGAGGGAGAGAGAAAAGAAAAGAAAGGACAAGAGATCACCAGTCCTTACTCCAGTGTTGATCCAGCTGTGGTGTCCAGGGTCCTGGGGTGCAGGTGCAGAGCAAATGCACTGGGCTTTGTGGGGGTACCTATTTGTAGGTGTTTTCTCTGCTCTGGAGAGAAGTTTCTAGCTTTCCATGCAAATTATCACTACCCGCTCCTCTAGACCTTTCTGGAAATGAGTTGGAGGCTTTGGGGGTCTTCAGTGGTCTCAATCCCCCCTACAGTCCACACCTGCTTCTCAGCTTCTCAACCTCATTCCTGTGCTTGCACTGTGTTGGGCTTATCTCCAAGAGCTAGAACAAGGGTGTTTGTCCATAAAAGTGCTGCCCTACCTCTGCAGGGCCCCTCCTCCAGCCACATCTTATTCTTTCTCACAGAGTTCTTGTCTGTTATTACCAACAACCCTTGGTTGGCTCCACAGCCTTCTGGTTATCAGTGTTTGAGACATACACATCATCCTTTCTGGGCTTCCACACTTCTTCTGACTCAATTTCTGCCACCCACTCCATGCATGCTATTAGCCACTGCTTCCCAGAAAGGCTGAGTAGTGGGATAGGACGGGCATCTGTGGAGGGGACAGCAGATGAAGCGCTCCCAGAAGTTGGAGCTTCCTTCAAGTTTCGGCCCGAGGACGCGGCACAAAGGCAGCGAGGCTGCAGCCGCAGCTTCGACCACGCGATGGTGCCAAAGCGCCCAGGCTTGGGGATGCGCGTCCCACCTGCCGGGGCGGCCGGGCCAGCCCTCACTGCCAACATCACCGGGCACAGGTGAAGGAAAAGGAAATGCACGAATCGGCTACCATTCATATGCATCTCACACATGCGGATTTCTCTCCGCAGTTTCAGGAGTTCTTTCTCACAGATTTCGTTCCTCATTAGCACTACAATGTCAACATAAAGAAGCTGCGTACCTTTAATTATATCAATTACCCTTAAAACCATACTCACCCCCTATCTTCAACGGCATTGAAATACATTAAAATGCGTTTTGATTAAGCAGACTTAACTAAAAAGTAGTGTTTAACGTGACTTTGAAACTACTAAAATTAAGTGAATTACAGATGACCATCTTCCTCAGAACAGTTACATCAACATTATGGTCTCAGCAGACTGTGCAGTGTTGTGTTCTAGAACAATATGTAAAATATATTTCTAAAAATCGGCTGTGATCACTGAAGGCAGAGAGTGGCTGAGAGGGCACTACAGGCTGAAGTATAGCTCACAGAGGAAAGGTTCTTGCTGTAGGACCTCAGGTGAATCAGTCCCCTCATCAATACTCTTGTCCAGCCACTGCAAACCCTGCCAGACCGGGACTGCCTATGACAAAACGTGTACAGGGGCACTCTCACCTCCAGTGAGCCCATAGGTGCTGGCAAAGTCACAAACAAGGCCATGGTGAGAACTGTTAGAAAATGCCAAAAGTCTACTGGAGCTGCATCAGAAGATCATGATTTGGAAGTTGTGACATTTGTACTGATACTCAAAAAGAGACATACAGTTTTCTTTATATCATGTGCATATAGAACCTAGCAAAAAGAACCCTAAAATGGGCTTCTTGTGCATATTTGGAGGCTTTAACTGTGGTTCAGCCCTACAGAGAGAAAGCTGGCAATCCTCTTTAAGACAGCTATTGACTGACAGAAGTAAAAGAGAAAGGCATTTCTCCTTTCAAAGAACAAAGAAAAAAAGGAAGACAAATCTGCCTTTTAGAGAGGGCAGAACTCAAATTTTGCTTATAATTTGAGTCCTCAGGAAATCAGCTCTGACACATTTTGGCTCAGTAACAACAGGTTTGGTGTGGGTTTTTATTGGGTTTTGAGGGTTGTTTTTTGAGTCCTTCAGAAATTATTTGAGCTGTCTTTGATTTATTTAGCCTTGGCATCCGCATTTGCAAAAACAACTGCTTACATAGCAATGTTTCTGCTTACATAGATGGAGTGTGCAAATGGGGATAGGAACGAGGAGATCACAAAGCAATTCAGCAGCAAGGACCAACAGCTTTTCACATGAGACCTGCATAAATTGGACCCAGTACAAATCACGAAGCTGGGCTCAGTTGTCTCATCTCTCACCTCCCAGGATGTCAGCAGTCCCCAAACTAATAGCCCAAAACAGTCCCCTTGTCCCATTCCCCCACCACACCAGGACAGGGGTTGCCCAACTAACTGTACTGTTTACTCACATTCAGTCAATGTATCAAGGTTAGAAAACATAACAGAAAAAAGAGTTTTGTCTGCTCAGTTTTATTTTAAAATCTTTTGCTTAACCTCTGTGCAAGAATTTCCTTTGAGACTGTAAATCCTAGTACCAAAAGGGGCATTGCTCACCCTGTGTGCTCTGGAGCTGGTAACTTCAAGTGGCACCTGGCACCGGCATTTCATTCTTTCCAGTAGGATACAAGTGGCCTGGTCATCACAGCAGTCAGAAAAATATTTTCCAGTTCAAGCATCATTTTGGAAATGATAGTTGAGACAATTACTCTGCTAGCAACCAGATTAGATTTAGTAGTAACATAATGAAATCCAGTGATAACACAGCAGTCCAGTTTAGACCAATGGTGGGCTCTTTGACTCAGCCTTTTCCTCATATTCCCTCTTCTACCATCATTTCACCCATAACACTGTGGGTACAGACAGGGCTGGAGGTAAAGGCAGCATCCAAATTCCTGCCGAAGACATTTCTGCACAGCACACTCCTAAAAGAGCCAGGGAATGCTGGTATTTTGCCTACAGCTGGCACTTTGATTTTGTGACTGTTACTAGCAGTATATGGCTTTATAAAAATTACTTTTGACCTAATGTGCATGTTGTCTCGATTTTTCACTTGCCCTGAGCAGAAGCTCAAAATGAAATCAGTTTAATAGAATAATTTTACTGCATGTAGATTTCGTCACAAGTATTGCTTACAGGATTACAGAACTCACTCTCTTCAAAGCACAGCTGGGATCTATATTAAGCCTAGAGAAAATAGCTAGAACTCTGCCAGCCTACAAAGTGATGGTATTATTCTCTTACATTGGGCTTCACTGACATACAGATATACCCAGTGGGCACTAGAAACCAGTACAGAGTTTGTGAGACTTGACTGTTTCATAATAAAATTTATTGCTTCTATTTATTATTTTCCCAAAGAAAAACCAAAATGAAAACAGGAAAACATAAGATAGAGAATTCTTCAGAAACCATGTTTATATTGTGTTTCAAGAAGAACAGCAACTTGAGAAGCAGAGAAGGAATATAAGACTCTTCAAATACAGAACTCTGATTTCTCCTCTGTTTCTAGAATTACATTATCGTATTCCTAGCACCACAAGTTCAGAAAATGAGAATGTGAATGCTAGAGTCTCAAAAATACATTTCCTTCTGCAAATGGGAAAAAAAAAATACCATGATACTTTTTTGTTGTGGTATGACTTTCAGAGTGAATGCTTTATGGAAAACAGTGTCAAGAGAGTCATAAAAAATTTGAAATGGTTGCTAACACATACAGATATGAAACACAGAGATAGTAACAGTTATAAGAGAAATAACTATTTCAAAACAGTCTTATTCACTCTGCCACTTTCTTTTCCACATCACATTTGTAAGAAATCCTTAATTTAGATGAAGAAACTTCTTCCCTCATATGGGCCTTTCCCTACTCTGTACTTCCCACTACCTTCCCATCTAAGACACAATCACATCCATCCAATGCCCTCTAGTAGTTTCACAAACTTACTGCTTTGAGTCACTCTTCTTGCCTTATTTCTATGCACATTTTGGGTGTAGACACAATCTGAAGGGAAGGAAGGGTAAGGGGGAAGACAAACCATACCTGCAGTTCATCTGTACTTCAGACTACAAGCCGCAGGAACCGTGTTTTCCTAGATAGGCAAAACTTTATGAAATTATGCTAAAATATACACAGCCCATGGCACATTACACTTGCAAAGTCAAGTGCCCAAGAGATAGTGAATGACAAAAATAAGGTAACTCACATAACCTTAATCCAGGACCCATGGGCTTACATGTTGTGGTAGCATTATCAGTTTACAAGACAGAATACTATCATTTCAAAATCATCGTGCCTTGCTCACCGCACAAACCAGCTGGGCTCACTGAAAAGCAATCATTCAATATCTTTGTTGTTCACTGATCCAGGCCTTCTCTCCCGTGTGTTTTTCTAATCCTGTTCTGAAAGCAGAAAAGCCCATCAGGAAATATGTATTTCGATCATATCTTTGCTACAGTATTCAAATAATCTCACAAACATTTATTTGCATTTATTTCACAAAAGCTATTATGCAGTGCAGGTTTTGTGATGTGCAATACAGAGTAAGAAATGAGTGGGTATTAATTTGAAGTGTTCATGACTTGCTCGGCTGCTGAGTTTTAGCGTACCCTAATGCATCTGGCATGATTTTCATATCCAAAGTGTAGTTTCCACCTGGCAGCATGAGGAGCAGCAGCTCCTCCTAATTTATGCAAAACAACTCACAGACAAGGGAGGGACTGCTATTGCCACCTATGAAAAGCTGTGTTTAAGTGTTTTACCCATTGTTTTACCCATTGTTTTACCCATTGTTTTACCCATTGTTTTACCCATACTATCATGTGGCAGTGGCAGGGATGTAACTACTCTCTTAAATACTGTTTGCTGTAAACGCACTTTCATTTTACTACCTGCATTCCCTTTCCCACTCACTCATTCTTCTAGACAACCTTTTTTTTTTCCAGTGCAGAAATGTTGCTCAGGCACATTTTCAGTGTTTTCATAGCTGGCTGGAATTTCTAAATACATAGCAGAATAGCTCTGGCTATTTTGTATGGGTAGTAATCCTTGGCATGTTCTGCACATAAATACAGTGTTACCATGTGGATGTGATACAGCTGCTGTCTCCCAGCAAAGCAGGTAAAACACTCCCTAGCACTGTTGGATTTCCTGTGAACTCACATTGCTTCCCAAGGAATCCAGGACAAAAAAGCCCACCAGAAAACAACTATTTTGAATCAGATAATCTCAAGCATTTATTTGCATTTACTTTACAAAAGCTATTATGCAGTGCTGGTTTTGTGATGCACAATACTGAGTAAAGAATGAGTGTGTATTGATTTGAAGTGCTCATAACACACGTTTACTTACAATGCACTGGAAAGTCTTTAACCTCCCATGCTACACGATAATTCACCCTCAAAGCCTGGTTTTCTATGCCTTTACTTGCAGAGAGCTTTGTCAAGATCCTGGAGCGTAAAAATGTACAAAGATCCCAAGAAATACTCGCAACTTCACAGAATCACAGAATGGGTCTGGCTGGAAGGGACCACCGTGTGTCATCTGGTCCCACCTCCCTGCTCTAGCAGGGTCATCCCACAGCACGTGGCACAGGATTGTGTCAGATGGGACATCCCGTGAGGGAGATTCCATGCCTTCTCTGGACAATCAGTTCCAGTGCTCGGTCTCTGCACAGGAAAGAAATTCTTCCTCATGTTCAGGTGGAAATTCCTGGCCATCAGTTCCTGTCCGTTCCTCCTGTCCCACTGCTGGGCACCACGGACCAGAGCCTGGTCCATCCCTTGATCCCTCCCTGCAGACACTCATACACAGGGATGAGGGCCCCCCTCAGCCATCTCTTCTCGAGGCTGGACAGGCCCGGTTCCCTCAGCCTTTCCTCAGTGAGATGCTCCAGTCCGTCCATCATCTTTGTCATTCTGCACTGGACCTGCTCCAGGAGCTCCATGTCTCTCCTGTCCTGAGGAGCCTAGAACTGGACACAGCACTCCAGGTGATCCTCACCAGGACTGAGGAGCAGGACCACTTCCCTTGATTGTGACGGTTACGGCATATTACAGGAATATTAAACATACATTGACCAAAGTGCACCACCTGCCTGTTCCTATCACTGGCAGTGACAGCTGAAGTGAGATGAGCATGGCTGAGGCACTGACTGAATTTGTTGCTGCGGATGTTCCCAACAAAATTTCAGGAAGAAATCACTGAAGGCGGGGATACAGACAACGGGAACGACGAGGGCAACGACACGGACAAAACCACCCCCTGACTGCCCCACACCCAAAGACCCCCCCGCCACACGGCTGCAGACAGGGTGGAGCCGGCGCTTAGCTCTCTGAATGGTGCATTTGGCTGTCAATCACAACTTTACCCCGCCCCATCGTTGTCAGGCTGACGAGCGTGGGCGAAGCAAAGTCCCTACCCCTCACGCTCCGATTGGCTGAATCAGCTGTCAGTTGGCTCCTCCGCCTCGCCGCTCCCTTGGGTTTACTGTGCAGGAGGGAAAATGGTGCAGAGACCTCTCGCGATCTGATTGGCCAAGTGGGAACGCCACTCAAATAAAGACCCCGCCCCCGCTGGGACAGCTGACTACTCAGACCCGTGACAGGGACGGCGTGGCAATTGGTCAGCTCTTCCAAGTCCCGCCTATCCATCCTGAATACCGCCTGCCGATTGGCTTCGGCGGCTGTCCCTCAAGCGGCGGGCGGGGCGCTCGGTGTGTCTGTCCACGACGAAGCCCGGCGGTAGCTCATGGTGGACATGGGGGTGCGCGGCGGGGCCAGCCGGGCGCTGGGGCTGGCGGCGCTGGTGGCAGCGGCCTGTGTCGCCGGTGGGTGAGCGGGCACGGGTCGGCGCGAGGGAGCGCCGAGGGGAGCGGGGACCGCCGCCTGGCCGCTGCAGGGAGAGATTACGGGACAGGGGCTGGGCCGCAGTGCTGGGGAGGGGGAAGGGTGAGGGGAGCTGTCTGTGGGTGCCAGGTTCAGGCCCGAGGGGTGGGAGCGGGGGGCTGTCACTGTGCTGCAGCTCTCTGCCCCCATCCTCCCATCCACCTCCAGAGACGGTGCTCGGACCCTTTTGTCCTGTCCCTTTCAATCCAAGCGCTGGTTTACATTAAATTATAAGTTTCTATAATTTTATTGTGTAAATTCGTTATAAAAATTATTTTTATAATTACATCACAAAATTATTACACAAATTTAGATAAGATATTGTATATTTTATAATGCATATGTATAATTATATGTAATATGTTACTTTACTAAATTAAATTATACTGTGTACAGATGTTATTAAATTCCAATTCTGTAAGCTGAGACAGAGAGATTCAGATCAGATACTAGAAAAAGTATTTTCACTGCCAGGATGGGGCACTGGAATAGGTTACCCAGGGAGGCGATGGAGTCACTGCCCCTGGAGGTGTTTAAGAGGCGTCTGGATCTGGCACTGGGTGATCTGGTTTAGGGGTTACAGTGGCAGTGCTGGGTTGATGGTTGGACTTGATGTCTTAGCGATCTCTTCCAACTCTGATGATTCTGTGATAGACACACATAATTTTGTTATTTTGTACGAATTTTCATGTTTTGCTGAGCTGTTTCTGTGGTCACTGTAGCCTCTCTGTTACCTGCTGTGAGTCAGGCTTGTGATGGCACTTCCAGGCCCTGTAACTATTTCTCAGTCAACGTTCCTTAGCTCTCCAGGTTCACAAAGGCTTTTGAGAACCTGAGATACAACTTTGGCAGGGTAGGAATTAGGTTAACTATTCCGTAGACAATTAGAGGGAACTTGCTGATGTTCCCATCTTAGTAAGGGAAATTCAGTTGTGAAGGGTTAATGCTCTGATTTTATCCACCTGGGCAATCCTGCCCTAAGTCAGCCAGTTTGTCCTAAATAACGTGACTGTGTAACAGCCTTGTGGAGAGCAGCATCTGAAATCCTATGGATTTGTAGCCATTTTGTAAATTCTTACTTAAAGAAGTTGATCTGGAAACGTTTCTGCCTTTCAAAATATGGGTTGATCCACTATTAAAATTGGTAGCAGGCCACCCAAGGAACACATCAATTTAAATAAATTCTTGAATCTAGTCCATGAATACTACTTGGTTTGGCCTCTTTCCTTCCTTTTGCCCCCCTCCCCAGCCTGCATCTCAGAACTTTGTCCTTTGGTGTGTTTGTCATAACATGGCTCAGATTTACTGTCAACATTTGTATGCATGATCATGAGCTAGGCTTTGGAACAGCATCTTCAAGGTCACATTAGTTAATATTAGGGAAGTTTTCAGCTGCACAACACATCAGTTCACTATTGCATTGTTTTTGTAAATAGCCTTTAGATTTGTAGATGCCCTGGAAAAATATTGTATATCACTGCTTGGATTGGTAACCAATTTTCAGTGATCATATGAATAAATACTTCTATTTTCTTTAGACTGTTACTTTATTCATGTAATTTTGAGGTATGCAGTCAGATTCATTGTATAATTAGAACTTGAACATTCAGGCCTGCAAATAGTTATTACTCTATTACTTGATTTTCTTGTATCAAATCAGTTTTCCGGTGGCAACCTACTCAGATTTCTCACTGGGGAGCATATGCCTGAAATTTTGCATTGTGCATGTTACTGGTTATATACACCAAAAAAGTTTTTAAGTTTATTTAGATAAATTTTGGTGTACACAGTATTGCAACTGTGCCTAAGTGACTTTAAGATAGGAAACCAGGTTGAAACAAACCCTTCTCTTATTTCTGTTGAGTCCTTTCTGACTTTATTATGCAGTAAATTACTGTCATCATAAAACAGTTTAGAAATATGCCTTTAGTCAACTTTGCTGTTCAAGGTAATGGGGAAGAGAGTGAAGGGGATCTTAGATGAGTGAAAACCCAGTGCTGCAGATTGTGGCTCCACACAATCAGCTCAGGTCCAGTGCTACATCCAAGGAACAGAAACATCTCCTAGTGTCATGAGGTGGAGGAGGCAGAGCAGGGACTCCAGGGCTGTTCTGCAGGAGCCAGGTTGTACTGGCAGTGCCTGGTTTAAGCCAGAACTGAAAAATTCCACTGGGCTTCCTGGCTCTGGGCTCAGTGGCTCTGGCTGTTGCCTGCCTGAACAGAGGTGTTGTGCCAAGCAGTCTTGGAAGCAATCAGAGCTGTGTTGGTGCTTTGTGAGCTTAACAAGATTTTGGAGTCTGCCTGGCTCCATTGAGAGTTCACTTTACCAGGTCTGAACTGTAAGACTGCTTGTAGCTTGTTACACAGAACTGTGCTGAGCTGTTGTTTGAATACTTGTCCTGCTTTTGTTAATATGGATCTGTTCATCCTTAGTCATTGCTGTATAGAAACCTTATTTTGTATTCCAGAGCATTAAAATGATCAGTTCTCATTCCTGACTTTCCATAAACTGATAGGCATGGGAGGGAAGAAGAAGGAATCAAAGCTCAAATACGGTCTTTTCCCCGTTACGTAACGAAAAAGGTTGCAGGAAGTCTGACAGCTTTTTATGTCTGTGTTTTAGGTGTATGTGGTGGTGAATTCAGTATCTTACGATCACCTCAGTCGGTTGTTTTCCGAGATGGAAGTTGGCCGATTCCGGGCGAGCGGATCCCAGATGTTGCTGCGTTGACCATGGGCTTTTCTGTTGAAGAAGTACGTCCCAGGTCTTGATTGTGAAATGCCTCTGAAGCTACAGACCAGCTCACTCCAGATGCAAATCTTCCTGTCATGTGCTGGAATATATAAAATATTGCCCTGTTTGTCTTGAGGAATGCATGACTTGACAGAGGTGGTTTCCAGGGTAGAGCTGTGTGGGTCATATGAACAGCCAGAAGCTGTGCTAGCTGGCTGATTTGAGTCACCAGCTGTAGAAGGAAGCTTGCAGAGGCTTTCCAGTGCTGTTCCTCAGTTCCTCTTGAGACCCAGCTGTGTGCTGTATCCCCCCTATCCGTGGTCACAAACTGAGAATCTGTGGAACCACTGTCACTTCTTGCACATAAGCTCTCTGTAGGGCTCTGCTCCTGAGTAATGGGAAGATTGAGAAATGGCTTGGCAAAGCAGGCGTTTTGTCAGGTCAGCAAGCCTGTCTGCTGAGCAGAGTTAGAACAAGTATCTTGGTTACTTAGGAAATAATCTAAAACCTTGGAAACATTATTTGTGGTAGTGTTTCTCCACATTAAGTATTTGAATATAACTTTAACAATGTTTAAAGTGGGGCACATGAGCAGGAGCCTTGGATTGATTCCATCTTGCCTACTGAATTTTTCTGCTGGGCTTCAGCAGGGATGAGTGGCTGTTGAAGCAGTAGATGAAAGTGTAATAGCCAGATATCTTTGGCAGTGTCTGTGTGCAGCCAGATACTGAAATCTGTAGGCTGGGGCATTCTCATAGTGCTGGTGAGGGCAGCCAGTTCTCATTTCTTCTGTACATCAGCTAGGGAAGAGGTCTGATAAGGCTGGTTTGAATGCAAGGCTGCTTAGCCTGTGTTTTGGAATTTGAAAATACCTTGCAGTCAATTAATTATAGTTTTTTTGTCATCAAACTAATAACAAACTTGTATGAGTAGTATGACTGAGCAGTAAATTTCGATTATTTTATCAGGAAAAACCAGTCTATTGAATGATATTGCATGTGTTGCATATAAAGATACCCAGAAAAACAGTGGAGTTTAACCTGTTCTATCCATTTGGCATCCTGGTCCTCGAGAGATTTGTCAGGAGTATCATGGAAAAAAGTGTTTCAGTACTTACTCTGTGCCTTTTCCACAGCTTGGGATTAATTTGTTGTGATGGGTCTGTAGCATCCTTTAGAAATAGTTCTCTATTACTAATAATTCAAGTCCTGGAAGCAGGCAGGGAAGTGTTTGAATGATTATTTGGTTCAGCCCTGGAACTGAGAGTTCCTGAAAGCTGTCCCTAAAGCAGAGGTCACTGTGTGGGCAGCTTCCAGCCCTGGTAAGGAGAGTACTGCAGGGCCCAGGCACTTCTTTTGCAGCTCACATCAAAGCTGTAGTCTAGGAACATAAACTGACAGTACAGCAAGGCCACTGTAGGGAATTTGGAATTCTTAGTGCATTACAGTGGGAATTCTCAGAAAGAGCCATTCAGTATTCTTCCCTTGTTAGAGGAAAACAAAACCAAACCCCATTTTTGTCCCTGATGATGCTTTAAAGGGTTTTTCCTTTGCTTCTGTGAGGTGATACAAATCATAATGTCAGTGACATTTAATTCTAAAATGCAATTAAATTAGCTTTCAATAAAAAGGGGAGTTATGTCATTTACACAAACGGGGAAATCTGTTTGCCTTTATTCCAGACAGATGAATTTGTATTTTGTACCTGAATAAACCAGTCAGCCTCCACTGTGCTCTTATTGATTTGTAATTGTAGGAAGCTACTAAGAAATATATTTCTGTGCAAATTTGTACATTTAAGTTTAGTTGCCTGTTGTTAGGATTGACACATCCCTCTCTTCCCCTTCCTTTCCACCTTGTTTCTTTCTTGTGCTGAAAATATTAAGATGTTAGTGGGTTTTTTAAGTTCAGCCTTCACTTACTAAATACAGACTCAAGTATTTATAATTTAAGTATGGGAAATAACTCCTCATGTATCCATTATATATAATGTTTTCTTAATGTAGACTTTGCTATGAAGTTACTGGCAGCTTTGAAACTAACAGTTCCTTCATGGTTGACTGGCATTACTCAGGATGAAAGCAGTGTAGTATTAACTGACTTCTCCATGAAATTTCCAATAGGCTGTCCTGCACAGAGGCATTAACAGGATAATAAGTTGTTTTGCTGTAATGGTGGGAAGAACTCTTCTCTTTGCCTGTGAAATACAACTTTTTTTGCTGTTTTGTGCTAGGACCTCCCCTGGCCTGGGCTGGCCGTGGGTGATCTGTTTCACCGGCCACAAGCCACTGTGCTCATTACAGTGAAGGGCGTGGACAAGTTGCCTGTGAAAGGGCTTTCTTACCCCATTGAGAATGTGAGTATCCACATTTGGAACTGTCATGTGATTCCTGGGACTCCTGTGGTCTAATGACAAGTACATGATTCTCTGCTGTAGTTCCTGATGTTCACTTATTTCCTACTTCCCTTGAAGTTTGCACATCCCCTAAACTGATGAGTCAATAATCTAGTCAGGATTCTGTACAAGGTAGGATGCCCTTGAGATCACTCAGGGCTTCCTGTGTTGAGTTCAGTTCAACATGCTTTGTTTGACCAAAGCATGTTCTCTTTGAAAGACAGCTAATTTTAATGTTTGTACCAATCCACTTCTTCCCATGGTAACTTAATATTTCAAAATCAGAATTAAGTTTTTTGCTTCAGCTGAATGTGTGATAACATTTTATATGTAGTTGATTTCTTGATGCACTGTATCACCCTCTAAGTGGTTTTTTGAGTTTTCCTCAAGTACTTGACTGTGAAATACAGCACTTAGAGACACCATTCCATTATATTGTATCAAGAAGAAATCAACACACATTACATTTACCTATTACTGTCTGTCTTTGCTAAGGCTTCTCAGGCTTGGTATAGCAAGAGAGAATCCTTTAGGTTGGAAGGGAGATCTGGAAATCGTCTCATTCAACGCCCTGATCAAGCAGGATCAGCCAGAGCAGGCTGACCAGCGCTGTGTTCAGTCAGGATATGAGCATCTCCACAAATGGAGACTCTATGACCTTTGGGCAACCTCTGTCAGTATTTGATCACTCTTGGAGTAAAAAACTTTATTTTTGTGTTAAGTTAAAATTTCCTGGGTTTAAATCAGTGCTGGTGCCTCTTCTGTCATAGGGCACTTTAAGTAGTGAATGGAAGTGTGGCATTCTATTTAAAGTAAAACCCAGAAGTAAGTGTTTAAAAAAACTAACAGTTCTACTAGCTTGCCAGTAATGGCACTATACTGTGCTAGCACTTCTTCTATTTTTAGAAGGTTTTTTTATATATGTCTTTTTTTGTTTCAGCAGTCGGTCTTTCTGCTGGTATATTTTTGCCCATCAGTTTTTTTGTGGTTCATAACTTTCCATTTGCAGTGAGATTGTTTCCCTTTTGCATTGCTGTTGCCACACTGAAAACACTCATGGACTCTGACTCTTTCATTCGACCAAGAGAACTGAGTCTATTACATCACTGACTCCTTTATATAGTATATCAAACAAGGCCAGTGATTGGTAGGCATAGTCAACACCTCTCCAATCACATTGGTCAAGACAGATGTCCATCAAGAAAACTCCTCCTCCAAGAGAGAATGTAAACATAGATAAAATATACCTATAACAAACCTATTATTTACAGCAAAATGCGTGAGAAAAGAATTTCCAAAGTATAAACATCAGAAGGCTGGAAAACCAGGGCAACACATTGCTTCTATATTTGTTGGTCTTGTTTTATTGATAAACAAGGCTATAGTCTAAGCCTAAATAATCCTCTTAATTCACAATCATGGTTCCTTGGAGTCCTTCAGAATATGTTGTGTCTGCCACATAAATAAAATGTCTGTTCATAGATACACAGGTGATGTTTTGTTTTGCACATACATTCCTATTACTTATTATCACTTTGGAAATGTACATACCCATTACTTTTCTTTTGTAGTTAAGATCAGTAGCCCCTGTTTAATCCAAAAATCTGACTAGACTTTGTTTTCCAGGCCGTTCCTTTCAGCCTGGACAGTGTTGCAAATGCCATCCATACTCTGTTTTCTGAGGAGACGCCTGTGGTGTTGCAGCTGGCCCCCAGTGAGGAGGTGAGTATTGCTTCACTCCTGGTTCCGCCTATTCCCAGATGCTCTGGCCACTTGTGTGGCTGGAGCAAACCCAGTTGATCACATGAAATTCTGGACTGGAGATTGCCAGCATGATTGGTTATTAGTGTGTGACAGGAGAAACTGAGCAGGAGCCTCTGCTGTCAGTAAGCAGTGGCTGTTCCTGCAGAGGGTGTACATGGTGGGCAAGGCCAACGCTGTGTTTGAGGATCTCTCTGTCACACTGCGCCAGCTGCGGAACCGCCTGTTCCAGGACAACTCCATCCTCAGCTCCCTCCCTCTCAACTCCCTCAGCAGGAACAATGAGGTAAAAAACCATTCATCTGTGGGAATTTCTATGGGTATTTTTCTAATATTCTTAGCTTGTGCTTTTCTCCTTTCCCACTTTTTCTTCCCTCTTTCTTCCCCTAAGGGCCCATTCCTAATTTTTTCTGACTTAACTAAGTTCAAACATTTTTTTCTAAGTAACTTTATTGAGTTATTTCCTTCTAGCATATTCTGATGTTGTAGCAGGCAGCTGTTATCAAATACTTGCACAAAACAAGACTTCCCTAACTTGAGTTTCATCAAAGGAAATACCTGTTTCTGCCTCTTCCCGCAGGTTGACTTGCTTTTTCTGTCAGAACTTCAAGTCCTACCAGATATTGCAAGCCTGGTAAGGTGTTTTGCAATGTTGTCCCCTGCCTTGTGTCACAAACTTCAGAGATCTTTAAAGCTGAGAAACCACAACCAGGATACTTGGCAACCAGTGATACATATTCTAGTGTGTCATCAGCTGGTTCCGTCAGTTTAAATAAGGCATTCTGTTTGTATCAGCCCCATCACTGCAATTGTGAATGAAAACCTTGATCATCTGTAGTTTTCTTTTGTGTTGTGTTTTGTCAGAATAGGGGGAATTCTGAAATACTCAATGAAGAATTTGCTGGGGCTTTCTTTGGTGTCTAACTTCAGAAGTAGAATGGTAGTTAAGAACATGTTCTTTGCCCTGTCCACCATTTTACTTCAAAATATCACTTTATCTGAAAAGACTGGAGCGACTTTTGTGCCATGAATAGTGATGGTGGTAGAAGCGCCCCAATGGAGGGGTGAGGATCTTTTAATTCTGAGGATCTTTTTACTAAGAAACTTCTGTCTTGTTGCTGTGGTTTAGGATTTGTTTTAGCTCCAGCCCTTAATTGTTGAAGTGAAAGAAAGAGTAGTGGAAAAACTCAAAAATTCACATTAGGTAAAGGGCTAGTGGAGAGAAATGGGGCTCTTGAGAAAATGAGGTAGAACAACTTGGTTTTGTTTTGCAGGCTAGAAGTGCTGCAGTTTGTAGTTGGGCAGATGAGATTAAATTCCTTGTTTTCAGAGACTGTTGTCTTGTGCAGGCAAATATTAGTGCTGCATCTCACCTGCAGAAATACGAGAGTGTCACTACTCTGCTTTGCGATAATTTGGATTGTATTGGTTGGATTTTCTGACTATTGGGTGATACTTCTCAAATAAACTACTTTTCTACAACACGAGGTAAAAATTGCAACCTACTGAGCTTTACAGGGGCGACCTTCAAGCAAGGAAATGATAGTATCTAAGTGTGGTAGTTACGTGTTTTTGTTTTCTCTTAAGTTTTATTTTCATGGCAATTACAGAACAAAGATTCTGATGTCAGTAACTATTCTATTTTTTTTTTAGTACACTCTCTATTACGTGTATGTAACCTCATGTTAGGAACAGATGCTACATAATGATCATCTGCTTTCTTCTGTAGAGTTAAAAAAAGGAACAATTATGGACGTCTTCTAGTTAAGTTGGCAAGGATTCCATTTCCTAATTATAAAATATGACTGTAAAAAGTGAGACTGGATTAGTCCAAGTAAATTGATTTTGTGCAGCATGTTTTTAAAGTAACCAGTGTATGAATTAATTTCTTTTTGCCCTCAATGTTGTGCCAAAGCTGTCTCGACACAAGCACTTAGCCAAAGATCACTCTCCAGACCTTTATTCCCTGGAACTGTCTGGTTTGGAAGAGGTTGGAAAACGCTATGGAGAAGACTCTCAGCAGTTCAAGGATGCTTCTCAAATTCTTGTGGACTCTTTGCAAAAGGTATATTGTCTACCTAATGAACAAAACTCATGGTAATACTAAGAAAATAATTTTTATTTTAACTACAAAGAAGTGAGATGTAACTGCATTAGTGCTGGCTTGCCTCACTTTTTTTGTGGTTTGGTTTTTAAAATGCTGTTGTTTAATTATAAAATGGAATGTTACATTTTGCCTCTCTGGAAAGTGTTGGCATGATCTACAATGTGTTTAGATATTTCTAATAAAGGAGTAGGGGAGTACTGAAACCATGTATCAACATGACTTGATATGTTTGTTTTTCCTAAACAAACACCTTGCATTTGAAAACACCAGAATGCCTCACAGGAGGAGGCTCTTGGAAATGTGCAAATATCTTTATCCCAAGGTGCAGTGATTAGTTTACCCTTGCCCACAAAGCTATGCAAATGTAAATTTCTAAAACTTCAAAGTAACTGCTGTTCATCCATCAGTGTGCTCAAGAAAGTAATTCTTCAGCAGGTCTTATGTAATCATTAGTTAAATTTTTATTAAGATCAGTCACTTTTGAGAGTTTCCAAAGTGTGGTGAAAAATTTCAAAAACATCAATTTGTTAGGCCAAATACTTATTTTTCTCTAAGCACTACTCTTTGGCCTCTTTGACCTTAAGCAAATATATTTGAATATTAGACATATTAGCATTTGAACCAGATTAAAATAGTCAGGTTTATGGTTTCCCAGTGGGAGTTTGAGAACCTAAATATTTTGTTGGAACTGACAGACGCAATTAGGAAATGATATGGAGATGGGCCTTGTGTAAAAGGGATAAAAGAGTAAGTTTCAGTCCAGAAAGCAGGCATAAGCCACAGTCTGCTGAACAGTGATGGGGGGGTTTGAAAGAGGCCTTGTAAACCATGGGAAGGCTGGCACTTAGTGAAATTCTAAAATAGTGTAAACTTTTATAGCTTTCCATAATTATTCCTGAAGCTGACATCTTTTGTTTTACTACATCTTGCTAACAAAACTCTGCTTAATTCCTGGCTACAGTCTAGGCTTTTAATTAAACCACCTTTTCTTTTCCAGTTTGCAGATGAGATGTTTAATCTGTATGGTGGGAATGCAGTAGTAGAAGTGGTGGCTGTGAAGGAGTTTAACTCCCCCCTGTCAAGGAAGACTCGCTCCATTCTCCAGGTTTCACAGGTAGTAAAGCCACATTTTTCTACTTCTCATTTATTAAAAGTGATCCAAAGTGTATCAGTTCACCTGAGTGTAACTTTTTTTTAAGGACTAAAATACTGACTATGACTTAGGTGTGGGTGCAGCTTACTTGTCTTGATCTTCACTTTGTCATTCAGTAACTTCACTTGAGGAGGGCTCTGGTGGTCATCCAGTCCAACCTACTGCTCAAAGCAGACTAATTTAGGAGCGAGATCAAGTTGCTCCAGTTCTTGTCCAGCCAAGTTCTTGATAAGTCCATCCCTGGAAGTCCCACAGCCTCTCTTGTTCCAAAGCATTAACCACTTTCACGGTGAAAACTTTTTCCCTTATGCCTTGTTAGAATTTGCCTTTCTGTGTTGTCTCCCCAGTGCATGCACGTCCTGCCTCCCAGCTGTGTGAAAACATGTTTTCCTTGGCTGGACTGCAGACACAGTCCACGGTGCAGTGGTCCTGTGTCGTTCCAGAGGCACTGCTGGCTCCTATTCCCCTTGTCCACCAGGAGCTCCAGTCCTTCTCTGCAGCTGCCCAGCTGCTCAGTCCCCACCCTGTGCTGTCACCTGGATTGTTCTGCCCCAGGTTCAGCACTTTGGATTTAAATTTTCTGTCACCACCTTCTTTTGGATTCCACTGATGCCATTCACATAATCACTTTTTTTGCATTCTGCGCCCTTGCATCAGATTTGTCTAGACAAAAGTGCATCTCTCTTATTTAGGTTGCTCAGACTTTGGATGGAGTCAAGATGTTTGGTATGCAAGCTCACTTTAAAGTAATAAATGTTTTCTTTATTGCAGAGTAAAGAAAATCCATATAACCTTGCCTATCCGTATAACTACGACTACTCTGTAGTCTTCAACATTGTTCTGTGGATGATGATAGGCCTTGCTTTAGCTGTGATAGTTATCTCCTACAACCTCTGGAACATGGATCCTGGCTATGACAGCATTATTTATAGGATGACAAATCAGAAGATAAGGATGGATTGAACTGCACTGTATTTCAGCGCAGGAAGATGATGAAGAGCAAGGTCTCCTTGAGCCTATGTAGAAAAGAAATACTCTGACATGGTTCATTGTGGAAGTTTTTTAAAGGTGTATTTATTTCTAAGTATTTTTTTCCCCTTTCCAAGACTATTTTAAATGTTAGTAGTAGCACCAGATGGGATTTAGAAGTTGAAATCTTCTTGTTTAAAAAGCCAAAACAACACTCCCTGGAGTAATTGTTATTAAAGTGACATCATTCCATTGTTTTTATCATGTAACATGAGTTTTTGAAATGCCCTATACTGCCTGTGCAAACCAGATAAATTGAAATTATGATAACAACACGTTGTTTGAAACTTTTACACTAGAAGATTAAAAAACATAGCTAAATCATTGTGTTGTATATTATGAACCAGCTGTAAATGTTTAATGTAAATATTTATAATGGTTATATGTAACTTCAGAGAGGAAAGTAAATATTCTTCAGTAAAATACAGAAATATAGAAGTATTTCGATTAGCCTAGGACTCTAGTAGCACAGATGGCATTTTGATCTCATGTTGATGGCTCAGAGGTGAGCTGTACACAGAAGGATCACCCCAGAACTGTAATGGTTGGGGGGTGAGTAACACTGATGTGACTGGTCTATAGAGTGCAGTGTGTAAATCCTGAAGTAGCACCATGTCACATACAGTTGAAAGTTCCTGTTATGATGCTTCATGTTCCTTCCATTTGTGTTGATGTTATTATTATAAAAAAACCAGTTCTTTTGGATGATAAGAGTGGACCAACACTTGATTCAAGTATACCTGGATTATAGTCCTGCTTCAACCATTCAATAAAACAAAGAACAGTTGTTCTGGAATGCATTTATTCCTTGTGGTTTTGTAGATGTGGCTACTTCTGTTTAGGATTTGTTCAGCTGACTGGGGAAGGTGTGGCAGCATCTGATGTGTGACAGTGGCCCTAAGTCTGCAGCAGTTTAGTTTTAACTGTCCTTCAAAAGAAAAATTGTCTTGTGTGGATTTTCCTAAAGCAGAGAGTGAGTGTAGTTGAAACAAGTGGTCTCTGGCTTGGGTCTTTTTTAGAGCTGCCTCCTTCTTAGAAACTCATTTGCGCTTGTGGTGAAAGATCTTCCAGACTTAGAGCAGCATGAATGGAAACTACTTTTTTTATCATCTTGTCCTCTAATGTGCTAAACTTCTTCTGCTGTTAGGGGATAATTGTTCCACTTCCAGAAAAGGTGTTCTCACTAAATTAGTCTCATTTACTGGGAATGTCTGAATTGATGGCATTGAAATTATTCATGTCTTGGGAGATCCTGGACAGTGATTCATGTTGAAATGAGAAAATTGCAGGTTTCAGTTTCTGAGTTCAAGAAATCCAGTGTAGTGTATGTTACAAGCACTTGAAATTACTTTTAGTGGCATTTAAAGTTAATCTGGATGATTGATACCAGTAGGTGGAAAGGAAGAGTTGCATTGGCAGTTTCTCTGACAGGAATGTAATTATTGAACATTCTGTAACACACCATGACAGAGTAGTCAAGGGAAGGCTCTCAGCCAGGTGTGAGAAGTAGGACACTGTGATTATGACAATGATTATGATTAAATTTATTGCTAATACAGTATCTAAATATTCCCAGTGCAGTATCTAAATAACAATTGTCAGCTCTAACAGTGGATTCAGAGGCTTGATCAGATTAGCAGTCCACTTCAGATACTGGTACAGAGTTTTACTGGAGCTGGTTGTTTAAAGGGACTGTGTAATTAATGGTAAGTATTTAACAGTTGTATTTTAGTCAGTGTGAAGTTGGCAGTGTAGAATTTGTTTAAATGCAGGACTTGCCATTGAGATGATCTCTGCCTGTCAGCTCTCTCCCAGCTGCTGGTGTAGGCTCTAATTTTACTTTTTAAAGCAGGTCTAAGACTACTTTGAAGGGCAAATTGCAATTCCCACTTCTCCTGTTAGTACCACATTTGTTCCTTCTCGTGGCTGTAGGCCTCTAGCTGGTACTAAAGATGCTTTTGAGCACTGTTTTTTGTGCTGTGTCTTAAATACCAAATGCTTTGTGCAGCACAGGCTGCATTTTGAACCACTCCAGAGCCCCTGTACTTTAGTTTGAGTTAGGAAGGCCAGGTACACTTTATTACACAACAATATTGGTCCATAACTGCTAATCAAACAGGCAATTACAATTCTGATCACTGAGCCAGGAATAGCCTTTTCATACTTAGAATTAAGTTAATTAGAATGAAAGTGCCATCAACACTACCGGGCCTGCTCTTGATTGTTCTCTTTAAATTTAAATCATCCCAAGACTATACACTGTAAAAAGATTTATGTGATATGGCAGAAATCAGAAGTTTTATGCACAGAGCTATGACAAAAGCAGTGAAACTGTCAGGTGAAGTTCTGTGAAGGAAGACAGCAAGGAGAAGCTAAGGCAGGAAGGGGATGCAAAGAAAATAACAGCTGGTACTGGGATGCTGTGTGCCCAAAGTGAGAAGGGCAGGAGGGTTGTTTTGCAATATTTGGCAGCAAGCAACTTTCACCAGGCTGGGACAGGCTCCACAGAGTGCTCAGTGGGATTTAGGATGCAACTGCTGCAGGAGTAGTGATCTGATCACCAAAGAGATCAGATTTTTTTGATCTTTGGGGAGCTTGGCCTCTGGCACAAAGGGTGATGTGTATTTGATTGGGTCTTCTTCAGGCCTTGGTCTTACCTTGTCCACTGTTTGGCTTGGGGTGTACCTAAGCTGTTCTTAAGAAGCGCTGAAATCTCTGAAGAAGGAGAGAATCCTGAGTCAGAATTGAAGGCTGAGTGTTGCTTTTGATACTTAAGTCAAAAAGAGAAAATAAGCCATAAAATAAAGGGTCCTTTGAAAAGTCAGTATGCTGCTTTTTCTACATAATGCCCTGCGAGGGTTCAGTCCTGATCCTGCAGCTTTCCCTGCCTGCAGTGCCTAAGTCTGCTGCAGTCTGAGTTCGGAGACTTGCCTTTAAAAAGGTAGCCTCTTTCAGCTCTAGTGATTGCAGCTCGGGTGATCTCAGCTGTCAGACTGCGGTTTCCGAGGCGATCTGCATCCCAGGGGCAGCAGGTGACATGAGGCAGAGGCGGATCCCTTTTCCAGAGATCTTTATTGAACACTCCCCGGAAGCAAACTGACCCTGGAGCCTTCTTCGAGCTCTCTTTATTTTATCCCCACAGCTGGGGGCGGGGATCAGAGCTTGGGCCAATCACAACAGGAATTGAGGAATCCTCCAATCGCGCGGGGGATCAAAAAGCGCCCAGTCAGAAGCAGAAAACCCGGAAGTCGGGCAGCAGCCAGCCAGGGGGAAATTATCTGCCTACAGCTGCAGAGCTCCTTGGGGGTGTTTTTTGCACCGGGGCCTGCCGGGGGTTAGAAAACTGCGGTTCAGAGAAGAAACTGATGCCTGGAGGGGAGTCTGCACGGGCCACAGAGTATCCCAGCGGAGAAACCCCCACCGCTCCAGCTGGGAGCTTGCTACATATCCCGGGTATCGTATCCCGGGTCACCAACCCTCCCCTGCAGGGAGCCACTCCCTGTGGACGCTCCGGCGTCTGCTACAATGCCCTGTCACGATCCGCTAATACAAGCGGGGGCCGTGATGGTTTCTTTAGTGATCTCAGAGTGCAAGAAACACAAAGGGCATTTCAATTTTAATCAAAACAATGCACCTTTATTGAGTGCCAACAACATGGTAATGCAATAGAGAGGAAGACAGAGAGGAAGAGAGGTAAAGAATAGAGAGAGGAAGAGAGGTAAAGAATAGAGAAAGAGAGGGAGGGATATAGCTACCAACAGAAGAGACGAAGTCCTTGCAGTGAGCAGGGTCCGCCAATCCGTCTTCTTCCGTCAGGGAGATGTCGGTGCAGCGGTCCATTGAGAGGATTTTCATAGTCTTTCCAAAGCAACAGACAGCTGGCCAAAAGGTGGGGAGGATTGATATGGGGTGCACTTGATGGAACAAATACAGGACAGACCAGTTGTGTAACAAGCACCACTAGGAACAAGTACAGAACAGGCCATTTGTACAGCCAGTCCACCGTAACCTGTCCATTGTTCCTGCACGGGTTCCCATGGGAATGCATGGTCCAGCAAACACACCTGCAGGCAATGCTTGGCAGACATCCCACCTGATCCAGGCCAGAAACTCCTGTGATGGGGGTTTAGAGTTTTCAGTCTCTGTCCTTGTGGTTACAGTCTCTGTGCTGGGGGTCTCTGTCCTCAGCGACAGCTGTGAGGCAGATGAGGGATCTTCGGACCATCTCGTACACCACCCCGTGACTCACGATGGTCATCAAGAGAACTCCATCAGCAAGGTTCCGTAGTGTTGTTGCAAAGTCTTCAGGACTCATCAATGTTGGTAGCATATCCCGAAAAATAGAGACAGAATAGAATTCAAAGAGGAAAAGGAACAAGAAAAATAAATAGGAAACAATAAACAATTAAAACAAATTTTCAATATTAATTAAAACAATTTTTCTCAAATAATCAAAACAATCACAAGAAAATTTCACAAAGTCATAATACAGATCTAGATTTCTTATGAAAATTTCTTATCTTACTTTAATCCATTTTACAATCCATAATTATGGCTTACTCGTGTTCTAAAATTTCAATTAAATCCTGATGAAGCAACAGTTGTTTTACCAAAGTAAGGTTCATTCCAATGGGTGTAGGCAATAGTTTGTAGATCAGTGTGTAATTAGATTGTAAAAGGTAATAAAAACTAACTGGGACTATATAAGAAAAATCACATCCTGCAATTTTGGTAAAGTTACAAACACAAAAATTTGAGTGATTTTTAGTATTCACTACTACGTTTTCTACAGATACAATATCACAAGCAGTTCTTAAACATGCACATCCATTGCCTATATATACAAGCACTGTTTCAGGAATCTCAGGATGAAGTTCAAAATGACAAATATTTTGTTCTGTGTCTAAACAAATGTCTTGAGCTCTAATTGCATTACTTTCACAAATGAACCCTTGTTGTTCCTGAACAATACAAGATTCTAAATTAACAGTTTGCCATTTCTCACCAATTTGACAGGCCCATTCCCTATGCTCGAAAGGATAGAGAATAGCTCTATCATGATTCAATCTTAATGCAATGATAGGGAATGTTGAATACACTGAAGCTTTACGTATGGTTAGCACAAAAGCTGTGGCTGTGTTTGTAATGGGGTTATAGGTAAAATTCACTAAGTTCCACCAGGATTGGAATTCTTTTCAAAATCAGTGGCACTGTCCCAAATTATTTCCTGAATTTCAGTAGGCATTCACATTTACCTTTTCTCAATTTGGTAATATGTTTGATAACAGCCACTGATGGGTTCCCAAGGTCAATAAGGACAACTGCAGTGGTTGTAATTTGGTTAAATCTCTAGTTGCGGCAACTAATTTATTACTTCTGAATCAATACTCTTTAGAGTTCCCAATCCTGTTCCCACAACACCACGGCCACTCAACCGGTTGAGTGGCCGTGGTGTTGAGGTAAAAGGCAAAAAACTATCACTAGTTTTATCACGGTTTTTGTAGTCTTCATGTCCCTCGGAGTTCTCCTGTGAAAAAGTAAACACAACACAGTCTGCCAGCAAGAGGCAGAAAATTAGAATGATGGAAATTATCCAGTGTGTATTTATCCAATGCTCTTTCCATAGAGCATCAGAGGCTACCCATGCATATCTATTCAGAGGGGTTTCTAGTACTGGTGGTACTTCCCCTACAGTAGAGAGGTCCACCAAAACAGGTAGTCCAGGATAATGTGCTGGATTCTTGAAATCATTTGGTCCCCATAGTGAGGGAATTATGCTTGGAGCTGGAATTTTTAGTGAGCATTCTCAAATAAACCCATGATCTGTTCCTTCACTCACTTCTAAGAAATGGACTATCTAGTTTTCCTGGTTCTGAGGGAGACTCTTAGAGAGAATTTGCTTTGGCTCACTACCCAGATTCTGAGGGAGGAGGGGTGCACTGGGTTGGACTGATGGATGGGAATGGACTGATTAATTCTGTTTTGGACAGTGCCAATTAGATACCACTTTAGTCAATTTATCAAGGGGTAAACCATCCATCACATCTCTGGGGACCCCCCTTTTAATACCCAATAACCACCAATGTTGACGGTTAGAGATCTGTTTTCCCTTGTCTAGTTTTTCGCTGTGAGGAGCCCCAATATACCTAACACCTTTTGTTTTCTCTGATTTTTCCTCCGGGGTTTTTACAAGTCCATATTTTCGACTGTAAATAATAAGGTCTACTGCAACCTCACTCCATGTCCACACTTTACTATCACTGGCAGATGGATTAGATTGAGAAGCTGGAGGCTGAGTGGGGGTTGAGTATGGAGTAAACCTAGGATTGGTAGATCCAGTTGGGTCACTCGGGTTTCCAAGGAATCTATCCAGCCTCTCTACGGGACTTAAAGCCCTTATGATCCTTTGTAAAGTAATTGCTATAGGTTTGAGTGATTCTGGAAGCCCTCGAATTAAAGGGGTCATCAGTTCAGGCTGCACAGGCAATTGCATCGGGGATTCATATCCAGGAATTAATTTCCTTTCATGTATCATATGTAGGCAGGCGGCTTTGTGGATGCTTTCCAAAAGTTGGTCCGGGGCACTGACTATAGATAAAGGGTCCCCCCTTTCCAAAGGATTCATCCCCCCGGCCCAAAAAGCTGCACGCTGTGTCAGGGACCATGAGTCACGTTTGTCTCCTGTTTTTAAGAAAACTCCATGTCCCCAATATCCACTTGCCTCCTGTTCAGTTAATTTAATTACGTCTCCACCAGTGAGGGATACTCGGAAGACGTATTCCGTCTCCGATTCTTGTGGGAGCCGCCTGTATTCTTTCTTTAACTTAGCCAATTCAGTAGCAGTGAATGGTATTTGTTTAGCTGGGACATGGGGTTCGAGATCTTTAATGTGAGGAGTTTCTTTTTCCTCTGCCTCTTTTGGGGAGTCAGCATTCTTTGAATTCTTAGAACATTCATCTCTCAAGGCAGCTTGTAGCAAATGATTTTCGACTCGCAGCAAATAGTTTTCATTTCTCTGACCATCTAATTGTTTTTGCAAAATTTCCACTAAGTTTTGAAGAGAATCTATAATTGTTTTCTCTTGATTACACCGCTTAAGGCGGTTTTCTATAGCGGCCGTAAGGCATGCTCCTAAAACAGAACAAATTATGGCTTTATCTTGGCCAAATCTAAATTTTTTTTCATTTTGCAAAAAACATACTCTATCAATCAAACTCTCCAATTTAAACCAGTTATTTTGAGCCCATTCCTCACCTTCAGGAGAGGGTCTGGCATTATATTTTGCTAGCAGAGTATAAAATGCAGCTTTGTCTTTTGTATTAGGGATTTCAGTCATTTTGTGAAGGGATCAAAAAAACACGCCAGCGAGGTAAGACTTAATTACACACACACACACACAGAGCTCTGCTGTGTCTCCCTTTGCTTCCCTGGGTGGGTGAAGAGACCAAATCTGCTTGGGAGGTACTTCTTAATTTACTTATGTTGTCTCTTCGCTACAATCAAGCAATCCACACAAAAGAGTTTCCCCTCTTGCACTATGAGATCTTTTATGAAATTCTGAAGACAGAACCCTCAATTGAGTATGGAGTTGCTTTTCACCTAGGCATGTGCAGTTTGTAGGAAATTTGAGTTGCTTTCTAGACACCGCTCACCCTTTCCGGGGTGGTGGGCTAAGTGCGGCTGAAGCGAAACGTCCTTCCCCTGTTACAGACTACACACAGCCCTGCAAACCCCTCTGTCTGTCAGAATCCTGTCCCGTGACGCCAATTAAATGTCACGATCCGCTTATACAAGTAGGGGTCGTGATGATTCATTTAGTGATCTCAGAGTGCAAGAAACACAAAGGGGATTTTTAAAACAAAAGTTTTAATCAAAACAATGCACCTTTATTGAATGCCAACAACACGGTAATGTGATAGAGGGGAAGAGAGAGGTAAAGAACAGAGAAAGAAAGAGAGGCAGGGGGAGGGATATAGCTACCAACAGAAGAGACGAAATCCTCCCAGCGAGTGGGGTCTGCTGATAGATCTGTCTTCTTCCGTCAGGGAGATGTCGGTGCAGCGGTCCATTGAGAGGATTTTCATAGTCTTTCCAAAGCGACAGACAGCTGGCCAAAAGGTGGGGAAGATTGATATGGGGTGCACTTGATGGAACAAATACAGGACAGACCAGTTGTGTAACAAGCACCACTAGGAACAAGTACAGAACAGGCCATTTGTACAGCCAGTCCACCGTAACCTGTCCATTGTTCCTGCACGGGTTCCCATGGGAATGCATGGTCCAGCAAACACACCTGCAGGCAATGCTTGGCAGACATCCCACCTGATCCAGGCCAGAAACTCCTGTGATGGGGGTTTAGAGTTTTCAGTCTCTGTCCTTGTGGTTACAGTCTCTGTGCTGGGGGTCTCTGTCCTCAGCGACAGCTGTGAGGCAGATGAGGGATCTTCAAACCATCTCTTACATGCTCCAAGTCTAAACCTGGCAGAGGGAGGTATAATCAGCCTTTGTGCCTGCATCAACTTTCCAGACTTTTCTGTGGCAGGAGTGGCAACTTTTAGAGTTCTTGCAGCTGTAGCAACACACAGGCAAGGGAAGCTTAAAGCAGATCTGAAATGTGTAAATGTTACGTCTAAAAAAAGGAAGTGGAAATGGAGAAACGATATTGAAATGCAAGCGTTGAGCAACCTGGCAAGTGATTGCTGAGATTTATAGGTTGCCCTTCATGAATCTAAGAAGCACACTGCCAGAGTCTAGGTAAGGAGATGAGCATCTCTCAAAACAAAACAAAAACCCTCCGAAACAATGACATTCTGAATCCTATACTGACACATTTTTTGGCTATGGTGAAATGGGTGCTTTGAGCTAAAAGTCACAAATATTCTCTAAATATAAAAAATTTTTTGCTCGAGTGAGGGCTTGCATTTTTTGCATTTTTTATTTTCCCCTCTGCAGGCCCTAAACAATATTCTTGGGAATTTTCATCTTTGTAGAAGCAGGGAGAACATTTCCACACAAGTATTGCAGGACAGAAAAGGACCCAGATCAAGGAAGACAGAAGTAGAACTATCAGATTCCAAATCTGCCAGAACAAAAGAAACTTGAAAAAAATGGGGAACCCAGAAATTTATTTCCTGTCCTGTTGTGCCACTAGTGCAGAGCATTGCTGTGGAGGAACTGAACTGTAAAGGGCTCCTACAGCTCATAGTGTGAAATCGCCACCCTGGTGTTTCTGCCCAGACTTGTGCAATGTGTCCTGCCTGCCCAGGGCTGAGGGACAGGGGACAGAAAACCCAGGTCGCCACATTCCTCTCAAATAAACAGAGCAGAAACTGATGGATGGCACAAAGGCAAACATCCAAATAGTCTGCTCCAGTGCCCTCTCCTACCTGAACTGCTGGAAAAGCAGCTGCTACAGATGGTGTCTGTGTGCGGCAGGCAGGAGATGGGGCTGTCTAAAACCAGGAATGCATGGGACTTCCAATGCTCTGTAACAACTCTCAGGAATTATTTTCTAGAATAGGCCAAAAAGGCATGTACTGCATCTCTACGCTACAGCGGTTGAGGACAGCACTTAGAATATAAATCCCATCCCTAAATAGGGACTTGCCTTGCTAGTGTGCCTTCAGAGCTTAAAGAGATTCCTCTGTTGCTGAAGGATGGATTCACACTAAAGGACTCTGGCAATCAAATTTAGTATTGTTGATGATGTCACCCAACATCAACAAAAATACATAGCTCAGTTCTTGGCATAAATACACATCATAAAATGTTTAAAATGTTTCATAAGGGGAACAAAATTGATGGTTGCACAAAATCACAAAGGCAGTCAAATTCCACTTAATTATGCTCCAGTGCATGAATTTGTGATGACAAATTTACATGTCCTTAATCTAGTGAGCATATGCTTTTCATTAGGCCAGTGATGTAGAAGCAGTGGCTAAGATAAATAAATTCACAGTATTTTAGCTGGTAGCTGATGGCCAGCACTGTAAAGTCACAGACTTGTATGACTTCAGGTGCTGCCAATCTACTCACCTGACCAACCCTTGTATTTGAAATACTTCTTTACAATGGCATGGTCCAAGTACCCAAGCAACTGATATAAAAAAAAAAGTCTGCTGCAACACCTGAGCAATCAGTCAGAGCATTTCAAACACTGGAGAGCTAAATGGGAGCTCCAACCACACCCTACAGCAGATGATCAATCAAAATCGTGACTGTGGTGCAGCATCAGCTTGGAAAGAAAAAAACAGCTCTCCACTATTTCTGTCACTTTTAGTCTCTGCTGAAAAAAAAAAAAAGGAAAAAATACATAAAAACAGTTGTACCAATTATTTTACATGGGCCCATCCCAACTTTTCTGCAGGCTGCAGAGCCAAGAGGCAGCCAGAGCTGCCACCTCCAGAGTACCTCTGACTCCTTCAGAGACAGATGAGTCTGAACCACCTCTGCCCCACTGGTGAATGTGCAGTTCTCCCCTCTGGAAACCTCCAGGGAGCTGTGTCCTAGGCTGTGATGGATTCCTTGGGAGCAGGGAGGCTCTGCTCCATGGCTGAATGGGGTCATGTTCCCCAGGGAAGCCTGGTGGCACCCAAATGGTAGCAGCTCTGGATAACCTGACAGGAAAACAGGCTAGAAATAGGAAGTGCAATCAGCTGTCAGTCATGCAGAGAAGCAGATGGGGTGAGGAGGCTTAAATGGAAAAAGCACAAACTAAGATAAGCTTTCTCTATATATGAAATAGTTTTGATCCCCTTCCTGCATGTTTGCGTGCACACACAGAGTGTTATATTGGTCTTTATAAATGAAACCTTGGGAGAAGCTTCCTCTCCCCATTAAAAACAGTACTTTTAATAAAAAGTGAAAATATTTTTAAGCTCTTTCCAAGTTTTAAAGGAGATTAAAAAAAATATGCTCAATATTTTGTAAAAATGAAGATTTATAAACTCACAAGATGAATAGGAATGTATCCACCTAAAAAAAAGATGTCCAGGAAAAACATCTGCAGGAAAACTGTGCCTATACTACTGTTATCCCACAGGTGATGCTGACCAGAAGCTGTCTTTGATGTGCATTACTTCTGGAGAAAAACAAAATAATCCATCAAAAATAAGCACAAGTGAATTAAGAAAATAAGCAAGACTCAAAGAGTACTGTTGGACTGTAACAACCTCCGTGCCAACCTGCAGCACAAGGGTCACTTTAATTTCACCTTTGTCCCTTAACTACCATGTTTTATCCAAGGGAATGGCAAAGTCAGCACTAAAGGGGAGACAGAGGGAGTCAGAGGGGCTGACTCCTCACACCTCCCCAGGACTCAAACAGCAGTGAAAAGCCTGAAATTTTAGAAAGTGATTTCAGAGCGGTTCTCCCTCCAAGTCTGCCTCCCTGGCCAAGTGTCCTGTGCTCCTGGTGAGGGGATAACTGCTAGACAAACCACTCCATCCAGGGAACATCACTCTGGAAAGCGGCCTCTGACATGTCAGAATTGGAGTAATGATCTTGTCATGAGACCAGTTTCCTGCCTGGGACAGACTGTCCAGACTGGAACAGCACAACAACCAGTCTGCAGTTTACTTCCTCCTCTGCTACCTTTTTTTTTTTTTTCCTTTGGTTTGGTTTAGTTTTGCTTTGTTTTGTTTGTTTTTATTTTTTATTATTTTTGTTTTGGTTTTGATTCTTTGTTTGATTTTTTTTTCTATTAACCCAGTGGTCTCCAGGAATTCATCAGCACAGGAATCACCTTTATTTCTTCTTTCCACCCTATGTTTGGCCACATTCATGCCACAGACCTGATCCTTTAAAAATTCCACAGCTGCTGAAATATTCAGATTGTTGGAAGTGGTGAAACAAGTCCTACTTGCCATCATTTCCAGCACTGTGTAGGAGTAATTGGTTACTGTAGCCTAAATTAACTATTTGGCAGAGGGGAAAAAAAGTCTAAAAAGAGGAAGTCTTTAAATCCTAACAAATTCCTTTATGAATTTCCCTGTAACATGCAGCTTAATCTTAACTGGAAAATAAACACATTTGCATTCTTAACTCCATTTTTTTTCTCCTCAAGATCTTCCTCTTGGGTCTCTGTTAAAATTTGGCTTTGGTCACGTTTCTGATTTCCAAAGCATTGTAGCCTCTGCACTCCAATCCCTCAAAAAGTCCTTTATAATCTGCATGTCTTGCAAGTGTTGGAGTAGCACAAACGAACAAGACTATTCTGACGGAATTAAGTATTCCTACATCGGACATTATTCCTCAGTATATCCCTCACTCAGGAGGACATGTGAATGAATTCTCCAGGGCTGGCCTGTTCCTGCACAGCTCAGGTGATCTTCATCTCATCAGCTTTAAGCTGCCCTCTGCCACTCCCTGGACTAGGATGAGCCTGCATTGCCAACATGGGACACCCTGGCAAAGATTTGGGATGGGATGGAGGAGGTTACCTTTATTTATTTATTTGAATGCCTGTGCAATTCAGATGGGGAGGAAAATTGGGAAAAGCAAAAAGAAACAGAGTAAAACTTTGATCTCTGTCCTTAAAAATGAAGGTATGGAAAGCACTGAAGGAAAACAATGATGCAGAAAGGATATTCTGGCTCCCTCTTGGTTGCAGGGAGGATGTCCCAGCACCGGGGCTGGCAGAGAGGCCACAGGGAAGGAGGGAAGAAGCAGCCAGGGGCTGTCCCTCTCTCCAGCCCTCTGCAGGACACTGGGCACCTCTGGGCCAGTCCCTGCTGCTCTGCTCTCTCTGCTCCCTCCACTCCTCATTAAGATCAGTCTTGGAAAGAGCTGTGGCTGTGTGGATTTTGTTGTTCTTTGTGCCAAAGAAAGAAGCAAGATGCTTCTAAAATCACAACTTTAGAGCAGCTGCCTGACTCTGGTCCTAATTCTGACCAAAGGGACTGAAACGAGATGAGAAAAGGGCATTTTTCTTTGCTTGGATTCTTAAAAATACCACCTCATGCTCACAGCTTTCTCTGGCTGACTTAATCTCTGTAGTACACCACAAAGCTCAGGGCAGTGAGGATCTCCTCCCTCCCTGGGGATACTGGGAGGACTTGGGAGTTTAGGAAATTGCCCATAATTACGACAGAACCTGACAAGTTTATAAACAGCATTTTACAGCATGTTTGTCTTTAATGGATCTGGGTTTGGAGACACAGGAGGGCACAGCCAGTCCTACATTTCTTATGGAATGCAAAGCAGAACCCCTTGTATTTTTCTTTTTACAGCCGTTCGAGCAGTGGCACCTTCTGCACTGCACACAGTGAATCTTGTGTCTCCCTCCCAAATGTCTCTTGCCACGAGGAAGAAGAAACTCTCACTTCTGAGGAAAACTGCAGTCCACTGAGGTCTCCAATCCCCTAGAGAGAAAGGAAGAGCTGCAGCAGTGCCTCTGCAGGGCCATGACTGCACTGAGCTCAGCTCTGGCACTGCTGCCCACAAACAACTTGCACAGTGTGGGGCTGTAGAGAGCTGTGTGTTGTATTGTGAAAGAGGACTTTTGGGAAATACTCTGCTCAGGGTCACCTCTATGACTTTCTGCTGATGTCTGTAGCCCTAAAAGTTAAAAGGATGGAAGAGAACTGCTGTGCTCCACCAAACTGGCCCCAAAACTTTCATCTGCCCACAAGCCAAGTACATCTCTGCACAACAAACCCCACACAGCTGATGGGTCACCTGGGGCCTCAGCAAACTCTGTCTGCAGTCCTAGCCCACCACGAATGCCACTGTGGTTTGAAATAAATGAAACAACCTGGAATAATCCTCTTCCAGGATGCCCAGGATATGCTATTTGCATGCTGCAAACAACAGTGTGTTTGAATAAAAGGTTGCTTCCTTCAACATTACCCCTGAAAATCTTTAGAAATCTTTCCCTGTTTGAGCAGCTGACTCTTGGGTAAGAGTTGCACATGGATGGTACCACGCTGTGCCAAGCTGTGCAGCGAACAAGAGGCAGGAGGTGTGTAGGCAAACTCTGGGTTTTTTTAAGGCACCCATCTGCAACAAAACAAAGCAGAAAAACAAATGCAAAAGTGTGCCAGGAAAAGCTACTTACAAACCCGATTCCACAGCTACCAAGTGTGTTTTCAAATGTAAAATGAATTCATGACCAGCTATGGATGGATCTGGGCACCTAGAGCATAGAAAAGAATTAATTTATTTCTAAAGATTGCCCTGGCCCCTGTCTATGAAATACCATGAAAGGAAAGGCACTACCCAGCTCAACAGTTGCTCCCAAGGTAAATTCCAGCCCACAGAAATCATAAGGAATTTATTGTTTCCAAGCATCCAGAGCTACCCTGAATGTGCATATTATGCCTGTACATTCATTGTGGAGCTTTGTGAAAGGGAGGGACTGTGCCTACTCACACCTGAACGCTTCCACACCCACCCTGAGCCAATTCAGCTTGCGGAGATCGCACTGGAGCAGTCCCACAGGCAGCCAGGGATCTTGCTGTCCTGCAGGTTCTGCACAGCAAGCCCGAGTCTCCTACCTGGCCCACTTTATCTAGCAGAGGAAAACACTCAAACAGCGACCACCCTTTGGAGACGCCTGCCAAGCAGAAAACTTTACAGTGGGACCCCTGTGGGTGCCAAGAGTTGCCTGGCAAAAGCCAAGGTCTGAGTTTGGGTTCCCAGTCGACTCCTGCCTGGCTGCTGGAGCTCTGTGATGGTGGAGAACACCAGGGGTGCTGGGATGCTGCTGCTGGGAGAGCCACTCAGCAGCTTCTGGTGTGGTGTCCTGATGCCTTAACTGAGAGCTGAACTGGAAACTTGAACTCTGATTGCAGAGCAGGTGGAAAGGGTAGAGCTGGGTTCACACGCAGGTTAGGTCTCAGCCTGGACCTGGCAGCTCTCCTCTGGGCACTGAGGTGACAGCCAAGCAGGACTGAGCTAGGCTCAACTAGCTGCTTCAGTGTGGGGGGAGGATGTCTCAGTAGTATTTGAAGTTACACTTGAGTTCTCACACAGTACTCCTATCAAAATAGCTATTTTCACATAGCTAAATCCCTAGGTATCAGTCAGCTTTACAGGCTGTCCACGTAGTTAAAGCATACACCCATTTTTCCTTTTTGTTTCTTCGAGATCATTGATGGCACATGTACACAAACACCTCTTTTCTTTGTCTTGTCCTTGTCCTCCTTTTGATGGGAGGACAGAGCACAGATGTAAATAAACAAGATGTATCTGTCCTACTAGCTGATGTTTACATAGACTGGCAAGTCAAAGTGTTGGCTCTTATTCCACACCCCCAGTGTGTGATAATCCCAGTTGTTTCTGATCAGGTTGTGGAGTATGTGGGGGCACATGCACAGTGAACAGTGTGGTTTCCCAGCTGGGTGTGGAAACCATGACAAGTTCCTACAACATCTCAGCGCTTCACAACAAGAGGCCTTGTAAGTACAAGGAGGAGAGGAGTGGCTGGAAGCAGCCCTGCAGAAAGGGATTGGGGCAGGANAGGGAGGTGTGGAGCTCTTCTCCCTGAGATCCAGGGATAGGGTGCGTGGGAATGGTTCAAACATGCACTGTCAGGAGACATTTAGACTGGACATCAGGAAGCATTTCTTTACTGAGAGGATGGTCAAACACTGGAACAGGCTTCCTGAAGAGGTGGTCGATGCTCCAAGCCTGCTAGTGTTCAAGAGGCATTTGGATTATGCCCTGAACAATGTGATTTAAATTTTGGTCATCCCTGAACTGGTCAGGCAGTTGGACTAAAAGATCATTGTAGGTCCTCTCCAACTGAAATAGTCTCTCCTCTCCTCTCCTCTCCTCGCCCCCCCCCCCCCTCCCCTGCCTCGCCCCCCTCCCGCCGGCCCGCCTCCTCCCTCCCCCGCCCCCCTCTCCTCCCCCCCCGCCTCCCCCCCCCCCCTTCCCCCCTCCCCTCCCTCCCCTCCTCCCCCCGCCCCCCCCCCCGCTCGCCCCCCCCCTCTCCCCCCCCCCCCGCCCCTCCCCGCTCGCCCCCCCCCTCTCCCCCCCCCCCCGCCCCTCCCCGCTCGCCCCCCCCCTCTCCCCCCCCCCCCGCCCCTCCCCGCTCGCCCCCCCCCTCTCCCCCCCCCCCCGCCCCTCCCCTCCCCTCCTCTCCTCTCCTCTCGCAAGGTGGGACCTCACATGCAGAGCAGCACCAGAGGCACCACCACAGCTCTGAGCCCTGTGCCAGGCTGGCTCTGTCCCTGCTTTTTGGGATCGACATTGCAGAGATCTATGCCGAAAGCACAGCAAGGCCCACCCGGGCCTGCGGCCCCTCAGCCGCTCCCTCTCTCCTTCTGCTGCAAAATCAGCTCCAAAGGACAGGAGTGCTTTCTCTGTCTCTTTTAAATGCTGCTTTGCCAGCTTGCCAGCTGTTTTCAACAGCATACTCTGTCAAGGAGGAAGCCTCAAAAAGAAAGATGCAGAAAGCAGCGTTGTGCTGCGAGGGAGCAGGCCCGTGGCAGCAGGCAGGGCCAGCAGCACCAGGAGGGCCCTGGGCAGCCTGGGGGCTGGTCCTGGCCTGAGGGTCCCAAGGGGCTGCAGGTGAGAGATGGGGTTCCCTGCCCACACACACCAGGTCACAACATGTGGAGATTTGAGTGCTTTACGGCCACGGGCAGGTTTCCCGAGGGTGGGTAGGACTCCTTTTCTATTTTGATCAGCTGCAGTGACCCTGAGAGGGGTTAGGCATCCGTGCGGGAGGCACATCCCCAGGTGTGGCAGAGGAGAGGGAGGGGACCCCTCCTTGCCTGACCCCCCTGAGCCCTGGGAGCTGCCTGCCCTAACACAGGGCAGGGATGTCAGCAAACCCCTGGAGCAGTCACACCCCCTTTTTTGTAATTTCTGACAAGCTCCCCCTTCAGCAGCTGCTCTCCCAGAGTCCAGGTGCAGGTGGAACTCCCGGTGCTCTGATAGTTGGAGCCTCAGTGAGGGCCTTCCAAAGGCCCGTGTGGAGGTGAGGCACCACAGCAGGAGTAAAACCAGTCCGTGACAGGCTGAACACGATGCTTTCCCCGCTGTGGGAGCCCTATCCCGCACAGCAGGGACACGTCTTCCCGCAGCACTGGCTGAGCAGGAGCTCTCCAGACAAGTGTGAGGGAGCCGCCCTGCTCCGGGGGCTCTGCCGCCAGCGCCTCCGGAGGCCCCTCCGGACTCCTTTTCAGGGCAGGGATTGAAGCTGCCCAGGCTGAAGCTGCCGGAGCCTCCCGCATCCGTGCTGCTCTGCACAGCTCTTCCCCACCCAGCATCCCTTATCTCCCGGAGCAGCGGCCGTACGCTTCCTGCCGGACCCTCCACTCGGGGTCATTTCCCAAAGAATTAATTACTGCTCTGGAGGAACGTGAGGAGCTGCGAGTACGCGGGAGAGCGGCACGCAGTGAGGGGGTAGCTCAGCACCTGCTTCCCGGGCGTGCGATGCTCCCCGAGCCAAAGTTCAGCCTTAAAAACATTCCCCAAAACAATGATCCACCCGCTGAGCAGCAAACCCCCGGCGGCTGCTGGAGCACCTCCGGAAAAGCGTCGCATATTTGAAGTCAGCATGATTTAATCTAAATGTGAAAGTCTCAATTACATCGCTATTATGGGGTTACTCAGAGTCACAGCTCGGTAATTACAGCCTCGATGCTACATATGGTTAATACATTTCAATTACACGTTAATTTATTGAAATACATTCTTACCTAAAAAACCTCTGAAATTCTGTGGTAGATGGAAAATTTGGGCCAGGGGAACAACTATAACCACTTGAGCTGAAATGGCCAGTGTAGCACAACTTTTAAAGTGACACCTTCAACAGGCTAATCATAGATCTTATTAAAATGACCCAAATATTCTCCTAGTAGTCTATTTTTCATACAGAAGATTTTGCTTTAAAATGCTCGCAAACCAGAGTAACTTTCAACTGACAGATGAAACTGAGCATATGCCTAAAGACAAACTGCAGCTCGTAAAGAAAAACAGCTTCTGGTTTTATGGAGCTTTGTTTTGTCTCAGCAGTTTATCATCAGAGCTTGTTTCCCTGCAGCCTTTGTAAACTCAGTCAAAAAAACATCTGCAGACTCAAAGGCGGCCTGCGGAACACTCAAACCTGGAAAGATACCAAAAAATTAAAACTTAGTTTCAAACCAAACCCCCCCAGAACCTCACCTTGATTCTGCTCCTTGTCTGAGTATTTGCAGGGCTCAAAAAACCTCTTCCCTATTCTTCATCTTGAGGAAACCTTTAACAAGATCAGTATTTGTTATCTGGAAAGCCATAAAATCTATGGCTGCCATTGGGAATGGCTTTTTGGACACCTGAACGCGTTTCCATCTGACACTGGCTAACATTTTTAAGCCAGAGCTGTGGATCAGCTCAGAACAACTACTTTTCCTCTCTATAATTCAATGCCCTCATCCTTGTCCCACAGGGGGGTTGATCAGAAACTTAGAAACTTCTAGAAATACTGAAAGATGTGGAGTCACGGCAGCACTTTCAGTGAACTAAATGGACAAAGAAATCTGCCATAAGGAAGAAATCTACAAATAGTCCCAATGCAGCAGGTGGTCACATCATCTGGCTGCCAGAAAAAGGGACTGAACACATGGAAAATGAAACTTAAAACTGAAGTTGTAAATACACATGAAAAACAAAACTTAAAACTGCAGTTGTAAATACACAGCCATTGCTTTGAAAGGAACAAGTGTCTCTGCTGAGTTGGAAATGCTTCCTTTTACTAGTAGTGTTTTCTTTAAGAATTTAATTATTTAGGAGAAATGTTGAAAATGCGGCATATGTTCTGAGTGCTGTGTATAACCTAAAACAAAATTCAACCTTCCCATCATCTGGGATTTGGAGTGTCAGTCCATAACCATCTGTCAGTAGTTACATGTTTGGTTTTCTCTGTCCTGTGGGGAGGCTTCTCCCCCTCTTTTTATTTCCTAGTGCTGAAGATCTGCTGCCACCACACTGGACATCCCCTGCCCCTTCCCACAGCGAGCAGCAGGTACTGGTCACCTGTAAGGAGGATAATTTTAGGCATGGGAATGCTCCCACCTCAAAACCAGACTAGTGACCAGCACAACAGCCAGTCTTTTTCAGACATCCTTGTGTCACCTCTCAATTTTAAAACATCAGTTTAGCTGAAAAAAAGCAGAAATGTGGGCTCCTTCCAACTGAGCAGCAGCAGCATTCAGAAACTGCAGGTTTTCACTCCAGGGGATGGGTTTTGTTTTTCAGAAGCAGAAGCTGTATAACCATCTGTTAGATACACACGGGTGAGAGCAGCAGTGACAGAGAACCCACTCTCAAACCACAGGTCCAAGGCTGAAATCTGAGGTGGGCACCAACCAAAAGGTGATTTCTAGCAGCATGAGGTTAAGAGAAAGAAGCACTGTGACAGTTGTGGGGGCAATGGGCAGCCTTGAAGATAGCAAGGCAGGCTGGAATACATTCACTAAAAGATATTTTAAATTAGTTTAAAGCATCCTTCAGCTGAGCAGGAAGCTCCCAGAGCTCTGCAAAGGCAGGGAGGCAGCACAGCTGAAAGTCACTGTTGTAGGAAGTCAGGAAACCAACTCCATAAAAATTTGAGAATACTGATCCAGGAGGACAAATGGTTAAATGACAGAGTAACTCCTAAGGATGGACATTTTATTCAATTACAAGAGCCTTCAGTCCTTCAGAGCCTCCAGTGTTGTAGAAGATATCTACAAACATCCAATTCAGGAAGTTAACTGTGAGGTTGTTTTTTGGATGAGCCTCTCCAATTTTGTGGTATGGAGGTTCAGCTTCTACCTTACCTGCCTCAAATAAGACAAGAGTCTGTTATTCCAGACTCCATGACAGATGACAAAAGGTTATTTCTTTCACTAAGCTTTGCTTTTGCGACAGAAAAGATGTAGCTCCCGGTATAAGAAATGAAGCACCATTTAAAGTAGTTACTGGTTATTTTTACAACCACGAAAATGAACAAATTCTGTTCTACTCTGATTTGGAACAAATTGAACCCAGAGGATAAATAAAGATTTGTTTGGGTTTTTAAGTTAGCAGCATGTGTGTGTGTGTGTATAACCAAGATCACATACAGAGATAGTCAGGAAGTGTGAACATAAAGAGATCTGACCAGTGGCTACAGGGGAGAGGAATAAAGTTTAAGATGATACAAAATCCAGTTTAAGATTTTTTAATCCAGTTTATTAAATATTGCTTTTTGGGGACATGTTTACAACAAGCCCAAATAAATTGTTTAAGGATTCAAAGCAGTCATATTAAAATACAGCTTCAATATAAAGTTTGTCACAGTTTTACAGTATTCAAAAATGACAGACCTGCCTTAAAAAAAGACTATTACACCAAAACATAAGAAAAAACAGAAAAACAAACAAGTTTGGCATTTTCATAATCTTTATAGTATAAAACAGAATATTAAATCTATTACCAGCAAGCTGATACTTCAATCTATTACCTAGTCTGAAGTGTCTCCCATTAAAACACACTATACAACAGCACTATACAAAAGTCGTGGTGATACTCATGTGATGAAAGTGCATCCCTGAAAGTTTGCCAGTTTATAGTTAGCTCTTAGAAAAAAAGGTAAAATTAAAACGTCCTCTTTTAACTGAAGGCTTTATTTTTATTATTTTTAAAATTTTTTTTTTGCTGTTTTGTCTCACTTTCAGCCTTCTTTTAAAAGTGTCTAGGGACGCCCCCCAGGGGGCAGCGTAAGATTAACCATCAAATCACGAACGGCTGCAAATATTGTGCATTCACCTGGAACAGGGAAAAAAGACAGGTTAGCACCGCGCCCCGGCCAGCCCTTCCTCACTCTGGAGCAGGGAAAAGAGACAGGTTAGCCCCACACCCACAGCCCTTCTTCACTGAGCCCCCTGAGCCCCCAGGGCAGAGCCGAGGGTGCAGACACGTGGTGGGCGCGACTCCCAAACCCCAGCGACCTCCAGGGAGGTCGGGATTTGTGGGAGTTACCAGCTGAAGTAGCTTCAGCTTTCCCAGCAGGACTGCTCTTGCTGGTGATGGAATCGCAAGTAGCTCTTAACTTTTAATTGCTTTTGAATGTCAGATTGAATCTATGCTAGAATTGATTGCACATGGACTGTGGTTCGATTTTTTTTTTAATGTTATTAATTAAGAGCACCACATCTTACAAAGGAAATAACCCAACTTTTTCAAGTTATACTTCTATTGATTACAAGCAGAAACTAAACATTTTGAAAGACTCAAGTCTGAAACAGCTGGAAGATGTTTTCTGTTCTAAGCTTAGTCTTGGAAACATTTCCAGTTCCAAGACTGAGCAACAGTCAGGAATCTGCTTCTTTCAACCAAATTGCTCCGGCTCTACCCTTGACATCTAAACTGCAAAATATAATACAGAGCAGGTGGACTTCTGTTTCCAACAGCTGAGATTCAATACTGAGAGGAAAAACCAGCCACAGCTACCTCAAGTTTTAAATACCAGCACTTGTTGACAAAAACACGTTCTGAATAGCTTAAAGAAGTTAAAACCAACAGAAGGGAAAGGGTTAAATAAGAACAACAAAAGATGACGTAACAGGCAGCTGTGATTTTCATCTACTGTTTCCTGCTAAGAGAATAAAATTAATAGCCACTGTTGTACCCTTAATTTTTCCTGTATATTTCAAGAAATATCAATTAGAAGACATTGAATTTTGCTGCTGAAGGAGCAACAGCGTGAGCAAAGAGATAAGAGCAGAGCCTGTTAGGATGCATTAATCTTAACTGCCAGACTAGGGATTCCCAAGATTATTTTGGGCAAGTCATTATCATATCAAAGCTACAAATCTGGGCTAAATACCATCCACTGCATCACTGAAAAATGTTTCATCGTGAAGTGCTTTAAGAATCATCACGTGTCCCTTGAGCTCCTCTCTAAGGGTCACCTCCAGCATCCATAGGGACTTCAATTTCCTTACCAGATTGATGCCCACTACATACTGTAGGTTTTGGACTTACAGCTCAAGTTTTAACTTATTATTCCAGGGCATTGATTTCCTCTCAGTTCACACAAGTATTTCCCCAAAGTAAAGTATTTTCTCCCACGGAGGCATAGGTAAAGTTGTATTAGACAACTTGTACTCACAATGAGTCAACATTTTACTGTTAAACACAGCAGAATGTGTTTGCCCACAGATCTGAAAAGAAAACTCTTTCAAAAGAACTTACTTTTCAGGCACTACCATTTTATTAAGAGGAAAATTAAGCTGAATACAAAATACTTTCTCACAAAGAGAGAAAGGTAAAAAAGATACAGCCAGAACAAGGCAACACTGATTCCAGGTTACAACGACAGTGCCAGTAACATCATCTGTGCACAATGGGAGGCCCTGGTCCTTCCTGACTCAAACAGTGAAAAATTCCCTTAACCAAGCAGATTGCAATTAGTGCAGCAGAGAGCTAACAGGTAGGAAAGTCAGGAAAATCCTGGGTACAGCACAGGAGCAGCAGAAGAGAAAGGAGCATCAGACGAGAAAGGACACACATCTGGGATCTCTCATGTACTGCTGTTTTAAGAGAAGTCTCCCAGCTATCTACTTTCATCTGTTGGCTCTCCTATCACCTTTCAATGGTGAAGAAAATAAGGTATTCTTGTTCTCTTTGATCAGATATAATAATGTATGTTTTGACAATAAGAACAGAGGAAATTGCATTTCAAGTGTCCTTAGGGAAGATCCTACTTTTGCTGGGTGATGGTGGAAATAAATAAAATCATAAGACTTATTCTTTCTTTTGGAAGTCAGAGGAAGGACTACTAGAAATTTCCTCTGCTCAGCCAGCTACATTCTCCTTTGCCTGGACAAGGTTCTGCTTGTGGCTCCAATACTTTTCCTTTGCTTTTTTCCCCCTGTCTATACTTCGCTCCCTGTACTGGAGTCCAAAACTGCTTCAAAACTTGCACGACTAACAAAAATTGTCCATTCTGATCTACCTAGTGACCATCAGAAAACATCTCACATCACATCTCCAGAGCAGCTTTGACAGTTACTTGCTCTGCCTATGGTATTTTGTGGAACATTTACTTTAAAACACAACTCAGGGCAATAACAAACAGCAAAGCAAGAACCTACCCCTCCCCACACCAGGGGAACTCTGTGGGGAAGCACCTTCCAAAAGCAACACCTGAAGTTTAGCTAATGTATTTTGATATAAAAGTGCTATACAAACAACAGCTCTTTTCCACATACAGAACTCCTACAGGGAACTCCACATTCCCTCAAGGCTATTTTCTCTCCTATTTTCCTACACTATTACTACATGTTAAACAGAAAGTGCATATTAATTTAAATCCCATCACAAGTTTCAGAAATGTATATCCACACCGATTTAAGGTAAACATTGCTCATGTTCTACCAATTGAAATAATCCATCAAGCATAGTTAAAATTACTGCATAACAACGAGATGAATAATTATACAAAAGAGAAGTAAGAGTCAACCTCTGGATTCACAACTTCAATCTATTCACTGGGTTATTGGAAAAATTTTGTTCTTCATCAGAACTGAAAGTTATTGTTCTTATGAGCCATCTGTTTATTTGGACCCCAAACCACTGCTTACAGACAACATGCTGCCCAAAGAACCTGCTACTGTTCTTCCATGTTTTAGATACTAAAAAAAAAAAGGCATGACAAACAAGAGGGAAAGCAAAGCACAATGCTGCTCACGGCGCACTACCTACAGGCCAATGAACACTCAGAACAACCTAGCTCAAACACTTCACAGCACGTCTGGTGGACAGAACTGTATGCACCTCTGCTAGTGGACACACTGACAAAGGAGTATACAGCCACTGCAATTACTTTTAAATCATTCACAGCACGTGGACAAGTTCTGATAACTATTTTAACATCCCTTTATATTCTACTGTTAAGCCGATTAACTTAATAATTAACCATGAAAACTAACACTTGGCCATAGCATATTTCTTGTGACTCATTCTAGGCCCATTTGTCAAAAAGTGTGACTCTTACTGAGCAGCAAGAGTTGGGCCAACAAGAGGTGGGTGCATTCTATCACTTGGGCAGAACAGCAAAACCCAGCCTGAATCATCAGTGCAACCTTCTGCTGTGTTGTCAGTACTTCCTATTAAGTTATGTAATGCCTGTCACATCAGGAGTTTGCAATCACTAAAGAAGTAAGATAGAAACCAAGAAGAATTCAGACTTAAGAAAGTTTAGTTTTACACTGGAGATTTGTCACAGATGTCTGGGTGAAGAGAATATATCTACTGGACATGTACAGTACCTGGTCGTGGTGAATTCAGTTCAGCAAACCTCTTTAGAATATTGCTAACCATCATTGGAGCAGCAACAGAAGAGTTCTGCTGCCTGGGAATGTCAGCCTGTTGCGTTGTACCCGAAGCCATGTCATAAATAATTGGGACAATAATGCTAACAGCTTCCTGTGGGACTGTTGTTTTCTGTGTTAGCTGAAGCTGTGGGGAAACAACCCAAAAAGTGTGTTAAATTGAATGACCATGTACTTCAGTGCAACTTCTGATTTAGTTAAACACTCCAGGCCTACAGACAGCATGTATTTCAACCCCCCTGTTTTCAGACATCAATTCTGTAACAGGGAAATTATCAACCAGGTGGAAACTATTGTCTTCTCAAAAGCACCCCACAGTGAGCACTGCCTCGGGCACAACACTAATGTAGATTTGTTCTGAACATCTCTCCCAGCACCACTAATGTGCACATCACCTTATCTAGGTGCTTAGTGTCTCAAAGAGGAACTAAACACCCACAAGTTCAGTACTTGAAGATGCAGCCCAGAGGGAGCTGAACTTTATATATTGTCAACATCTCTTCAAGAACATGAAACACGAGGAGTTGCTGTTCTTTAATAGGAAGGAAAGTAGGAACATGAACTGAACCCATTACAAAAGAGATCCAAGCAAATCCAGGATTCCAAACAGCACAACACTTTTAGCTATTACAGCTGTCAGATACAGGGAGCTTATGTTTTGCTACAAACTCATGACGATCTCAAGAGACATGCAGGGTTAGAATTTTAAAACAGATAGCTCTACTTACAAAAAACAACATTTTGGATTTCAGCACAACAGCAGGTGTTCCTGGAGGTGCAATTGGTGGAGCACTGGGAGGGATTGTTAAACAAAACTGCACATTCCATTTCAGCTGACTTGCCTGGTCAGGGAACTGTTCAGAGAGAGCAGCACAGAGAAAGAACAACAAAGGTCTCATGTCAGTGACATACACAGCTATGAAACAGGGAAGCACCACAAAGTAGAATGTGCCTCTTGAGCTACACCTGCAGATGTTGCCAGATTTAAAGAAATCAGAATAACTCTGAAAGAACTGAGCACAGTAACACAATCAGAAAGATTCCAGTCAGCCTATGCTTTTGCCTGTTGTGCAGTAACGTCTGCAGTTCCTTAAAATCGTCAGTTTAAATGAGAAATTTTGAACGTTTCCAGGAAAGCTAGTGTAGTAAAATGAAAACTTCTCCAATAACATTAAATAACTTATGCATAATTTTAGAGTAATTCATTTGTTTGTACATAAAGATACAACTGCTTTTTTCAAAAATATAATAACTGAAGTTGGGTGAACTAAATAAATGGAACAGTTGACTTACCAGCTCCAGTTTCATGATGTGTACGCAGTCCCTGAGGATGTGCGTGGGAGCCCCTAGTAACTTGGTGAAGGCTATCAGGGTGTTAGCTTTAAAAGGTGGTCCTGCAACCTAAAGGAAGACACTATTTAGTAGTGCCTATTTAGATAATAAATATATCATTTAATATGCAACCAGCATGCACAGCTGTAAATTTTGTATTTTGCAGCTCTTACACATGCCAGTGAAAGTCAGCAGGACCACTCAAAACAACACTAGAGATTAAAAGCAATGCACAAAAACATCAACATTCTTGATTACAGTACATACCCTTGTTTCAAAGAACTTCTCCAAAACCTGTAACTCCTCTGATTTCCACTGTCCTGTATTTTCAGGTGTTACTTTCAGTTGCAAGGTCTGGTTGGTTTTGGGATTGAGAGCAACTCTGCATTTCAGTGCCTCCGTCTTAAACATAATGACACCTGGTTCATTGGAGTTTATTAACTGTAGCTGCATAAAAAGGAGATTCACAGTCAATTAGTCATTCATTAAATGGCATGAACTCACACACACACATGAACACACACACACACTCTTACTCCCTCCCCAGAGTATAGTGATCAACCTCTCTTTCCAGAAAGAAACACATGATATTTCAATACTGGTAAAATTGCCTTGAGAATTAAGCTTATGCCAGATTTGGCTTCTTTCTCTGTCACTGAACCATGCCACAGAAGTGAAGAGGCACATTTGTCTATCCCCAACTCTAAAGTAACATTCCTGACTGAGTAGTTAACATTAACTAGTAACTTACTTCTCTGGCAATCCTGAGAGATAGGCACAGTAAACCCGTGGCTGTTCTAGTAAACTCCCAATGGACATGCTAAACCCAAAGAAACCATCTGAAAGCCTGGTCATAGACTTGCTATCTTAATGGTTACCAAATTTCACCTGACCAAACAGGTTTTCATATCTAATTTGTGTGGAAAATAAGTGGAACTAAATGATTTCTCTAAATTATGACACTTTAGATGGCAAAAATTGGAAGTACAGCACAAGTCTAACAGCGAACAGTTACATTATTTGAAGCATTTCAGTTTGTGCCTGATGTGAAAGATATGGAGCAGTCACATACTCACAGGCCCATTCAAACTGAAACCGTACCGTTTCCTGTTGTATGATCCTCTGAAGATGCCTCCTCATAATCACTGATCCAAGGAATCGCTCAAGAGGGGAGCACAGATAGCTGCCAGCTAGTCCTGGCACAAGCCCAGGGGTAGGAGAGGGCAAGAGCAGAATATTCAAGGCACTGTGGGTGAGGATTGTAGGAATGGATGCAGCCCAAGAGCGCTGAGGTAGTTTCCGAGGTGGAGGCATGCTTGTCGGCATGACTTGGGAACCTGTGGGGACACAAGGACTTGCAGTAAGGGAGGATTTAAGCTGCAACATAAGATACGTGTTCACTTTAATTGTCACTATTCATCAATAAGTCCTCTAGGCCAAAGCTCAATCCTTCTTATTTAAGAATTTGCCTGCCTAGTGATAGGCATCAGACAGGCAAGGAATTAGTTTTGACCCTGAATCCATGCAGAGAGTCTCAGTAACATTAAAATCCTCTTCCCTTTTCCTCTTTCTGCAGCATGCCAGCAAGACAGCAGGTTTGCACAACAAACTCAATGGGACGTAAAGATGGCTACATCAGTCGTGCAAGAGCAGCATTACAAATCTATTATGTGAAAAGTTAGTATTTGGGTTGGCAAATGTGCCTATCATTGCTTTCACTCTGAAGACTTTTCTCTTAGTCACGGAATTTAATAGTTTGAGACTGATTTCTGCACTGCAACAAGAGCTATCATCAATCCTGCTGACATTTATTCTGTATGCTTTAGCTCACTTTTCCAATTTGTCATTGAAGATTTGAACTAGGACAGAATAAAGGCTTAATTTCCTTATACATTTAACTGCACAGGGACAGTAAGGACTGTTAGACTGACACAAGAACTACCAAAAGGAACACAACTAGAAATGTTAAACATGAGCGTTTCACAGTTATAACACTGATAAAGAAGCCTACTTGTTCCAGCTCGTGGGGAATGAGAGGCATCGGGGACAGGTGAATGAAGGGAAGGGTTGGCTGGTGACATTCCAGGCATCCGTGCTGCTGGTGATGGACCAGAGACCTGGGGAGATCCCGGCCAATTCCCTGCACGCTGACTGGGTGACATCATGGTGTATGGTGAGCTTGGGTCTATGGTACCTACAGATGTTACAAGACCATTATTATTACTTTAAAAAGTAAAAGGCTTTCTAATAGAGAAATCTAAAAGAGGCTTACCAAAATCTGTAAAGCATGAAAGTGCCTGCAAGCTTTCAGACTACTTTTTACTGCTGTACAAAACACAAGTGGGGGCAGAGAGTAAAAATCAAGATACAGATTTCAAGGGTTTCCAGGTTGTGTTTTTAAAAAAGTAGAACTGAATGTTAAGGAGAATTGTCATGTTCAACAAGTAATAGGTTCTAAACCAAAAGGCACTCCTGCCTACAGACTTGGACTTCTACTGCTCTTTAGCAAATGGAAGCTTCAGTCAGACAGTTCCTTATTTACTCAGTATCTGACAGTTATTGCTGCAAAGGTATCTCTGCTATACAGACTGATCAGAACCTTAAACCTACTCTGTGGTACATCTCTCTCACTTTGTTCATCTCAACAGTCAAACTGATGTGTGAAAATTACCATCTGAACTGTTCATTTGTTGTGATCTATAGAACAGTCTCCAATGCACTGTGATTACACAAAAGATTGTTTTGGCAGCTCTCCAAAAAAACCAACTGAATTAATAAAGGAAACAACCAAAAGGCATGTTGTTCACATACAGATATGTCAAACCAGCCAGAATTTGACAACATTTTCAAATTGCAAGTATTTAAATTTCTAATCTGTTCCAGTTATTTTTCCAGGAAATGTAAGCAGTGAAAATCCACTAACTAATCTAACAAAAGAAAACACTCATTAAAAGCTGCAGCCACTGTTCTGCTACAAGACCACATTGAATTTCCCCACATTAGTAAGCAGAAAGGAGTAACTGAGAGTCAATTTTTAACATGTTAGCAATGCCTCAACATGCCATGCAGCTACTTTTGACTACTGTTAACACTCACATACATGAAAACAGCTACTTGAACCAATAACAAACCATGAGTTTTTCTCAATTAACCTAGGTCTGCTCTGGAAGACTTGATTTCAAGAAGCAAATCTGCCCTCCCTGTCACTACATATACACCTGCCAGTAAAGAACTCACCATGTGGGCTGGCAAAGTTAGCTGTTTGTCCCATTGTGATTCCAAGAGAGGAAGGTGAAGGAGTTGGACCAAAGGATGCTGGTGATGGTGCTCTTAAAGCCCCACTAGGTGAGCTTGCAGCATGCAAATTTCCTGATCAAAGACATCACATCACTTGACATACACATTTCCCAACTTTCTGTTCTAATTTCATCTATCAACTGCTCCCTCCTTTTTAGGGAGACAGCAAACAAGATTCAAGAAGATTTGTTTTTGCACTCAATGTCTTTATTTTGTACATGCATGACTGTTATATTTTTTAGGTTGATTTACTACACAAAGGAAATGTCCCATGATATCTGGCTTGAAGAATGGCATTTCCCCCCTGCCCAGCCCTTCCCCAAATTTAAATATTTTCAGCTGTTCTTCTGCAACAGCTGGGAGCAGAAAACAGAACTTTGGTGATGAAAAGCTTTTCTGAAGAAGCAGGCATTGAAAATTAACAGGTTTTTGTCTTAGCAAGTTATGAACTGCAAGAATGAAACAGTCCTAAATATTTCACAGCTAAAGATGACAGTTTTACTTAACGGGTTTTTTTAGCTTCAAAATGTACTTCCCAAAACATGCATGGCAGGACCTTTTTTCCCCCAAGTGTGAGGTGCATTCTCTTGGCTAATCTGGGACTAAACACAGCTCAAATAATAGAAAAAACGTGCATGCACAAAAACCTATTTTTCTAGTACAGGATCAGCTCCCAGCCATCCTACCTGGTGACTGTGTGTGCATCATGGACGGGGAGGGCGTCACCGTGTTGTGGTAGGAGGTGGGTGGTGAGGTGAGAGGATATGCTCCTGAGGCTCCTGCCTGTTTTGCAAATGGCTGAAATTGTCAACACAGGACAACGAAAGCTTTTGATCATTTTGTACCAAAACAAAAGTTAAGTATATGCAGGAGAATAATAATGAGGCTTTGGTATTACAGGTTCATTCACACAGTTGTTTGATTTTCTATACTATCTTGTTCAGTGCTCACTGGTTTTCTTCGGTTTCTTCTAAAGACATAATACCTCTGTACCTCTCTCCTTTTATCTGCCACCCTGTAACAGCAAAGCCTCCTGACTCTCCCTCCCATCTTTTATCTTAACAGTTGTTTTCCCTCCCTCAGTCCTTTGCTTCTAGGCAGCAAGTCTCATGTGACCTTCCAAAGCTGCTGTTCATATCCTATGGGCTGTTTACACTGGAATGAGAAATGGCAAAATAAATTAATACGTTTTGCCCGAAGGGGAATTCTGCAGCAGACTGGGTTTATAGTCTCCCTTTCCATTTTGTTACTGCTAATCCCTTTAGAACATGAAGTTCTTAGAAATCTACTGCTGTGGAAGACAATAAACATTAATTTTGCCTGAAGGGTACCTGTTGTTGTGGTTGCTGTGGTGGCTGCTGGGGTTGGAGCTGTGATATCAAAGAATCCATCATGTCTCCTCCGATAGGAGAAGGTGGGTTATCATCTTCATTTACAGATCGTCTCCGTGCATCCTGATTGCTGTCAACAAACATGTTCAGGAATGTCTGTGGAAAAAGCAGTTTTGTTACCAATTTGCCCATTTAAATTTTACTATACAAATGAAGGGAGTATTTGCTAAGCTTTAACACTATCAGCTACAGTACATAGGAGACAGGCAAGTTTCTAGAACTAAATACTAGTGGGCATTCAATAATTACTGTATAATTAGTCTGCAAAATATATCATTAATAAACAGAGACACCTGGCTCTGTAACAAGAAATATCTCCAGTAAATTGAAATACCAGTATTTTTCTTCTCTCCTTAAAGATAAGGAAAAGTCTACAGCTGGAAATACCTGTTCCAGAACAAGTCATCAGTATCCTGTACTTACAGTGCTGTTGTATCACACCTATAACTGCCCTGTTTGGTTAAGAACATCTAGGTCCCCTGCTCCATAGCATTCTTTTGTACCCAGAGGAACTTGCCAACTTGAATTAATTCCTCCTCTACCTTCCCATTTCCATTCTCTTCTATCACATTACACTGGTGTCTGCAATCTCCTTTCCATTAGCCTTTCATTTAGGATTTGTTAAAGAGGCAGATGTTCAGGATCAGTTAAATGCAATACTAGAGAATCAATATTCAGTTGCAACTGGCAGAAAAAAAATTAGTGAATTAACCTGTTTCTCAAAGAATGCCATTTTCCAGTATTTCAGTGTAACTAGCACAGGTACAAGCTGCCCTCAGGTATTCTGTCAGTGTGCACAGATTCATTTTTCAGGAAGAGTGAACCAGCACTGTATTTAGAAGCAAAGCCACAGGCTCCTGCCACACACTGATGGAAACTTTTAAAAGAGAAGTTTCTGTCTAGAATCCTCTGACATGGAGCATTGTCCCACCTGCAACTTATGAGCACTGTACTGCCACACAACACAGTTTGTGAGGAGCAGTTGCTGCTAATCCTGGAGCACACATGTAGCCTACTCACAAAGCTTCAGCAAGTTTCAACAAAAGGATGCTTGAATACACAGATAAGAAACAAAAACAACCCAAGCACTTGATGTCATTTTTTTTTTAAAGGAAATGTGTTAATTCAAACTAATTAACAGATCTACCAATAAATCAAAAACTTCCTTCTGCGCTCAGAATTTTGGATGGGCCGCAGCTCTCCACAAAGAAAACCTTCACCAAGCTCTTCACCTCAGATCTACACTTCCAAGCTAGAAGCTCATTTATTTACAACCTGCCAGAAAACACAGGGGTGGTCACCTTTAAGCCAGGCGCGGGGTAAAAGCCCTCCACTATTTTGCTGTTGTCGAAGAGGCTGTAGGCGCCGTCGCGAATGGCCACCACGCCGCGGCTGCGGCAGTAGATGTCGATGCAGTACATGTTCCTGAAGGCCAGCCTGATGTGTGTGGGGGACTGGGGCAGGATGGAGAAGCACTGGTAAGCAGTGTTGGTGCGTTGGGTCAGCCCCAGCATGGGCACGGTCGGGAGTTTGTTGATGGCGTTTAATGGAGCCTGAGTGTCAAACAAAACCTGGGAGAGAGCGGAGGTTGAGAGGTCAGGTAGCTTATCCAGAAGGAAAGGTCAGGGAAAATGAGGCGTAGCAGGGAAAATTAGATGCTTTCTGGCAATGAGATCCATAAACAATCATAACACCCTTGAAGAGAAGAGTTTAATCAGAATTCAGATCCCTAGTGTCTTGCAATTTTCTTGAGAGAAGTTTTTTAGAACATTACCTGTAACAACTGCACCACGTTTGGCGTTTTATTAAACATCTCCTGGAGCTGGTGCAGAATTGTGTTGTGACAGTTACTGCAACCTGAGTTTGGGCCAACTGTTCCCAGTGAAATGTGGAACTTCTGGAGGATGGAGTTCCACTGAATGCTGATCTGCAATGTCACAAACATAAAATGATCTTTGAAGCTAGAACAAGTAGGCTGTCATAACACGGTTATAATAAAAGATTATAACAAGAAAGTTGGTCAGACTTAATTTGTTCCCCCACTTTTCATCAAAGCTCAACAGATTCCTAATTCACCTTCCTCAAAAGCTGCTGAGGTTGTGAAGAAAAAAAAAGCACTCTCAGCTTTAACAGCCATTTAGATGCCTGGATTATTGGCAACCACAGAACTGGGCACTTATATCAGCAACTCAACCAAAAAGCAAAAGAATCTTTTCTGCCAAAGGTGAGAGAGAGAAAATTAAACTTCAGAGATTCACGGTGTGGAAAACTGATTAGTGAGTTGCTAGAGGTGGACTGGTTTTCTTAAGTTACATTACACAAAAATGAGTACCAGATCATATGTAAGGAAGTTAAATGCAAAGTCCATACTGCTGCTCTAGCTACTTACATACATATAACACACATAAGTATATATGCATACATATATATATTTACACACACTTCCCAATAAAATGGACATAAAAATACTCTTAAAAATTCAGCTTAGAAAATGAACACAAAAAAGTCCCAGGAAGAAAATTTCAAGTGTATCAAGCTACTTTGCATCAGTTGCACATAAAACTATATTCCTAATCTGAAATAAATGTGCACTTACTTCCTCCTCTACCTTGCACTTAACGCAAAGGTGTGAGCAAGTAGTCAGTTATGTAAGTAATTAATAAGTTGTAAATTCAAATACTACAGAGGAAGCTGGAGCTCTGAACAAGACAACAGCACTGCTACAAAATAACTAATGAACACCTCAATGAAAGCACAGCACTACATTTAGAACTTTGTTAAGAGTCCTCTCTTTTAAGGCAGATTTAGGCATTCAGCTTACACATATCCATCCATATATCCCACTACAGCAGTGACCAGTAACAACACTTACACAAAGTTTTTCAGAAAAAGGCTGCCACACCAGCTTTCATCAGTCAGAAGCACACAACTGTCCTTCCCACAATATAAAGCATCTAAGAGAAATTCTCAAAAATCCTCAACTTCTAGCAACCTGGCAAATCAGCAACGTGGCACCCTCTGTCTTTTCTACATTCATCTATATTAATTCCAGTACAAAGAAAAATGGTGCAGCAAAATTCTGCTTTCAATCATACATTTAAAGCTCATTTAGGAGTTACTCACTGAGCTCCCCTTGGTAGTACCATAACAAAGGATAAGTTTTCGGTAGTTGTAGATCCGAACTTCTGAAAAAATGTTTAAGTGGTTGGGGATGTCTGTGAAGAGAGGAGGGAAGAGAGTTAGAGTGAGAAAATCAGTCATCTGTAAGCCCACCATTTTGACAAAAAGGAGGTGATTTCTGTACCTGGTAAGGATCGTGCAAACTCCAGGACACACTCGTACAGCCGAGCAATACTGTTCCAGTCATTAAGGAACATCTCGACCACCTTGCGACCTCCAACTGGTTCAGACAACTGGTTTTCATACGTCAGGTAAACATGACGGGTTGGTCCTGCAGTGTGGGGAGATGGGAAATACTGATCAACCCAGTGGTTCCTGAGCTGTGGCTTACAGACTGTGACTGAACTATGGCAAGTGACCAGTAAGCACATTGAAAGAACGAAAATGCATCAACTCAGCAGTCAGAATTTTGATTAAGGTACACGGCGATTATTAGAAATCTTAGGAGCAGACAGCTGTCCAGTTACACCAAGACATTAAAACTACTGGAACAGGCAATGTAAACTACAAAGGAACAAAATGTACCAGTGTTCCCCAATGAAACTTGCCTTGCTCCCTGGATGAAGTGCTGTTCAGCGGGCAGTTTGCAAACACCAGCTCGGCCACCCACGTGCGATTATTTCTACCTTGTAGTCGGAAAGTGCAATCTAGAAGAGATCGGTCCAGAGCCTTCTGCGTTTCCTCGTTTACACCTTTACAGGGAGGAATTCTATACATGCCAAAACAAAATCTCCGTTAGACACAGTACAGTCCCACAAGTTACAAAGGTGCCTTCCAGTATTTCCTGAAGGACTCCCACGTCTGGACATGAAAGAAGGCAGAAATCAACAGGAGGCACCCGAACTGCTTGGTGAGATAACCTGTCCTCGAGGACTGTAATAACTCTGTCACAAAAGCACTCTGAGCTAAGACCACTTTTTATATGGATTCAATACCTGCAAATTACAGACTGTTAAAGGATCTGCTGAATTGTCCTTATCTCCTCGTGAACTAAGAGCTCACCAACATAAAGCTCTTATACAGAGAAATAAGCCAAAAAATACGAAAATAACTAACTTCTGTGGCAATCTGAATTAATTTGCTTTCTAGAACAAGCTTGTTCTATATGCAATGAACAACCTGGCAGTTCCCTTAGTACTCACTAATTTATTTGTATCCCAATGTGTGAATTGAGCTCAGGGGACAGACTAGATAAAGCTTAAGTAAAAACATGCCAAACTCTTTTTCAAACTCCTTGAGGATCTAGCCAGAAATCTCATGTTCGTTCCACCCTTAGCTTCAGCTCACAAGTTCTCTGCTCTTATGAAAAGTTAAAAAGGTAGGGCCTGATGCATTTAGAGACTGGTGCCTTTATGTCACTGTATAATTTCTGCAGCAGAAAAGGATTTACAAAGGTTTTACTCTAGGAGGTGTCTTCAGGGTTTGTGTTTTTTTTCATTAAAATTTATTTGTTGAAGGTCCAATTAGTGGCTGGTTAACACAGAGGCACATACCATTGGCCTCCTGTTAAGGATTTCAATTTAACTATTTCAGTAGCCTCTATGATACAGAAGAATAGTAAATTTGCAGATGATGACAAACTGAAGGGAGCATTTAACATGCTGGAGGTCAGGGCTGCCCTTCAGAGAGATCGCAGATGGCTGGAGGAACAAGTTAACAGGAACCTTTTGAAGTTCCATGAAAACAAATGCAAAGTCCTGCACTTGGGCCTAAATAACTTATTAAATTACTGTATGATTTTCAGATATTTCCTCTACAACCTCTTTGCCATGCAATTGTCTTTTCTGGGATTCCTGGAATTTTCCGCTGCAGTTTCACATAATTGTCAAATAACACATGGAGTATGTAGGCCTCTGATCTATCTAGCATTGCATGTTCATGAATCATCACCACATCTTCCTTACCACTCCCTGGATTTAAGGACTGAGGACTGTCAAACTGTTTTCAGAGCCCCTCAGCTTAGGCTAATGAAGGAAAAAAATTGTAGTTTGCTCTTAGCCTACTCTAATTTTCCCCTTTCACTAGCACTGCTTCACATGCAAGAGGAAGATACACAGTATTAACACCTCTCCAAAAAAAAAAAACCCCAAAAAAAAGGAAAAATAACCCCAAAACAAAATCCTGCCCCTGTCCTGATATTCTTATTGTTACTCTCCAAAGAAGACTTTTTTTTTCTCTCAAGTGTATGTACAGTAATAAAATGAAACACAGAGAATATCCTCTTACTTTAATAAACGTATTGCATGGCTGAAGCCATCTCCTTCTACTTGTACTCCCTGGTGAGGAATGTCCATATTGGATAACTAGGAGTGAAGAAAAAAATGTTATTCCAAGCAGGAAGTCAAGCAAAAAACTTGTAACATTTTCAAGAATTTTTAAATTTCCCCCTGAGGGTGACAGATGTTTCACATCCCTCAAGCATTGTAAAGCCAAAAAAACACTCTGTACAAATCTGGTATAAAGTTGTCTCCCAACCCTTCCCACAAGTGGATCTTTCATCCTCATTTTCCCTTTTCCATCAACTTTTCAAGCTTTTTGCAGTGGTTTGTACTAAGAGAAGCAGCTCTAACAAGACTAGAGCAACACAGTGCAGAAGACTGAGTCACCCGGGTTCAGCTGGCAGGAGAACTCCAGAGTGAGCACATGACCACAAATTTGCCCAGTACTCACATCTAGACACCAGAATCAGGAGCAGGGGAGAGGAAGAAGGAAACAAAATATTTTTTAATACCTACCTCTATCCGAAGCCCTATAAAGGGCATATTTGTATCACACATGGCTACAATATGAGCTAGCACTTTATTGAAGGCACACATTTCTCCCGACCGTTTTGGTTTCTTGGGTTCTATGGAACATGGATCTCCAGATAACTAGAATTAAAATAAAGACAAATGTACTTGCAATATTGGAGTAAACACTTTGAAGAGATGTCAGACAAAAACCTCATTTGTGTAAGTGGTAAATGAATCACACCCTGAGCACAAACTCCTGAAAGGATCCATTTCAGGCCTGAAGCAATTCAGTTAAAGTCTGTCCTTAAAACAGTACTTGTAGAGTACTAAGCCATGTCAGCCTGGCCCCAAGAAGTAACTCTTATCAGCCCCTTCAAGTCCTTCAAAATTTACACATGGCCCAAAGTGTATCACAGAGATATCAGCACTCTGCATATACAATATATACACACTCCTCTGCACAGAGCTCTGCCTCGGCTCGGAGAGCAGCGCAGAAGGCCTGGCATGAATTGAAGGACAGCTTCAAAAGTTTGCCAGCATCTCCCTAGGGAAGCAGTCCAGAGAACCACTACAAGTAAGATGTCAGCCTCACAAACACTGGAAACACGGCTGCTATAGCTGGAATTGATGCTCAGAACCTGTGCTGAGCTTTCATGCACTGTAACCACCCCAATGGCTTTTGGAACACGTACCTTGCGCTTGACACCACTTTTCATTTGTTTGCCACTTTTTGTGTCCAGTACCAACTCTTCAATGTTTGGTTTGAACTGCTGTAGTAAAAGTGCAGTGGCAGGGCTGTCATCTCCTTCAGCATAGCTCACAGACAGAAAATGGTACTTGTACTCTAGTTCTGTGGGGTTGCCAGGAACATCAAACATTTCTACAACCTATATTTAAACAAAACAAATTGAAAAGATTCTCAAGCTAAGAGGAAGTCTAATTCAGTTCCTATCCTTTTCTTTTCAAAGAAAAGACATTCATTTTTTCAATGTATTAATACTGTGGCTAGGAAAGATATCCAAGAAGAGAAGAAAGACCAAACCTTTCAGGAAACACAGAGAATGGGAAGGTTGCTGAGTAATAAATCTGTATGTGCCTTCTTCCGTGTGAGCCTGAGTGCTTAAACTCACAGGAGAAGGGAGGGAGAAGAGAGAATCAAGCATTACATCAATCACTTGGTTGCTAATGTTAAGAGTTAACAATACAACAAACTGCCTGGGATATCCATGACAGGGAGCAAAAGGCAGAAGCATTTTTCAGTTACTTACAATGTAGTATTGAGGAAGGCGAGTGAGTTTGATGAACAGTTTGTGTTTGGAAAGGTTTCCCACTGGATGGCTGGCATAATTAGCTAGTTGAAGAGTTTCACTGCTCACTGTAGGCAGATGTTTTATAGACTGTTTGCAGCGCTGCTGTCCAAGCCAGAACCTTGCATGGAAATAAAGGTATTAGTACTCTGAGATTAGTTTCATGATTCTAATACACTGCTGTGTAGAGCATTAGTGTCAAATTAAGAGTCAGTCATATTCTAAGCCAATATCTATCACTGCAGCACAAGTTAAATAAAGAAAAATCACATACAAAATTTCATTACTTGATATTTTCTTATCACTGTCTTTATATCTTGTCTTCAGCTTAACAGACAGCTGTTAGTTCAATAAGAAAAGCCCTCAAATTATTTGCTGAATCAATTTTTATATACAACATGAAAAATTGCAATATAAAACATAGAAGGAAAACATTAAGAAAAACATGCAGATTGCAGTTATTTGACAATCTAGAATCTTCAATTATGTTTTGGTATAGAAAGGAAAATCTTTGCTCCTATATGCTGTTAAGCAATACAGTAAAAAAAAAGTCACTGAAGCTGGATGACACTCTGAGTTATGTTATAAACAAACTCATTCACCCGAGTAAGTTTGGAGATGAAGAGCTACATGCAAGACACCAAAATTATTCTCATGTTTGGAATTAAACTTTGTCCTACTCCAATGGATTTGGCTATAGTGGCAAGGCTAGGGAGACTAGCTAGGCTTGAATGGGGCTCAGAAATGCATGGCTTGGGCATTCAAACTTCCACTGACAACAGCAGTGGAAAGTGTGGGTGCTCAGCACTTCTCCATCACAACACACATTTATTCTCACAGATACATGTCAGATACAGCTGCCCTAAAAGACATTCTGTGGACTGCTGAGCTTCCTCCGAAACTGCAGCACTATCCAAGCCATTATCTCAAGTACATTATTTATAACAAAGGGAGGTTGATTAATTTCTCCAGGGTGCCAGTGCTTCATGCATCATCAAGCTTCTTTTAGAAACAGAATTCCTCAAATAGAGATTTCACCCTGCAATTAACTCAGAGCACTGGGAATTTCCAAAACAGCAGAGCAGGTGGAACTCAGTTCTCATGGAGATGAAAACTGTGTTTGTATTATTTGCTACAACCTCTTATGGGAGCCAAATGTATCTTGTGCTTAAATCTCAGGGCTTTATGGAAGGAAGATTAGAGGCTTAAACCAGCAAGGGCTGAAGTGCTAGAAGATAAACAGGTATTATTTAAATCATCCTAGGCCACTTCCTGGTTTTTCCTCTGTATTGTGAGAAGTGAGATCATTCTCGTTGAGAAACAAGCAGAGTTCAGCTGTAGAAACAGAGTGGAATAAAGGACATAGAAGATGAACATGAACAGAAAAAGGAAGCAAGTGGTCTGCTACTTAAAAGTGAAAAGACTTCATGCAAAGTGTGCATATAGCAATGCATGAGGCTACATGTAAGGGGGAAAACTCAAGCAGGACTATGGAATCAATTCCAAATAAAACCAGACTTTCCTTCACTGCTTAGAAGAGATGGCAAATACTCAAGGTTGCTTACAACAGTGAGAAAGTATAACCCCTACTGTGGTAAAACACAAAGCCAAGTGTCCTCATCCAGAATACAAATGTGGTGATTCATTCCACACAAACTAAGTGAATTGTTAAGTCACTTACTTGAGCTGCTGAAGCCAAGGGATGATTCGCTTCATATCATCATTAACAGACTTCTCTATGTCATCTAGTGTCAGTTGATCTGCAAGAACATCAGGTGGGTGAATGGTCTTAGCACCAGTCCCTCAAACAAAACTTCAAACTTTCATTGAAAGTGTCTCATCTAATTAATCTCATAATCATGTAACAGCCCAGGTTCGGGCTTCAAAGGGGACCTTGAAAGATCACCTGGTCCAACCTT
>WAAE01002096.1:1741-18795 GCA_013400495.1 Nicator chloris
GGCCCCCGCAGCCCCGGGCCCCGCACTCACCTGCCCGCCCGCGCCGTCTCCCCCCGCACGGAGCCGCGGCCGCGGCGCGGCGGAGCCGCAGCCCCAGGGAGCGCCCGGAGCCCCGGCGCGGAGCCCAGATCCCGGCCCCATCCCGGCCACCCATCGCTGCTCCGGCGGGACGGGCGAGAGCGTCGGCTCCTCCCCCGCCGGGATGCCGGCACGGGACCGGGGCCGCTCCCGGGGAACGCCCGCTCGCCTTCCGCCCGTTCCCCGCAGCCTCGGCGGAGCCTCCCCGGCCGAGGAAACCGCTCGCCCTGGGGGATGCTCCCGCCCGGATCCCCCAGCATCCCCGGGACGCGTCACCTGGGACCCCGCTCAGACCCTTCTCCCAGGGTCGGGCATCACCAGGGGCCAAGGTTAAGGTGATGCTGAGCCACGCGTTCCACCTGCATCCTCCCAAAACTGAGTCACCCTCGCTCCCGTGCCACCCCGCGCCTGGGCGCGCTCGCGGGGGCGGGCGGATGTTCAAAGCCCTGCGGACGCGCCGGGCAGGACTCAGGGGTTCTTCGTTAAGAGGAGAAGGAATTAACGTGATCAGACTGGCCTGCCAACACCTCACACTGCTTTCTCCCCATCTGACCTCTCGGGCTTTGAAAACAAACTCCCGTGAGCATCACACAGCCCCAAGGAGGCTCCCACAGTCTCCTGACTCCTCCTTTAGCACCGGCTTTGCCCAGAAGGACAGAGGGGCTACTTCAGGCACACGATTAGCTTCCTGTGCATGATAAGGCAGTTTGCATGTCAAAGCTCTGACCAAAGAAAAACCATTGCCCAGCCAAACCTTTCCACCGGTTTTCAGTGTATTTTCTCATGATAATTTCAGGGAAATGACCACACTCGGAACTTCCCTCTCGAGCCTTTCAGTCTCATGCAAACCACCCGAGGATGCAGATAGAAATGTACTTTCCTGCCTGCTTTACTTTCCAGTTACTTTCCAGTCAGTCTCAATCACTCCTTGCTGCTACGGGAAAAAAAACTTTGGTGACACTCCGAGCATGAGGTGGCTAGAGGGGCCTTTTCCCAGCTCATTCCCTGCACTTCCCGCATGCTCCGAAGCTCACCAACACAGAAAAACCTTCTCTCTAACACAGGCTCCTCCTTTCTGGCCTTCAAAGAAAATCCCCCAACCTGTGAGCAGATCCTGCTGTCCAGAGGGGGGAATCTGTATTTTGTTAGCTACAGGAAATGGGAAAACTTCCAGCCCTGGAATTAAAGCCCAGAAGGAAGGAGCTGAGCTGGGGGAGGGGTCTCGGTCACTGCAGCAATCAGGGGGTCAGAGTTAAACAGATTTTTACAAGCAGAGAGACACAAGAATGAGAACTGGTGATTCACCAGCCAAGCCTGAACCCAGGAGGGCAGGGAAGAGGAAGAGGAAGGAGCAGCACAGAATCCCCTCATCACATGTCCCACCAAAACCACAAATAATCACATTCAGTTCAGCTTTTCTACTTCCCACCTCTCTGACCCACACCCAACCCCATGACTGCCTTTTCCACCATGTAAGAGCAGCAGTTTCTCAACGAGTTCCAGAAGTTCCCAGAATGGGTCCCTGCTACCACGTCCAGCATCCCACTCACTCCATGGGGCCCCTCTGATCTCCCTGCCACAGCCGGAGCATGGCCCCAGTGCCAAGAGCAGCAGCAGTGGCCCCTGCACATCCACACACCCCAGGACAGACCCCTGCCAGCCCCCGGCCCCTCTCCCTTCCAACACATTCAGACCGGCAAAACCAGATCCCAGTCCCGGTTTCTGCCCCCAAACCCAGGGAACCACACGCATGGGCTCAGGTCAGGTGAGGAACTGGGGCCTCGTGGTCAGGCCACAAACCCACCAAGTCAGTGCAGGAGATTCTTGTGTGAGGAGAGAAGAACAGCTCAGCTGTGACAACACATCAACAACAGCTAAATTTAGCAGGTTATTTTCGGTAATCCAGATGCTGGGTAAATACAACCTTATTATTTCATGCAGGGGCAAAAGTTCAGCCGAGTCTCTCGTGCTGCTTTTCTCTGTTAGTTCACCACATCCAGCCACAGGAGCCCACCCTGAAATGCTGCAATGTCACCACTGTCTGGCTGTGCTGGCACGAGACAGCAGCTCTGTCCCTGTCCTTTAGCAGCAAGAGGAGCCACTGCTCCATGACATGGGCACAGCACCTCCTGATCCCTTTTGAAGGGGCCTGGTGCTGCTGTTGGTAGGAATTTATTCTGAGGATGCAGTTTTCAGGTGCATGGCCAGACTGTGAGCCTTTCCTTTCTTCAAGCTTTTCCTTTCTGCTCCGTCCAGAACAATACATGGGAAGTGAATGCTGGAGAGGAAGCAGAGGGTTAGGAAATCCATGGAAACCCGACCCAGCTGGGATTGTTCCAGTGGTTTGGTTTGGGGCTGTGCAGGGGCTCTGTGTCCCACCCAGCAAAGGGTGCTGCCCGAGGGGACTGCAGAATGGGCCAGAGAGGGAGAGTAGGGACACAGAAGTCCCCATGTGCTTCATGGCTGAAACATCACCTCCAAGAAGACAGATGAAATCCAAGTTGTTTTCCCCCATCACTGCTGCAGGAACTGCCATGGCACACCCAGGTATTTTAGTGCTGGAGGAAGAAGGGGATGTGGCAGCACAACCACAGCCCCAAACAGAGGGCTGGGAATGGGTCTGTCCACACCTGGAAAGCAGCTCAGGGAGTTTGCCAGGTGTGCTGGAGAGCAGCAGGGCTGAAGGGGAAAGTCAGAGGCAAGCTCTGGGAATTGATGTAAGAGACACTTTGCCAAGAGCTACTGGGATAAACCAGAACCAACTCCACCCTGCCTCATGCCACCGTGTCAGGAGCTGAGGTCCTCATGCCAACTATCCAAAGAGATTGAAAATCATCGTAAGGGAAGGGAATGGTGTCCCCCAAGCCCATGGCCTGAATGCCCCCTTTGTCCAAGCATCTTCTGGGAACAATGAGAGAAGAGGGCAGTAGGCACCTGCCCTGGCCCATTCCCAGTGGAAGGCACAACTGCCCTGCAGGCTTGCTCCCTGTCCAGTGTAATCCATGGGAAAGGGAGAACTCCAGCCTGCCCCAGGCACTGTGCTGCTGCAGGTCGCAGTGACACCAGGAGCTGCTACAGCCCCGTCATCATATCAAGTCACAGGTGACAAAGCCCACAGTGAGAAACTGTGCAGCTGCTCAGGACACGAGGCTCCTGCTCAGAACATGAGGATCCTGCTCCTCCTGCCCCCAGAGCCCATGGCTGCCCAGCATCCCTCCAGCAGCCAGAGCTGGGACAGGGACACGTGACAGGCAGGTGTCAGCTGGGGTCATGTGAGTGTCATTGAGCCTTCACCAGGGGAAACCTGGATTCTATAGGCAGTTTTAACCAAGGGGAAAACACCTACAAGTATGCTTTGCCCCAAAATCCCAGTCACAGTGTGATCCATAGGAGCCTTCCCTGCCCCTTCCCTTCCACACAGCTCTTTAACTCTTTTTGACAAGCTCTTGACATTTATGTTCTTAATCTCCCCCATGCAAGGGCCAGAGACCACCCAAGATACCTCTGGAGCTCTCTCACAAAGCACCTTTTGTTACCCAGAGCTCTCCTGTGCTCTGGGCTCTCACTGGCCAGACTCAGAGCTCACTTCACCTCTAGTGCATGAGAACATAAGGCCCTCAGTGCATCCCTTTGTGCAGGGAATTGTCTGGAGACCCCCAGGCACATCCCACGGGCTCCCTGCACAGTGGGTTTCCCTTTTCATGATGCCAGGGCTCCAGCCAGCAGTGTGGGCACTCCCACTGCCCCCACCTCTGACAGCGTAGCCACCATCCACGGGATGTGTCCCAAGCCCTGTGCCCAAAGCTGTGGAGCCACCCCGGCTCCAGGTCCTTCCACCAGAGCCACCAGAGCCAATGGCCATGGGCTGCCCTGTGTAGGACGGGACAGGTTTGACTCTGGGGGTGTCACTGCACAAAGACCCCCATGGCACCAATGATGAAAGGCGGGACCTCTACCCTCCTGCCACAGCCCCAGCCCCATCCCCATCCCCATCGTTGGTTCCTGGTCCTGCTGGCACACACAGCCTCCTCCTCCTCCTCCTGTTGCTCCCAGAGACCACTACCAGCCTCCCCAGCACCCAAGAACCCCTCATGGCAGGGCAGCCCCAAGCCCAGCCTCTGCCCCCACCTTGGCAGAGGTTTGATCAGGGCAGCAGCAGCTGTGCACAATCCCCATGGATCAGCCTGCAGCTGCACTGCGAGGCCCTCCTGCCCCACAGTCATGGGTAAAACACTCCAGTCACACAAAGCAGAGGGGATCTGAGCCAGGGGTGGCCTTCCTGCCCATGGCACTGCAGTGCCAAGGCTCTGGAGCTCCCCATGGGATTCCCTGCTGAGCACAAAGCTGCTCACCACAAAGACAAGAGGACTTGAAAAGGAACCAATATCCCTTTGCAAATATATTCTCTTGCAAATAATAGTTTTGGGGGGAAATCACATTGCTAGCAGAGGAACCCAGCAAGGAGACATTCCTCGTCCTGTGACCCCTGCTCACCCCACAGCAAGGGCACTCCTGCCCCAAAAATTATTGCTGAAGCTTACCTGCATCTTTTTTATCTTCTAACAATGTGAATTTCTGTGAAAAGAAAGAAAGAAAGAAAAAAACAGAAATAATTTTTTTTATCATTTTGATTCTCACATCTGTGGAATGCTACCCCTCACATCTGGGCTTGGTCCCTGCTCCAGCCTCCCCTCTGCCCAGAGGTGACCTGAGACCAGCAGTGCTGATCCAGAGCTGGGACCAGCTATGCTGCTCCAGCCACAGGACAAGCAGGGCCCTGGCAAAGGCTTCTCCCAAGGGCATCAGCCCCACTGGTTTTAAAACACCATTGCCACTCCCAAGGGCCCTGAGCACTGGGCAGACAAGGTGTGCCCAGCACGCACCCACCACCCAGGCTCCCGAGGGAAGCCACAAGAAATGGGATCCACAGCACCAGAGGCTCAGCAGCACTCAGGAGACAGCAGCAATTTGCAGAGGTGGAGGAGCAGCAGAAGGTCCCCATTCCCGGTGCTGAGGTGAGTGCAGAGCCTGGGACACTCCCCAGTCTCTCTCTGGGTGCAGACGAGCCCCTCCAGCACCACCACCCCACGAAGGGGCCAGAGGTGCCGGCGGGATCACTGCAGGAATGCGCCGCGCTGCTGAGCCGGACTTTCCCACGGACCCCCGGGACCCCTCTTCCTGCCGGGGCAGCAGGGCTGAGGATGACCCAGGGAAGACAGGCTTAACCATGTCCCTGCTGCCGTGCTTCCTGCAGCACCATCGGCCCGAGGGGGGCCACCACCAGGGCTGGAGTCATCGCTCCGACCTCACAGCGCGCCCATGTCCACAGGGGAGGTCACCCAGCTCCTCTGCATCCTTTGGCACTGCCTAATCTGTTCCCACACCTTCCTTTTCCACGAAATCTTCCACCAGCCACAGATCCACCTCATTTAACCTGGACAGCTTTAATCCCACAGACAGAGCCCAGCNCGAGCCCCTCCAGCACCACCACCCCACGAAGGGGCCAGAGGTGCCGGCGGGATCACTGCAGGAATGCGCCGCGCTGCTGAGCCGGACTTTCCCACGGACCCCCGGGACCCCTCTTCCTGCCGGGGCAGCAGGGCTGAGGATGACCCAGGGAAGACAGGCTTAACCATGTCCCTGCTGCCGTGCTTCCTGCAGCACCATCGGCCCGAGGGGGGCCACCACCAGGGCTGGAGTCATCGCTCCGACCTCACAGCGCGCCCATGTCCACAGGGGAGGTCACCCAGCTCCTCTGCATCCTTTGGCACTGCCTAATCTGTTCCCACACCTTCCTTTTCCACGAAATCTTCCACCAGCCACAGATCCACCTCATTTAACCTGGACAGCTTTAATCCCACAGACAGAGCCCAGCACGTTTCTCCCTGCTCAAGAAATTCCTCAGCAAGGAAGGTGAGAATTCCTCGCCTGTTCGTGAGCAGCTGAGCAGCACTGGCATGGGGAGGAGAGCAGGTCCAGGCTGAAACAGAAGCCTCAGCCCTACAGAAGGCCACTCGTGTCCACTGAAGGCAACCAGGAGGGTTGTGGCCCCAGCTGGGCCACCAGATCCCATGTTGGGCTGAAGAGATGGGCTGAAGCCAGTGAACAGCTGGGTGCTTCCAAGGAGGCTGAAACCCACGGGCACCAGAGTCTGTGCAGGCCAGGCTGGAGCCATCCCAAGCTGCAGCTCTGCCAGTGGCAATGCAGGACCTGCTGTCCATGTCCATGCCACCACCAGGATGATGGCAATGCCAGCATGCAGCACGCAGCACGCAGGGACGAGCAGGGTTAATGAGGACAGCTAAGCTGTCCAGAGACAGTGGGGACCAGACAGCAGGGACAAGACAGCCACTGGTATTACCAATGAATTTCACAAATGTCATTTTTAGACTCAACTATTTTAAGCATTGCACTGAATGCCCGGGGGACAGCATGCATTCCACATCCATTTCACCACAGCACATCCACTCACCCAGCACAGCCCGGTGTACAGCACTGCCTGAAAATTGGGTTTTACCACTTTTCCCAATCTGAAACTCCTGAAATTCAAACTAATTATAACTCCACAACTTCCCCAGCTCACCTCCCACCACACCGCACAGGCTGGGACACAATGAGCCAATAGTGACCAAGAGCAGGCAGGGAGAGCCGTTTGTTATTAAGGTGACAGATGAAGAATTAAACCCTAATGAAAAACCTCAGATGTCACGCCTTGAGAACTGCTGCTGCAGCAAATGAAAAACTGGGGGCCCTTGGCCTTGCTGCTTCTTTGTCATCCTGCTCAGAGCTGCCTTGACCCTCCACAGCCATGCCACGGGTGACCTGAGCCTCTGGGTTTGGAAGGATGTCCCGGCCCGGCCGCAGCTCGCAAGCAGGCACGGCAGGACCTTCTTGGCATGTGCTGACCACCTCGAGGNCCTCTTCCTGCCGGGGCAGCAGGGCTGAGGATGACCCAGGGAAGACAGGCTTAACCATGTCCCTGCTGCCGTGCTTCCTGCAGCACCATCGGCCCGAGGGGGGCCACCACCAGGGCTGGAGTCATCGCTCCGACCTCACAGCGCGCCCATGTCCACAGGGGAGGTCACCCAGCTCCTCTGCATCCTTTGGCACTGCCTAATCTGTTCCCACACCTTCCTTTTCCACGAAATCTTCCACCAGCCACAGATCCACCTCATTTAACCTGGACAGCTTTAATCCCACAGACAGAGCCCAGCACGTTTCTCCCTGCTCAAGAAATTCCTCAGCAAGGAAGGTGAGAATTCCTCGCCTGTTCGTGAGCAGCTGAGCAGCACTGGCATGGGGAGGAGAGCAGGTCCAGGCTGAAACAGAAGCCTCAGCCCTACAGAAGGCCACTCGTGTCCACTGAAGGCAACCAGGAGGGTTGTGGCCCCAGCTGGGCCACCAGATCCCATGTTGGGCTGAAGAGATGGGCTGAAGCCAGTGAACAGCTGGGTGCTTCCAAGGAGGCTGAAACCCACGGGCACCAGAGTCTGTGCAGGCCAGGCTGGAGCCATCCCAAGCTGCAGCTCTGCCAGTGGCAATGCAGGACCTGCTGTCCATGTCCATGCCACCACCAGGATGATGGCAATGCCAGCATGCAGCACGCAGCACGCAGGGACGAGCAGGGTTAATGAGGACAGCTAAGCTGTCCAGAGACAGTGGGGACCAGACAGCAGGGACAAGACAGCCACTGGTATTACCAATGAATTTCACAAATGTCATTTTTAGACTCAACTATTTTAAGCATTGCACTGAATGCCCGGGGGACAGCATGCATTCCACATCCATTTCACCACAGCACATCCACTCACCCAGCACAGCCCGGTGTACAGCACTGCCTGAAAATTGGGTTTTACCACTTTTCCCAATCTGAAACTCCTGAAATTCAAACTAATTATAACTCCACAACTTCCCCAGCTCACCTCCCACCACACCGCACAGGCTGGGACACAATGAGCCAATAGTGACCAAGAGCAGGCAGGGAGAGCCGTTTGTTATTAAGGTGACAGATGAAGAATTAAACCCTAATGAAAAACCTCAGATGTCACGCCTTGAGAACTGCTGCTGCAGCAAATGAAAAACTGGGGGCCCTTGGCCTTGCTGCTTCTTTGTCATCCTGCTCAGAGCTGCCTTGACCCTCCACAGCCATGCCACGGGTGACCTGAGCCTCTGGGTTTGGAAGGATGTCCCGGCCCGGCCGCAGCTCGCAAGCAGGCACGGCAGGACCTTCTTGGCATGTGCTGACCACCTCGAGGGGCTGAGGGTGCACACACACACACACACACACACACACACACACACACACGCACACAGAGCCCAGAGCCGCACTCACTGGGCACAGCCCCCTGCCCGCCCGGGGCTGCCGCTGCCAGGACACGCTGACCCAGTAAAGGGCAGCGGGCGACCTTAGGGCACAGGGACCAGCGCACCTACACATCGCCCAGCCAAAATTAAAACCTCTCACATGCACGTGGGGCGCGGGCACGACACCCCCCAGGGCAGACGTCGACATCGTGAGCAAGCCGAGCCCCGCCGGGGACGCGTCCCCAGCGCCCCTTCCAGAGGCTTCTCCTGAAACCGGAGGGTGTCAGGGACGGACACCGCGGAGCAGCGCTCCCTTACCTTGGCTCTTTTGAAGCAAGCCCAGAAGAAATCCAGCAATGGCATGATGTGCGGGCGGGGGGCCGGCAGACCCCCCTAGACCGCGGCGCTGCCCCCGGCGGCGGGGAGAGCCGCCCCCGGCACCCCCATGGCAGCGCTGCGGCGGCGGAGCCGGGCACAGCCCAGTGCGGGCAGCGGCGGCCGGCGCGGAGGGAGGAGCAGGAGGCAGCGACGGAGGCGGGCCAGCATTCAAACGCTGCACCGTTATTCAGTTGGTTGGGAACGGGCTCGGACGCGATTGAAATTCCCTGAAGATTGCGGGTTTTAAACAGCTCCAGGTTTTCCTTCCTGCCTGGAACGCACCGAGATGCTGCTCCCCGTTCCCAGGCAGTGGGAAGGGACGGCGGGTGACGGATACTCCAGAGCAGGAGAAGGGGGGTTTGGGGCTGTCAAAGACACATGTAGGACGTTAGAAACCTAAACCCTGGACGGTTCAGATTGTCACTCCGGTCCTGCCCGAGCTGACTGGCAGCTCCTGGCACTCTCCTCTGCGAGGCACAAGGTGTACCCAGCCATGCTGCCATCCCTGGGTGCTCAGGTGCTGATGGCCTCACCACGGGCACAGCAGGCATCCCTATCACAGAGCAGGGGCACCCACCCAGGGCCAGCCTGCTGGTGGGATCCAAGCAGGACAAACAACACAGGGGAATCCCCCCAGCCATCACATATGGCTGAGCCCTTCACTCCAGCTATCCACAGCTCCTCATCTGCCTTCTGCAAACATCATTCATTCACAAGAGCCACAATAAAAGGTCACACCAGAAACATTTTTGCCAGCCCCCCAGGCCAGGATTCTTCCTGCAGGCACATAAGAACAGCCCACAAACTGGTGATTTGTGTCAGCAGTTTGGAAGGTGCAAGGGCAAGCAGACCCACAGTGATGCCTGGGCTCGGCCCTGCTCCCACAGGACCCTTGGTGGCTGTCACCCACCCTGGACTGGCATCAGGCTCTCCAGTGGCATTGCTCCTGCCCACTGCCCATTTCAGGCTGGTGTCAGCTCCATTCCAACGGGACCTGCAGGCGGAAACACGACCCAGAGCACAATGGTTCTGCTCAGGGTGTGACAAGTCTGTACCCAGCCCCCAGCAGTTGGTGCCTGTAGCAGCTGTGTCCAGTGCCATGTGTCAGACAGGGCAGGCCAGGACAGGGTGCTGGGGCCCCAAAGCATAAGGATAAAGGGGATAAGGCAAGGACAAAAAGCACGGAAGGCCATGGCACAGCAGAGCTGGAGCAGATGCACCTGTCTGGAGAGGATGGCATGAAGCACTGCCTGCATTCAGCATCCCGCAGACCTGACCAGAACCAGGGCCCTGGATTGGCAGCAGTGCCCTGGTGGCACTGGCACAGCTCTGCCATGGCCCAGCACGGCACCGCCCTGGCCCCAGCAGCAGCTCACAGGCAGCATCAGTCCCGGTGCCGGCTCCAGCTGCCTCCTTCCATCTCCCCCTCACTCATTCCTCAGCAGGCTCTGGCACCGTTCCCGGCCTTGGCACCAGCTGCAGGTCCTCACCCTGTCCCCTGCATAACTGGTGTTACTGGGCCAGTGCAGCAGGGCTGGGAATACCAAGGCACAGCACAAGCTTTGTATATCAATCCCTTTTCTGCTCCCTTAAAAACCCAGGGCTGGGAGGACAGTCTCACCTCTATGGCACATTGCCCACCAGGGTCACCTCTCCTAGCAAGGATTTTCCCCACAGGATTTAAAGCCCAACGCTGCTGCCTGACAGCCACCCACCCTCCGTAACTGCCTCAAAGGCTGCAGGTTTTACCCCAAGGACTTGCAAAGAGTCCCCTGCAGGGATGAAGGCAGCTGGGGCACTGCCCACTGGCAGACATCCCCATTCACCTCACTGGGCACTGCTGTCATAGGGCTGAGGCTGCCAGGGGACCTCCACCATGGCCAGGACATGGAGGGGCACTGCCAGCACAGGGTCCTGTGAAAGGCTCTGCTGTCATCGTTCCAGGGAGTGCAAGGAGACCCTTCAATGATTCAATTCCCCCAAAACAGGGCATCCAGGCCTGGACTGGGGCTGAAGGTAGCTCTCAGAGGAGGGACTGTCCCTTCAGAGAGGGTGGCACTGCCAGACTCGGTGGCACTGGGCTCTCCTTCCGATCAGGGGCTCATCCTTCAGCACTGTGCGTTGTTCTGGAGCAGGACAGGTCCTGCTGCTTCAGCCATAACCCTGCCAGGACCCAGAGAATTGCCCCTGCTTACTCCAGTGGCATTGGATCCTTCTCCCACTTCCTCCAAAAGCCAAAAAAGCTTTTGGCTAGCACAAACAGAAGCAGGCTGTCTCCTTCCCAGGCCTAGGAGACAAACCACAGTGGTTTCTGCACACTTGTGCAGCTTCTTCCTACCCAGTCATCCCAAAAGCATTCCAGTAATGCTACATCTTGGATCCTTCCTCAGCATGCCGGGACACTATCCTCAGCAGGAATAGCTCCTGGGCACTGGATCCCTGGGGAGTGGATCCAGTGGCAGGAGCTGTGCACATCAAATGGGTATTTCTGCTGACTGGCACAGGGACACAGACCCCACTGCTGCATTTGGTTCTTCCCAAAATTCCTAATGTACCCACTCCACAGACAAGCTTACAGGACAAGCAAAGCAATATCCATTCATTGTATAAATAAATATGTGTGTGTGTGTGTTGTGTGTGTGTGTGACTATCCTCCTCAGACCCACATAAGAACCCATTTAAACTTGCGTTAATTTTGAGAAGCTGATTCTAAGGAAAACGTTAGCCTGTACACATCCACTAAGAGCTTCCCACTGCTGCCCACAGTGCCCGGAGTTGGGACGGACACCAGGATGTCACCAGCCAGCCCCAGCACTGCCACACACATCCCGCGTTCTCCGAAAGTCACTGGATAGGGCCGGTATTTTGGAGGACAGGTACGGCCTCCTCCCACAACGGGTCATTCCCTGGAGGATCCCATGTCCCCGCGGCCGGAGCTATTTCTGTGTAGTGATGAGCTATTGCTGTCCCGGCTGTTGTGTAGGATCAGTGACAGCTCGGGCTGGTGGCGGCCGGGCCGTGTCGCCGCAGCCCCAGAAGCCCCCGCCGGCACCGCCGGAGCCGTGGGGTGTGCGCAGGGGTGTGAGCGGGGCGCTCCGCTCGGCCAGCCGAGCCCCGAGCCGGCGGCACACGGGGATTTTCCACTTTCCGCCGTACACAGGCGTTTCCCGAGGCTGGGAAGGGCGCAGCTCCCGCCGAGCTGGCGTTTTCCCATTAGCATAGCGGGAACAGGGACCCTTTTCTTCTCCCGATGCCGGACACGGGGCGGGCGCTGGCGGTGCCGGGGCTGTGACACCACGAGGGCGGTGAGAAAAGGGCTGGGGGAGGGAGAACACGGGGAAACTGCAGCCTCCGGGAGCAGCAGCGGGGAGGTAGAGAGGGCAAGGACANGCTCGGGCTGGTGGCGGCCGGGCCGTGTCGCCGCAGCCCCAGAAGCCCCCGCCGGCACCGCCGGAGCCGTGGGGTGTGCGCAGGGGTGTGAGCGGGGCGCTCCGCTCGGCCAGCCGAGCCCCGAGCCGGCGGCACACGGGGATTTTCCACTTTCCGCCGTACACAGGCGTTTCCCGAGGCTGGGAAGGGCGCAGCTCCCGCCGAGCTGGCGTTTTCCCATTAGCATAGCGGGAACAGGGACCCTTTTCTTCTCCCGATGCCGGACACGGGGCGGGCGCTGGCGGTGCCGGGGCTGTGACACCACGAGGGCGGTGAGAAAAGGGCTGGGGGAGGGAGAACACGGGGAAACTGCAGCCTCCGGGAGCAGCAGCGGGGAGGTAGAGAGGGCAAGGACAGGGCTGAAGCCCCCCATGTGCCCCCGAGCGAGGGGCTGCGAGGCTGTGCCCGGGAAGGGCCAGCACACGGGCCCCCGTGGAACCCCACAGCTCCCCAGGGCTGGGGCTCCACTGTGGGGCCACCCCTGCTCAGACCTCGGTGCCACCTGGTCTCTGCTGCCGCCAAAGAGGCACCACCACGACCAGACCGCAGGAAGCCAGCTGAGAGATGTGAATGCCCAGGGGCAGAAGAAGACACTCCCCAGCTCCCCGCAGTCCCACAGCTGCCCCATGCCACCAGTGAGCCCCCTGCCCACTTGGCACCACTGCTCCTCCATTAAAAAGTTCCTCATTTAAAATAATCCTGATGTGTTCCGGCCTCCAATGGCTCACAGGGGGGATGTGCTGCCTGCGAGGGTGCAGAGCACACGGGGCTGCCAGGATTGCCATGCAAACACAGGATGCACCGCAGCTCCAGCGCTGAGGGAAAGCTTCCCTCTGGGATGGACAATTAGGCAATTACTTAATCCCCACGTGCAGCTCCTGCGGCAGAAGGAAGCGCTCCGCTCGGGTGAGCAGGGCAGTACCCCGGAGAGCCTCTTGGGGCCAAAGGCACCAATCCCCCCATCCCACAGGGATGGAGCAGCCAGCCAGTCCCATGGTATCCTTCCCAAGCGCTGAGGCACAACAGTGGGATGTCCCTCTCCCATCACTGGTGGTCCTCCTGCTGAAGTTTCACCCTCCAAAGCCAGTGACAGTTTTGCTTAGCCCAGATGTGCACTGGACTCCCAGAGACAAGCCAAGGGCTTGGCCTTAGCCAGGGCTGCAGGAAGCCCTCTGCACTCCCAGAGGGGTCCTGGCACAGACAGGTCTGTGCATTTCCCCACACAGGATGCTCCAGTTTGCAAACACCAGAGAGAGAATTCACAAACACCGACTGATTTAGCACACACACAAAACCAAACAAACTTTGCAGCTGACTAATGCTCACAGACTGGCAAAACCTCCCAGCTTCACTGAAAGGAAAACAGTCCATGACAGTTTTGGGGAATTTCTGCTGCACCAACTGGGGGATGCTCCTACCCCAATTGCCAGAGCCAGAAAGCTTGGCGAGTTCAACAGGGGCCTGGGGCTGTGCTCAGCATGGGGCTATTTCAATGCACTTAAAAGTCCATAACTGATATGGTGACATTTTTGAGATACTACAGACAAGATACACAAATTACAAATAGACACAAGTGATACTGAAGGAAATTGAGGGTTTTTGAGAGCCATATTCCCATTCAATTTTAACTCTGCTTGTATTCAAGCACCCAAGAGTTACTGTCTGGGGGCATCTACAGAGACTCCCATGCAGGACAAAACTCCAGCAAAAACCTGCTGCTACTGCTCTCTAATTCTCTTCAAAACCCCTTTGTGAAAACAAGAAATATAAATCAGGCTGCATTTTTAAGTACAAAAGGGGACATAAGCAGAATGCTCACCAGGCAATTTTTCCTACCCCTGTGAATAGCACTGAGCTGCTGGAGCCTGGCTGGAACATTAATCCTGGGACATTAATCCCCTGCCCCCAAGGCAGGCACCAGAGCAGTCCAAGGAATTGCAGCAGCTCTTATTATTAGCTGGAGCAGGGAGGCTCCCATGGTGAAATACCCGAGCGCGGCACGGGGCGGGCTGGCAGCACACGTGTACTCACATTCACACATGTACTCACACTCATCCCTGGTACCTGCCACTGGCAGTACACTCAGTAGCTAAAATAATCACAGGCAACAGGGACACCTCCTCCTCTGGCTGGCACGATGAAATGCCATTTAATAAACTGCATCTGAGCTACTTGGGTATTTTCGCACATAGTTCTGGTGACAGCTGCTGTCTGGGGAGGATCCCAGCCCTAATTCTGGCCAAGGGTTGGGATTAACTCCCAGGACAGAGGAATCTTGTCAGGTGCAGTGCTGGCTCCCTGCGAGGGCAGGTGTCTGCAAGCTGAATCCTCGGCATGAATTCACACCAGCCTCCTCTCACTCGTGGAGGGTTGGGCCATTCATGTACCATGTTTCCCACTCCCAAATCAAGAGGTAAACCCTGTCCAGTGCAGCTTCTTGGGCAGAACTGGGGACATGGCATCAGGACTGCGACACAGGATGGGGGATTTGGCAGCTCCTGGGTGCCAACAATCAAATCCCCTGATAGCTCCAAGCGTGCAGCCCTAGAGCAGTGGGAGCACGGAGATGACAGGACCCAGGGGTTTCTGCAAGCCCACCAGCGCGCAGTTTGTCACACTCCAGCACTCTGGGGTCTCCAGAGGATTGCCACCATGACCCACTGCCTGGTTCCACCACAGTGCAGAGACCAATGGTAGGAGAGCCTCTCCAGCTGCCCTTGGGAGCTTGGGGTTGCTGTCAAACCCCACCAGAGCCAGGCTGGTCTTGTAGGCACCCCAAGAGCAGAGCACTGCAAAGTTGAGGGGGCTCAGGCACGGGCAGGGAACAGCAGTGGAGGCTGGCAGGGTCATGGTGCTCCTCCCTGTCAGGAGCATCATCAGAGCAGGATTTACATCAAACAGCATCAAGTACATCTTCCTTTGACACCTGTTCAGTCAAAACCACTGCCCAAAGATGTCCTTTCCTTCAGGCATGGACAAGGAGAGACATTCCATGCTCAGGGACACCAAGTGCCCATGCTGTGGCCATCCCCTGCTCCCAGGCACCGCACCCCAGGATATTTCCAGGCTGGACAGGAGCCACGTGCCACTGCCAGCCTTCTTTGGGGGCGCCAGGAAAGGCTCTGAGGCAGCTTCAGAAAACCCTTTATGCCAACCCTCGCACACACAAAGCCCCATTATGTGACAGCGAATTCTTTTCGCCCCCCGCAGCCACGGGGGCTGCCAGGCTTGTCCTGGAGAGAGATCCTGCTCCCAGCCCTGTGCCACAGGGCTGAGCTGCAGCCACGTGCTTCCCCACTCCAAAGGGAATCAAGAGGTACAAGAGGTTTTTTGGGGACAGATCCCGGCTGCAGGCAGGGTGCAGAGCAGGCTGTCCCCACACCCTGTGCTGGGCTGTCTCAGGCTTCTGTTCCTGCTGCTGGGAAGAATTCCAGAGCCCTGAGAAAGAAGAGGCAGCAGCCCCAGCCCAGACCTCAGCCCCATGGGTTTTGCTAAGGGAGGGCTGAGTTATGGGGAAAGGAAGGATTTAAATCAGTGCCCAGGATAAATAATTGCATGTTCTGTTTATGATCCTGAGACAGTGACACAAAACACAAGAAAAAGACTTGAAAAGAACCAGAAAACACAATCCTGGCGAAATCCAGCAGCTCTTGCTGAGCTCTGAAATTCACCCTTTGCCTACAGCAGTGTAGATTTCAATGAGCTTATCATTGATAAGCTTGCAGCAGCAGCAGCAGCTGTGGGAAGCATGAGAACAGAGACAGGAATGGGGAAGCACCAGGAAAACAGCCATGGGGGCGAGGCTGCTCCAACGGCTCCGTTGGCCCCCACAGCTACTCTGCTCCCAGGGCTTCAGAACCAGGAGTTCTCTGCAACCAAAATAACCAGGACCAGACGTCTTGAGGGCCACCATGCTCACATGAGTTTCTTGTAAGCACAGGGACTCAGAGGGGTACAGATATGTCATTGGGACCTGACAGACAAACAGGTTGCACAAGGAGCACAGACACTGCAGTGAGGGAGCCCAGCCAGGAGCCTGTGGGCCCACAGGCACAGGAGCAGTTGAGAGAAAAGCCCACAGTGTCCAGACCAAACACAGAGGAAAACAGCCAGTGCCAATTCTCCAGGCCAGGGAGGCTTGTCCTCCCTGCAGGGCCTTGGGGGAACACCTTCTGCCCTCAATCCCTGCTCTGCTTGGCCACCACCCCAGGATGAACAGAAATCCTGTTCCTATTTGGGTAGAAACCTCCCACGGTAGTAAGATCAACTGTTAAAGGATACAAAGGCAACTTAACACACTGGATTTGAACTGAACAGCCTGAAGCATGAGTTTAGAGTAAAAGAGAAGACAAAGCATCTGTGTCTGCCAGAGCATCCCAACCTCAGGATGAGCTGGGAACCTGTAGGGAGCAGGGAATGGGGCACAGGGAACAGGCACCCACAGCCACCAGGTGGAACACTTACCAGATGTCCAGGGCATGTCTCCACTTCCCCAGAAGACACTGAGAAGGCATTAACCTCATCTTCCTCACAGTCCAGGGCATTGTGGACTCTCCCCAGGTCTGCCCCGAGCAGCCCCACCTGCTCTGTTTCGTTGTGCCTGAGCATGTGCTCAGGCTTTGTCTGGGAATGTTCATTACAGGCCAATGCTTCACTGTTGCTGAAAAATTTATTGTGGCCTGTAGCATCCCCGCTGTGCCCTGCAGCTCCCTGTGGGAGGCTGATAAATCTTGATCGGTGCCTCCTGTTTCTCCTGGGAAAAGATCCCCAGAGGGACGGTAAGGATTTGTCATGGATCAGCACATAACCAGGCTCATCCTCAGGACGGCACATGCCGCTCCTCGGACAGAGGAAGCCATAGACAC
>WAAE01002097.1:0-35974 GCA_013400495.1 Nicator chloris
CCCACCTGGCCACAACCTCCTTTTAGATAAGTTGTAAAGAGCAAAAAGCTTCTCCCAAAATCTCCTTTTCTCCAGACTAATTCCAGCTCCCTCCCTTTTCCACTTGGCACCTTTCCAGCCACTCTGCCCGCAGCCTCTAGCACTGCCTGGGTTTGTTCTGACCCAAGCACAGGACTCAGCACTTCACCCTATTAAATCTTATACAGTTGGCCTGTCCAATGAGTGCATGAGCACACATTGGGCCTCTGTTACAGACATAACAGCATTTGAAGTTCTTTAAGTTAGTTTTTGGGTTGCCACGAAAGAAGAGCACATCTTTCCCAAATGGTGGCTCAACACAGAGTGGTTTAACATGATGGTCCTAATTCACAGCTCCCAATGCATTCTGCTAATCTTGGGTGTACAATGCTTCTGAAAATTACCTCTGGAAAGAATTTTTTTACTAGAGAAAGAAGCTTTTTGGATGACAGCAGAGAAATCTTTTCACATACACCACCCGTCAACTGAGGAAATAAAATGCTGAGAAGTCTTGCTGAATTCACTTTTATCTGTAGGAGAAATAAAGTTTATGCATTGCAGCAACCCCTTGTCTGAGGCACAGACCTTCGTACAGAACAGAGGCCACCCATTGGAAAGCGCTCGTAGGGATTTTTCTCCATTATCTGATGATAAGTTACTGCTAACCTGATCCGAGGTCACTGCTCTGGGCCTGCCTCACTGGCACACAGGATTAGACAGTGGTATTTTTAGGTGTAGGGTTTTAAGACTGAATTCATGTTCAAGTGGATCCTTTTTTGTCTGCCAATTTTTAAACTGATATTTCAATTTAAATCTTTAGCAGTTAATTACAAAGTTATTCTTTGTCCCCAAATGTACCTGTTAAAGGATGAAAGATTACTTCTCAATCTTCATGAGGAAATAAATCTGTTTATACTGAACACAGGAAAATGATGGTCAGATTCTTGCCTAAGAAAAATTTACTTCCAGAATGTCTTTCATCCTTTCCTTCCTCGTAAGGAGAAAATCAAAGAAAGGGCTTTGAATTTTTATTAATGATTCATTACTCATAGCTGATCAGTGAACAGTTTATGCAAATACACTTTGCAAATTGCTCAGTTTAACTATGACTTGGGGTTATATCTGGATATTACTTTCCCATGGAACGCAGAGGTGTGAACATTTGGATTATTGATATATAATCATGGGAGTATAATGCATATCAAATGTTAAATACTCAGACAGATACAGAAATCATTTGCAATACGCCTGCTCACATTGAATTGCACCTTAATGGGGTTCTTGTTGACATTAATAAGTTACAAGTTAAGAGGAATGAGTATAAATTGCTAGCTAACTAGCTGATAGCTAGGCCTCATGTTCCTAAAGACTTAAATTTAATATACGTCAAGGAAATATCCCTTTGTATAGTGGAATTTAAAAGAGAAAGATTATTTTTGTTTTTCCCCTTCTGCCACAGCAATGCAATGAAAATATATTGGCCCATTTTGTGAAGTTGGACGGGAACTTTTGGCCCATGATATGCAGTGCATTGGTTGTTTTGTGACCAATAACTTCTAGTGGGGGAAAAAAAAGTAGTTTTATCATTATTTTACTATGGAGGGTCCTCATAGGGGCTGGCGAGGGAAGTGTGTTATGCCTGAGACACAATTTATTCATTGTTTCAGAGCTCTGAGGAGTTGATAATCTACAAAATCACAATGTGTCATTCAGACCAATTTGAGTAACAGGTTTAAGGTTTGCTAATCTTTTCAGTGCAAATGGGGGAGATTTTTCTAGATGTATATAGTGAGCAAAGTTGTCAGCTAGGAGTTCATCGAATTGTAGGTAAGGGAGAGATGCACAGAGACATTTGAGAAATAAAATGGATTGATTTATTAATTCAATTTTCTCCTCCACAAGTGGCTGATTTTAGGGCACTGAATCCCCTTTCATTGTATGAGAAGCAATCACTGTTCATGATTGTGTAATGTGCCACTAACAGAGGTAAAAAGGAGTTGCTAAAGTGGTGAGAGGAGGGGTATTATTCAGAGGTCCAACATTTGTTACTGCCCTCCTACCATTTAAATTCTTGGCTTACTATAGTATGCTCTTGTGCAGGCAATTACACAAATGTTAGATAATTATGAAAGAATGGTTTAATGGTAGTGTATGTGTCTGTTATAACAGGCTATCTCCTAATTTTATTTACTTGATTCAATGGCATTCACTGTGTGAAACAAAGATATTTAGTCAAAATGGAGTGTGCACCTGAGGCTAGTTGTCTGTGGATCACACCGTGTTCCAAAGATTTTACTAGTAGAGGATCAAAAAGCCCACAGACAAATGCTTGGTCGTGGGAGATGCTACCTTAAAGTTCAGCTCTTGGTGTTAATGTGACCAGGATTTCCCCTGGTTAAGGAAGTGACTAATACAGTCAACTAGCAAATTGTTAAAAATGAAGATTATCATCTGTGGGAGACAAAGCCGGACAAAGGGAATCACGTTCTCTGGAGACACACAAATATCGTGGAAAAGTACCTGAGAACTTTGTCTCAGGAGGAGCTGATAAAAGTTCTAAAGAGCAGAGCATGTCCCTAAAGATTTTGTAGCCTAGTAATGAAATATTTTGAATTAAAGCAAAACAAATATAGCTCCTTCTGCAAATGTTGGGTTTTGATGTTGGAAAGCAGTGAGACCAATTAAAATCTGTTCCCCTGCTAATATCAGAGATGGCAATTACTAACCTAAGAACATGAATACGACTGAAAACAGTCTGTTCCTACAGCCATGAGCTTGATACTGTATACCCTTGGTCCTGTTATAATTCCAGAAAATGTCACTTTAGAATAAACATGAAAATGTATAAAATGTAAAAATTGAATTTGCCAGGACAGATGTTTCATGTGGTGATGATATGGAGTATCTCTAAGAGCTGAAAAATAGGATCTGAACGAACTACTTTTAAATGCATACCGAGAATCTCTCTGTATTGTTGTACTTTTTAATTAGATGAAAATAAATGAATTGAAAAGATGAAAGAAACTCATGTAACATCTCACTTCAAAGGGCAGCTCCACTCTTGAGGAGTGTTTAAAAAAAAGAAAAAAAAAAAAGAAAAAAAGAGAAGGAAATAGACAAGCAGTTTATTCAAGAAATATGCATTCTCTGTGGATTTGCTTTCTCTTTTACCTGCTCTAGAAACTCGGGAATGACTTCTGTTCATTTGACCTCAATGGAGTCATTACCCTGGTGTAAGGGAGAGTGGCAGCTGGCTGACAGTGATGTTCCCCCTATACTCCCTTGTTGCACTTTGCATTGACTCAGCAATGCTCTCAAATGAGCAGGATTATTTTTGACCTTGCGACAGGATTTTTATCAAAGTTTCAGGGCTCTGGCTTGTGTTCTGGGTAGCAATTGCACATGTGGAAATGTTTCCTAGCTGCCTCCCAAGGTGAGAAGTAGAACATCAATTACCTCAAGCGTATATATAGCAGTGCATGCAGCCTGGGAAACAGGAGGAGCTGGAGCCCCATGCCTGGTCAGAAAGTTATGATATCACAGGGATAACTTAAACATTGTGGGACAGCTGGCATGAGTGGAGGATTGTAATAGATAATAAAAGGCTCTTTCATAAAGATAGGGAGGGAAGAAGAGGAGGAGGAGTCCCACTCTAAGTTAAAGGGAGCCTTGAGTGAACAGAAGTAAAGTACAGTGATTAGGAAGCCTTATCTAATGCCTCTGGCTCAAAATCACAGACCTCATCTCCAAGGAGCATCTTACATGAGGCATCTGCTACTGACCTCCAAACCAAGACAGTAAGGCCAACAAAGCAATATTTGGGTCACCTAAGCAAGCTTCAAATCACCAAGAACCCTGTTCTTATGGGTGACTTCAACCACCTAAACATTTATTGGAAGAACAAACAATAGGTAACATATCATCTATCCAGTTTTGGAAATGTGTGGAGAACCACTTCCTTATACATATGTTAGCTGTGCCAGCCAGGAAAGAGGCACTGCTGGATTTGCTACACGCAAACCAAGAAAAACTTTCATTTATGTCTTGGTTAGCAATGGCTTTGTCTGCAGTGATCACAACATTGTGGAGTTTGGGTCCTGCTGGGCATGCTGAAGGTGACTAGTAAGAGAAATCTAATCACCATATTCCAGTGTTTAAAGGGTGGCTACAAAGAAGATGGAAACTCCCTGTTTTTCAAGGAGCCATGTGGGAAATATGGGCGGTAATGCGTACAAGTAACTCCTGAGGAGATTCTGACTGGACGTTCCCAAAGAAAACAATCAACTTGTTGATTGTTCCCATTGGAACAATCTCCTCAGGGAAGTGGTGGATTCCCCAACATTGCACAATTTTAGGATTTTGCTGGACAAAATGTTGTGCCATTTTGTCTAGACCATGCTTTTGCCGAGAAAGGTTGGACCAGATGATTCTTGAGGTTCCCTCTAACATTGTATTCCATGAATCAGTGATTCTATGCACAGACAGAATGTCTGTATATCTGGATTTACTTTATATGGACAAATGAATTGAAAAAACCCCAAACCAAAAAAAACCCTCAAACAACTCAATCACTCATCTGCCTGATAAACAAGTCAGCATTCTCAATCCAGCAGCAGATGCTTCTACCCAAAACACCTAAAAATCATGCCTTGGATACTTTTTATATTCAGAATAGCTTGTATTATGAAAAGTATTTCACCACCTCAGCATTGGTTGATTGGTCTTGAGGGAATTTCTGGAGTCTTGACTTAAATCAGTGCTGTCCAACTCCAGAGTAATATTTTTGCCTTCCACCAAATTTCCTCTAAGTCCTATTTTCAAACATGAAGGGATTTTTTTAGCCCTTCAGGAGTTTATTTCCAATCACATCTGTCCAGGCTAGAATTCTTGTCATCATATTTCTGTGTAAAGGTGACCTGGCTAAGGGCAGGATGAATTGAAACTGCCCAAGATGTCACAGTTCCCTTCTGTGTTTCAGTTGCCCTGAAGTGTAGGATGGTGACTTTAGAAAATAGCATTTATATGCAGAACTGTAAGAGAAGTGTTGTAACTACCAAGGAATAAAGATTCAAAGAAGACTAGCCCATCTCCATTACTAGAAAGATCCTAAAGGCAAGACTGCTCACTGTAAAGCAATAGTTTTATCTTGTGACTCAAAAATTTTTGCTTCTAAAACCAGAGTTTGTGTGTGACTTGGAAAGGGAGAGCAGCTCATCAGCTTCATAACTCCTGGATAGATTTTAGGCACGCTGCTCTGTTCTTTGTTGTGCCATGAGTTGCTTAGCCAGTTTGTCAGATAGCAATTGGATGTGAAATGCTATTAGCACTTCACAAACACAATCAACCAAGCAACTGAGCTCATCCCAGACGTGATTAAGTGAGATCAATTATAATAAGAAGTAGATAAGAGAGGTAAGCTTCTTGTTTCTTGGGTTGGTATTCTGCAGTATTAGCCTTTGTAAGTATCCTTCATACATCATCAGCTGTAAAATCTTGATTACTTCACGAAGTGGCTTCTAGACCAGTGTTCAAATGTTCTTCTTGGACTGATTATTCTAACACTGCAACTGTTATTTGAAGCATCAATTGCACCAAACAGAAAAATAGCCATTGAAGGCAATGTTTTGCAATTCAAGGAGCATGTTTCCTCTCAGTCTTAAATACTGTTAAATGTTCTGAGGGAGAGCTCTTTGTGTCCCAAGAAGGGAATAGCTGCCCTTCATAGCATTGTGTTTTTGCCATGGCACTATTGCTATAGCACTTAAGGCTTAATGTACTAAATATCAGAATTTATACATTATTCCTGAAATTTTTGACATGAAGTTGCACACCAGGTGTTCACTAAATCTAAAGGATATATGTGAGAGTCAAGTACACCAGAAGTAGTGTAAATATGCGTCTCATAGGAATAACAAAATATTTGTGCTTTGTTAATCAGAACTGGAAAACTGGTAATGTAGGAATAGAGGGGCCCATATGGACAAGCAAAATACAACAGAGGAATGTTGCAAAATAGTCCATGTCTAAATTGTAGAAAGAGAGACTTGCCCAAATCTTTGAGCAGATATTTTTAGCATTATTTTCATTTCTTTTGTGGCTTCTGGTTCTTGCCATGGAGCTCCCAGGAGGTAATTTTTTTGTGATACAGAAAGACTAAATTCAGGATGCATATCATGCCACAGCAATTCTAGTTGCTGTGCTGTTCTAGTTTAAGAACATAAAGGTTCTTAACCATAAGAGCATAAGGTTTGACCAAAAGCCCATAACTTCATTTATTTGCCTTTTTTTTTTTTTAATTTGAGTGAAGATTCCTAAGCTCTCAACTATTTTCATAGAAATTTTTAAGATCTTAAAAGAGTGACATGGTCCATAAAACTCTCCTATTGTGTAGCATTGGATGTACTGCAGTTGTCTGCTTAGTTAATAATCATATCTGATAAACAGAAATACGCCTTTTACTATGGGTGGAACTCAGATGTCTTTGACGATCTAGGCTGGCACCTTTGTTGCCCTTTCAAGTGCTTTTCTACAATTTTATGCTTCTGATAGTGATAAAATTGTTGGGATTGTGCAGTCTCCTGAATGGGCTCAGTGCCAGTGTCTCTGCTCTGGTCCAGTTCCCAGTGTTTTGCTTGCTTCGCTGGCCACTGTGAGCACCTGAGCAGAGCAGGTCAGTTCCCCCTCATGGATCCTCTCTGTAATCTCTGCTTGGCAGACGTGGAACCACTGTGACCTTTTCTGCAACCAGTGCAAAAGGTTTCTGTATTCAGTTCCAAAACAACTGTTAGCCTCTGCCTTATCTTTTCTTCCTCATCCTCCCACATTTTTATGGCTTTTTGGATAGAGTAATGCTTCCCTCAGATACTGGTCCACGGGCTCTCTGTGAAAATATTCCTGGTGTTAGGTCTCTTTCAAATCACAAATGGCCATTTTATGTTTCATCACTGACAGTCAGTAAGATTTCTTCTCTAAAGTTCAAGTTCAAGTATTAATAATTAGTAGGCAAGATTCAGAAATTTCTAGGATGGATTCTTTGGCCTATGCTATGTTAAAATATGTGAACATAAGTGGTCTCTTTTGGGCCATTCATCCTTGTAGCAGTCCATCACTTTTCTCTTATCATTTAGTTTATAATTATTTGCTGCCTCTATCTTCTTTCATTGCAGCTGAATATATTATCATAGTACACAATACTCTTGCATTTTTCTTTTATGTGGACCTTTACCAAAGATTTTTGGAAGGTTAATATGTTCTTCACCTGATGATGTCACCTGCAGTGTTGAAAATATTTGATATCTATAGAAAAATAAAATAAGAAGTAATAAAAATTATTATAGAAGTGGGGGCTATTATGTTATTCTATTGATGTTTATTTTATTAAAGGAAAAGTATTTGATATCTGACATTTTTAAGCTTTGAGCCTTTTCACAAGGCATACTTAATTGTGGCACCAAAAGCTTTTAACATGCATTATAAAAAATTACACATCCAGGAAAAAGAATATAATCCCCTATTTTCTGGTCTAAAACATAGGTTTAACGTATTTTTGCCCAAGACTGTGTGTCCTGTGTTCCACCTTTTCCACTAATTCTTTAATGTAGATAGCATCTGATCTTTCTGAGAAAGATCCAAGGAACACCAGGTCCCTCTGGAGGTCTCATCCTCATGGCTGGCGTTTAATTTTAAACTTGAACCATGAGATTTGGGATGGGTTCATTTCCAGCATTAACTGTTACAGTTTTGGGCATAGCTCCTTCCTGAGAGACTTGCTGTGACCCCAGGTTCAGCCTTGCAAAGTACTGAGTTCTGTACAATTCTGACTTCATCAGTTGCGTTATTCTGCATTCTTCTTTGTGGTGAAGCAAAATTAATAATTTCTCCTTAAAACTTCTTGTGGGCTGTGGTGCCCATAAAGCCTAAATGAAACATCTTGATGCTTCCCTTGTGTCTCTTCTGGTCCCTTGAATACTATTGTCCGTGAATTCCTGAATCCTTTCTCACCTTGGAGCTTCACTTTCTCCTCTTGTTCTGTGGAAATGGCTGCAGTAGTTCATAAAATCCAGTGGTTTTGCTTCTATTTGATGTTTCCTTTAAAAGATGATGGTAGGGGATCCACCCCTCACCCCATCCTTGTATGATGCTCTTGTTACAGATCAGTTAAAAATTAATTTCCAGGAGAAGAACACAGAGGGAGATTTGTTAGTGATCTCTTTGATTCCTCTTTGCATTATTGGAACCTTCTAACTCAACTGTGTTAGGTGTGATTACATCAAGGGGAGGGGGGATGGACAAGTCTCCACCTGTGTTCTCACCTATTCCCTAAATTCTCAGAAGGTAACTTAGGATCTTGTGACATTAGCTCATGACACAAAACTGTTAACCATTACTTTAATGTAGGTTAGTACATAGTTACTCTATGTAGGAGAAAATTACACCTTTCTATGTGCAAGCAACTGTTGATCTGAACCTCCATTGCTTTGAACATATTTTTCCTTCACAGGACACTACAAGACTGGGAGATGAATCCCTAAGGGAAGAGTTGCCACTCTGCAAGTTGGATTCACTGAATATAAAATAGTAACTCTTAAAATAGATTTAAAATTGGTACCATAGCTACATGTTGTATTTACTGTACTCATTTATTCCATTCTTTAGGTTTGAAGATGGTACAGTTTCTTTTCTTGATATCATTGCTCTGAAACATGGATTTGATGTTCTGGAAAAACTCACAGGTCAGTTAATATAACTCTAACATTAAAGACTGCAGTTCGAAATTTATGCTCAGGGCATAGGTCTGATCATATTTCTACAGCTCTAGCTTAATTTTCCTTTCTAGTTTTACTCTCTATGTTCATCATTGTAAAGATAAGACTTCAGTGTAACTGGCTGATTCACATGCTCTCTATTGGATTATTCTGGCCTGGTTTGAAAGAAAAAAAATGGGTCCAGACTCTTCTGGATGTACAAGACTTGAGTGCATGGAGCACTTCTCATCTGCCTCACACTCACAAAGATGCAGTAGGAAAGTAACACTACAAAGTAGCTGAGTGACTCACACTGTTTGAGTCAACCTCTGAAGCCCTTGATGTGGAGCTAATGCTGAAATCCCAAATAAAGCTTCAAGCTGATCTTCAGATCAGAACCTGAAGGGTTGTGTGAAGGTGATACTCATGTGCCGTGTTTACTCCAGGATAGACTGCTGCTTGTCTGGCTCAGCACCTCAAAAGCACAATCTCTCTGTGCTTGCTGCCATGGGTCAGGGACTCTCCTGGAAACAGCAGGAGATGACACCTGGCCAGGGAAGCTTGCACCATGGTGCAGCAGTCTTTTAGGAGGATCCACAGTACAATTTGGAATGTGCCAGGTTAACAAAGGATGTTCCTGAAATGAGTTTCTTGATCAGGTTTGTGTATTACTTAATGTGTAATGCCTGAACCTCCCTTCTCCTGTGCACTCTTCGATTTCCTATATGGAGTCATAAAGTGCATCATGATGTAAAGCCGCCTGAGTCCAGAGAGACACTGGCTATGTACTTTTCAGGTTAGTGAAATTTCAGCTAGTGTCTGTGGAGGTTTATTGTCATGATTTATCTGAAGGATTCTGGTTTCTTCTGCCTCCCAGTGCAAGGCTTCTGTGAGAAGTATTCTGTTAGATGCTTCAGGTCTTGTTCATGTGGAAATCAATAGCAGTTTTTTCATCCACATCAATAGTCTGACTAAGCCCAAGAAGTAAGGATGTTTTAGTTTATGTTGCTCTACATGGGGACCAGGGATCAGTAGGCAGCCTTTAGTGTAGTTCTTGTAGTACAGAATGCTTCTCAAAAACGTGCAATCTTAAACAAACATGTTCACTTGTAAAGAGTGCTTTGGTTTAGTGTGTAGGAGCATTGCCTGCCATGAACGTGAGAGGTGATGATAGCACCTCCTCTGTTGCATTTCTCATCCATCTTAGCCTGTTATTGGTAGCTATTTTAGCTAAACAATTGAAAAATTTTGGCATACTGACTGAGGGGAACACTCAGCCCTGAATCTGAATGAAGTGGATATCAATGGATGACACAGTAGAAGCAATGCATAAAAAATAATGTGTTGAGATCTTTCAGTTGTCAAAAATGTGAATTGGCTTCAAATTTTCATACTTTACAATTCTTTCATAAAAAATGAAAATCAAAAATTTGGGAATATTTATATTTTGAAAATTTAAGAACATGTTTCCCACTATGCTAAAATGTGGAAAGATGGGAAAACCTAGACTGGAAAAGCAAACAAGAAGAAACCTATATGGAGGAGAAAATTGAAAATTTAAATAAAAAATGGTTTTGACAAATACTGGAATTTTAGAACTTCAGCACTGCTGGTATAGTCTTGATACTTTAGTAGTCACTATTCAAATTCTGGAGTGCCACACTGAAAAGCGGAAGTGCCAGCACTGCCTCTTTACAGATGTGAGACTGGAGAAATCCATAGTGGAAGAAAAAATGGAATTCTGTAAAGGATTTTAATCACCACGTGATCCAAGAACTGTCCGCAAAGTTGGGCTGGTCCTAGACCGTTATCCATAACCAAAGATAAATTAAGCTTTTGTTCCAGATAAGTAGGAACTTTCAAAATGTTCATGCTAAAACTTTTGTGATTATGCTTACATGTATGTGCATGTCAGTAGAAAAATTTCCATGTGATGTATTTTTGTAATTAGAATTTAATCATACAGAAGGGCAATGAAACAAGCCATTCAAAGATGATAGTAGAACATGGCACAACTATAGTCATGTTTGGATTTTTTCCATCATAAAAAGCATTTTTTTGTATCAACTTTTCAAAGCTGATGTGAAGGGTGACTCAGCCCTATCAGGTCTCTTGGCTCTCCTGTGCTCTCTGTAAAACAAAGGTTTTGAGGGCCCTGCTCTTCAATATGTGTAGGCATTGAATGTTCCTGATACAACTGATGCATCAAGAGATTCAGGGATTTGCAGTTGCCATTTCCTCTCACAATCCTTTTCACCCCTGAATATCATTGACAACATGGAGTTTTGCAGGTTATTTAATTTCTGTCAAAGGCACAGTGTTCCTTTTGAACAGATTATTAGCACTTGGGTGTATAAAACAAAGCCATTGCATGCTGTAGAAGCACTTTGTGATCCAGAAGGACTGCAGATCTGTTTTAAGCCTCTTTATGCATATTTCTTCCACTTCAACTGTCAGAGTTTTCAGTGGCACAATGCACTGTCAAATGTGAATCACTTTGGAATCTCACTTTGCTGTAGCTACTGGATCACTTGCACTCCCCAAACACAAACAATGATTCTCATTCTGGGTTGGAAATAGCCTGAAGTAGAAACAAGCAAAATAAACTAAGTGTTATTGTTTTTAATCATGTCCTAATGTATAATAAAAGCACTGCTGAAGTTCTTTGGGGGTGTGTTGTAGCTGGATTATTCTGGTGTAATTAATGAAGATAGAGAGGGAAATCACTAACAGAAGGTAACTTAGACTTTTGGTGTTAATCAGTGTCATGAAACATAGAGATCAGTTTCTGGTATCATCTGAATATGTCCTTGACCTGTCTCAGCTTCCATTTAGAACAAGGCATATTTCCTGCCAGAATTGCATAATGATGTGCATGTGTATTTAAGCCATTCCCAGAGGTCTTACATCTATATGATTTTTAAACCTATGGTTTATGATATGTATTTTTATTAGTAAATTTTCATCTGCTTTAAAAATGAAACTAAGGCACATAATTTGTGCCTTATTGTTATAAGGTTTATTTTGATTATAATGTCTGTTCAGGAAACATTAATTCAATTCAGAAGAAAATATATATGTATGGGAAGAAATTTTAAAATGAAGACTAAGTCTCCTAAGGTTGATGACTTGAAAGTTGTTTTTAAATTCACCAGATGCTTGATTGGTTGTTGGATGGTAAAGGTTATTTTGGCTTTCATAAAAACAATTGTACCACAAAGCAGCCAAAGCAAAATGTAGTGCAGGATGTTAAATGGTGTTGCTAACTTAGTTTTTTAGCTTGTTCTTTGGAACTTCTGTTGTGTTTTGCCCTGCTCCATCAAGGACTGGTTGCATCAGTGATGGGATGTTTGGCAGCCTGCATTTAATGATGCTACCAGATTCTCGTGTGTGTTGTGTTTAAAGACTTAAGGTTATATAAGTCATCCAGTTTAGGGGCCAGGAAAGAAAAAATGTTCTCCTAAGTAAGATTGTCAGGGATTACTGGGATTTCTTTTCTGTAGAGTTTGTGACTTCATCCTATCCTTGTCTGCTCATGTCACCTAAACTTGGACTGTGGGTGTGATGCTTGTGTATTTTACTGCTTTCATCCTTTGTGCTGCTTTCATTCATAATTTTAATGGATTTGGGGGTTCACTAATGTGAACACCAATTGTACAACCTAAATAATTTGCAAGTAACAAATACAAGTGGGCTTATATAAAAAGGTGGTTTTCCTGCCTTACATCAGATGGTTGCTGCAAAACTAAACCATGACCTACTGGTGAGTCAGAACCTCTACAGGGGAATTGCCTGCACTTGTTCCCTTTCAGATTTGCAACCTTGTGTTTCACTGTGAGGATCTCATCTGTGTGGACACTGGTGAATGCTTCCATTGAAGTCAATGGGGCCATGAAAAGTCATGAAATAATGGCCTGGGAGCTAGACGAGGAATTGGGATACTTGAGTTTCTTTCCTTGGCTACCAAATTTACTTGACATTTATTAAGTCACTGTGGTGGTTTTTACGTAGTTTAGGAGGATCCACAGTACAGGAAGTGTTTAACACGTCTGCGTGAACACACCAAGGAGATAAAGGCAGGTTTTCAGGAGCTGACCTTCCCTTTCCGTTTCTGGCCGTCATCAGATAACAGCGGAGCCGTGGCCTGGCCCGGGCAGGCTGGGCCTCCGTCCCGCGGCCCCTCTGCCTTTGGAGGGAGAGGTGGCTGGGCCGGGCCGGGATGGCAGGGGGCCCCCTCTCTCCCTTTTCCCAGCTGGGGAAGGGGGCAGAGGGGGAATGGAGCTCGGCCGGGATGACATCGGAGCTGGCCGAGACGGCGGAGGGCCGGGTTCTCCCCGCTGCTTTTCCTCTCTCCCCCCTCTCTCCACTACCGGTGTAGGTGGGGGGGGAGGAGAAGAAGGTGTTTGAGGAGACCATTCAGCTTTGAAATGTAACACCAGAAGCTGGAGGCTGCTGAGAAACTAAGACAAGTTAACCCTTTCCTTTCNTAAAAAAAAATAATACCCCAAGCAAGCTGACAATTTGTGACATGAAGCCACTGGGAAGACTGGGGTTTTCCTGGTGGTGGGTCTCTATGGTTGAGATTGGCACCAATCTGGAGATTTCGGGCAGCTCCAGATTTTGTGGCATTGGAAAAATGGAACAAGTGGGGTCATGGGAGAGGTCTCCTCTCCCAGAGAAAGATGTATGTATTGTTTTGTGGAAAATGAGGATGATTAGATGGTTGGAAGGAGGGAAATTGATTTTTTTTTTCCTTTTATAACATCTTCATGGTCTTTTTTTCTTATTTCTCTGAGTGTGTCTGAATAAATCTATCTTTTTGATTCATAGTTGAATTGTTTTGCCTTTGTTTCTGTTTTGGTCATGATCTCAGATGAGAAAATAAGCAAAAATTGTTTGGCAATTGAGTCAAACTACGACAGTCACATAAGTACTAATCTTAAGGGGACCAGAGTGAAAACCGAATATGTTTTCAGATCTGCACTTAACATCTGGATGGCATTTACCTTATCTTGCTGTCAGCTCTGATGTCTGAGGTACTATTTTGGTTCCCACTGAAATCAGTGGAACAGACAGTGACTTCGTCAGCCTTATCCCTCTGAATTTTTTTAAATTTAGAATGAGAAGAGTTACAGCCAGCAACAGCAGCTCTTTTCTTTGTCTGTTAAAGGAGCTTAGATGATTAGCTTAGTGTGGTATAGGGCATTTCTTTAATTTTATATAACTTTCCTGCTAATGGTCCGTTTGGGATGAGAAAGCTGACTCTTGGATTAGTTAAGGTGGAAATAAAGTTCTGGGATTTTTTTGCTTCCCTTAGATCTGCAGCTTCTTTTGAGCAGGGCAGGTTCTACATTTCCTGTAGCTGAAATAAACCAGTAAAGCATAACAGGAAATGTTCTGGAAGAACCCTGAGGAGCGTGAAGTGAGGTTTTCCATTTGTGAAACCTTTATCTCTCCATTACTCTAGGAGTGATTTGTGATTTCCTACTCATATTTCATGCTTCAAATCCAGGTTTATTCAGGTAGATGTTGCTTTCTCTGAGGGGGAAAGGCTCACAGTCCGACAGCAAACTGTCCTGCAAAGGCAAAAAAAAATTCTGTCTCCAGGGTGAAAATGTGCCTGTTATGGCAAAAAAAAGATGTCTTATATAAAGAATGTGTGTGTACAGCTGATTTCAGAAGTCCATGGTGGTTTTCATTTTCAAATGACTGGTTACAGCAGATTAGGAGGAAAGAAAGCTCAGTTGATTCTTTTGCATCAAAAGAAGCCATTGTTGGGACTGTAGTTAATTTATTAAGAAGAACATGCTCAACTAAGCATGCATTTACTAATGGCTAAGGATGAAATTAAAACAATTACAGAGGCAGTATTACAAAATGAGCAAGGAGGTGAGGCAGTCTTGTGCAACTGCTTGGAAGTACAGCCAAGCACATACAATGTATTTGGAAGGCAAGTTTGAATTAATAAATGGGGGCTACTTTTCATACTGTAGATACAGAATCTGTTCCCAGTTCTGCCTAAGGTAGCATGGTGAAATCCATCACTTCCAGGAAATAAAGCGGGAAAATTGTTGTATTGAGAGACAAAGACTGTAAGACCAAGTCTTCAATAAAGGCCATAAGAATATTAACAGCAGTCAAGTGTAATGAAACTGAGATCTACTCATTTCTACAATGATGCAGCATTGCCTGCATTTGGCCAAAGGATATCTTGGAGAAGAAGCACTTTCTATCTGCAAGAACTTTTTCCCAAGATCATTTTCTGTGTCAGATATAGTTAGGACCTGAAGGACTTGTCATTTTCATTACAAAGTTGTCATTATCCCTGCAAAGAGATAAAGTCCTATGAAACCATCTTTTTCAAAGAACAGACGTGACAGCTTTTAGGCTTGGGTGCAGATCTTCCAATGACTTTTTGATGCCTCAAGTGATTGATTAGGTGAGGGACCTTGTTATTCTTAGAATATCCTTTTGAAATGGGAAAAAAAAAAAACTTGTTCAGCTGTATTCTTAAAGCATGGATATGAAATATTCACGAATTTTCTCTGTATAGGTCCAACTGAAACCTGGAAGGGAAATGGCAAATAAAATTTCAAATAAATTAATTCCATTACATTTTAAACAGGGTAATTTGTTCCTATTTATTTTTTGCCATATCTTGATATACTAACAAGGAAATAACATGCACCTGGAAAATGAACCTTGACATGGTGGTAAAATAATTCAGTTTTATGAAGAACTACAGCATACAGGGACTAGAGAGGGATCAGTATTTTGAAATTTGTGGAAACGGTCTGGCTGGTGTTTAGGGGTGCTCACTTCAGCCATCCCTCAGAGATCTCAGGGTCCCACTCTAGTTTGTGCTGGCTACCATGGCAAAGATTACCTTAGTTCATTTAGAACATTTTTAATTTCCTAGCTAACTGGATCCAGCTGTTTCAGCCCTTCATGCAACAGAGATTTTATGCCAAATCCAAAGGGGCTAAATTAAAGTGAAATGAAATTTGCATATCGTGTAAAACTCTACTTGTTCAGCAAATCCAGATTATATGGTGCTAATCACAAACACTAGACAGAGTAAATCCTTTTGAAGTCACCCTGGGGTTAAGTCAAATGCTTTACACTCTTTGACACATACCCATGAAATATGTAATCAAGTCTGTTTGACGTCCTCTCCTAATTATGTGTGTGTATTTTAAGCAGATGCTTTTCCAGCTGATCTGTGCCTTTTGAGATCTTCTTTTTTTCATAATTAATCAGAAAATCATGCTGTATGTTAACGGCAAGTGCCAATTATGAGAAACTAATATTAGTGTCTTTGCTTAGAAGCTGTGGATTTGCAAATAAGACCATTGCCAAATAACATATAGATATAAAGAAAATATAAGAACCTCTGAATATTTTCCATCAGGGCATAATTATTGTACCATGTATTGCACTACTTCAGCCTAAAAGTAAAATTTCTTTTTGCATATAATGGATTTTTAGTTTGAGGCAAAAAAAAAAAAATAACAAAGTTCTCTGTTGGAAGGAAGAAAGACTGCTTGTTTTCACAAAAGTTAGGATTTAAATAATAAAAATATTTTTCCCAAAGACTCTACACTCATCATTTCTGTCAAGAATGTTAATGTATAAGCTTAGCCTTTCTTGGGTCTCCTTACTCAGTGAGATATTATCAGGAGACAAATTCAATATTTAACTACATTGAGAGTCACTGAGTTTTAAGTAAATGCCATTTTTATTGTGACTACGTAAAAGTAGTCTTCAGAAAGGACTAGTGACCTAGTTGGTTCTACCCTGCTCTTCAGCTGAAGAAAACTTCCATTTCACTGAAGTTTCAAACTGAGTATTTTCCCTTCAGTATGTTTAGCAGAGACATCTACTGGCAAATTGTTAACTGGCATTCTCCTCCTCAGGTCCTACAATGCCATTTCTTACATCTCTGAAGGAGAGACTTGCTAATACGGAAATGACTACTTTGAAGCTTTTAGATGTGCTGCAGCATTAAATTTATTATTTGGGAAGAAGAGTTAAGTAGTATATCAACAGATACAAAATCAATAAAGACAAAATAAAATTTTCCTATTTTCTTGCTAATGTTACTTCCTGTTGAACTGCCAAGCTACTTGCAGCAGAAATGTGCATATCAGAGAAAAGGAGTTTATGATCCATTATAGATGAACAGGACTAATTGCAAATCACGTAATAATTGTCGTCAGTCTCCATTGATTTTGATTCAGTCAATATAAAATGGAAAGAAGGAAACCACAGGATATAATTGGAAGAGCTGTTTTGCCTACAGGGAGTGGTTTCATGTCTAATGCTTGCTCCACACTCGCAGTTTATTTTTTCCATAAAGATCTGCCTCAGCTGTCACCTTTGCCCAGTGGTTAATGGCTCTCCATAGAGCCATTCTAGATATGGGTTGAGCTCTTGTGCTCTACCTGCTCTCGTTGTGGTTTAAACACTTAGAGGCTGTCAGGGTGGAACAAGACTCACACAAACAGAGCTACCAGCAAGTCCCCCTTGGGCTTAGGCCCTGAAGGAACCCCTGGAAATACACCTGGCAGCTTTGCCTCTTCTGCAGTTCAGCCTTGCTACCCCCCACAGGAAACACTCACATACCTTGGGGCAGGCATAGCCTTGCAGAGATGCAAAAGCAGAACTGAAAAGACACAGATGATTGATTACATGGCCCCAACAGATGGTCTTTAATATTTCAAAATTAGCCTTTGCATTTTTGGGTGACCTGTGGATTCAAGACACTAAGTAGCATCTCATCCATACAGTTGGGGTGGGTACATTTTCTCGCTATCACTACCACAAAATATATTTAAAGGTCTTATCTGAGGTGCTCAGATAAGTGAATTTTTTCAGATTGGCTTCCTTCAGGTAAAAGGTCCCTATTCTCTGAACATACTCATCCTACTGAACCTACTTTGGGCATTTATGTGCTACATTCCTACAAACATTCCTTTTATATTACTTTAGGCTCATATGCATTTGTAATGCCATTTCAGGTCCCTTATGCTTTCAGGAGTCTGTGTGTACCTTGCCTAATTCCAAATTTGAGATCCACACATCTGCTCATCCACATCACACCCCCTATTTACCCATTTTCATCCACATCCCTAAGTGCATGAAAGGAAGACTTTACTGGGTAATGAATCTCCATTTGTAAGCTGCTTTAATTGCAATTGTTGCAATTCTGTAATAACTGGGAAAATATTTTTGGATTTTTTTCCCTCCCTTCTCCCTTCTTTAGTTGTTTCCCCAAGCAAACTGGGTTGAGTGTTGTCACAGGTGCTGGTGTGAACCATCTTTATGTTAAAAGGACTTTGCTCCCATAACTACACCAGCAAAACCTTTAAGGAAAAAAAAAGCTATTTGCTTCTAAGTGTCCAGCAGCACAACTCAGTATTTCAGTCATGATGTTCAAGCATTTGAACAGGCTGCTTAGGGGAGTTTTGGAATCACTGTCCCTGGAAGTATTCGAAAAAGGCTTAGGGAAATGGTTGGTGGTGGATTTGGCAGTGATGGGTTAATGGTTGGACTCGATCTTGGAGACCTTTTCCAACCTTAGTGGTTCTATGATTCTATGATATAAACTGCCATAGTTTATTGATGTTAGTGGAGACATAGTAGTTGATGCCACCTACCCCTAAATCTTTGGCAGAGATCATGGAATTGTTGCTTGAAAAGCTGTCATTTACAGGTGGGTTTGACAGATATCTTCAGAGTACAGATGTGTAACAGTTGAGCTAGTTTCACTCCTTGGACATGGCTAGTTCACACCTTAAAATAACTTCATCCCAGAAATTAGAGAGCAAGGCTGGGGATCAGAATTATTGAGCTGGTTTTATTTATAAAAATAAGTTTTCATAAATTTTGGCAACACTCTACAGTGATATAATCTGCCTTCTATACTGTATAAAGAAAAATTGGAGCAAAATGATTCTAGGTGAATGAGTAGACAACAGGGTAGTTTGGGTGTTCACACATTTGTGTTTGAGCCTGTTTTGGGAGGGAGGTGGAAGTCTGCCTTGAAAGGTTTTGTGGGTTTTTTTCAATAGAGTTAACACAGTTACAAAAATTATTTATTTTGCTTCTTGTGGCTATATCTTAAGCTGTGAAACTCAGCTTCTAATTAGTAGAGAGCTGAGGCCCAAGGGTGAGTAATTTACTTTCTAAAGTATACCAAAAATTATTATCTGGGTAACTGAAAGCAACAGGCCAGTGCCTTTTCAGGGTGCTTCCAGGCACCTGTTTTTAATTTTTTATGTCTCTATTTCTCTTTTCCCCTCTTGATATTAGTGGTAGTTTTGTTGTTGTTTTTGTAGGGTTTTGGAAATGGTATCCTGTCTGTTAATGGAAATGTCTTCAACTCTTTTTTCAACCCAGTTTCAATTGGTACAAGTATCATTAGATTTTTTTGTTGTTGTAATTTCTTTCTTCTCTGGTGTTATTGCCTGGTATGAGAATATCTACTTTTTATTTTTATTTTCGGACAAGTACACTCTTCTAGAGAGACATGAAACTCAGATTTTACTTAGGCTTTGGTTTGCATGATCTGCTAATTTGCTATCATCACTGCTGATTAAGTGATTAAGAGATTTTGATTTCCAGACACCACCCCAAACCTTGGCCAGAGTTGATGCCTAGAGGCTCAGTAGTCAGTGTACCTACTTCTGAGCTCAGGCAGGTGGTAGCCCAACCTACTAACTGAAGCTTCATCCACCTCTGTCTCCACAAATAAAAATCACAAAACCCTCCAGCAGAATGCTTGAATTCACAATCTTTGTTAGGGCTGTGGGTGCCAGGGTTTGCCATTTCTGTCTCCTTTTCTGTAGCCACAGTGCCTTGTAGGCTGAAAGAGGCTACTAAGCAGAGGCTTGAATTAAATGTCAATAGAAGCTAAAAACATGAGTAAGGTCCAAAGGCAGTAGAGATATAAATCCTCTGGTAATTTTATATTAACATGGTATGGGTGGAGAAGAGAATCTCCATGTACTATCTTGGAGAATAATGTGGAAGATACTTAAGTGCCACCTTATAAATCAGATGTTTCTTATAATCTAAAATGTGTAATGCAGTCCTGATTGCTTCACCACACAGAATTAGAGGGTGCTCAGCAATAAGCACCAGCACAATGAGTGTTCACATAAACAGAGACTAAAATAATCAATGGCATCCTTTAGGGACGTGTCTCTGCTTATCAACAGAAAAAAAAAGAAAAAAAAAGAAAAAAAAAAAAGGAAGCCTGTATGGATTTAAAATCCTGTTTAGCAGAACACAAATCTCTGTGTTTTCCCACTTACCTTTGGTTTCACAGCATTTGCCATGTCTGAAGCATTCCCATAATGCTTCTTGTTCCTGCTGTTCCACAGGGCATTTGCTGTTCTTAGAGGAAAGTCACCAGCAGAATTAGACTAGTGTTCAAGAAGCGGGGGGTGGAAACAGGAGAAGAAACTGTGAGGACAATGCAATTGTTCCAATGCCACTTGATGCAATAAGAACAATAAAATTAAAAGGATTTGGGGTCTGCAAGCTGCTGTTGTCTGAATAATTTACCATGTGTGCAAAAGATCGATGAGGGGGCCTTGAGCTAGCCAAAAGGCACTGTTGATCTGGGCAGTCAAACTGCTGGGTACATCCAATTATTAAGGAAAACAAGGAAGTTCAAACTCCAGAATATCTTTTTCTTGATGTGGGTAATGCATGTGGATGTTTGGATTGTGCAAGTTTAATTGTGAGAAATAATGTGAAGATAATGATTACCCAGTTAAATGGGTTGATATGTTTCTATTAATCACTTTCATTAAATTACTAAGCCACTTATCTGTCTTTGGCATTAATACACACTACATGACTAGTGGACGTTACATTGCTAACAAATCTGGAAGGAATTCTTACCCTTTTCAAGAAGTATCAGCTAAGCAAACTAGATAGCCCTGTGCGACCATCACACACCGACAGTGCAAAAGGTTGAACCAGCCTCACTGTAACTTGAGCAACCCCATTAAGGGGTGCACAATTTGACCCAACATCATGAGATTTTGAGAAGAAACCATAACTTTTTCATTATGTTCTGAGATTTTTGCTCCTATAAAATAGCAGTTCTATGTAGGTAATTTTGTGTATCTGTATTGTGTGTGATTTGCTTTTATCTGTGTTTTATCTTTTACATTGCAACAAGCTAAAATATAACTGACAATTGTCAAAGCACTGTCTTTGACAGGCCTCCAAATTATTTCACTGTCCAACATGAAAGATCTCAAGTCATGCTGTATGTTTAGCAGAAGGTATTGTGAGAAGGGTATGTGGCTGGCTTACCGAGTTGTGGTAGGAGAGAGCTGGGGAGGAGCATCTCTTGTCAGCCAATCAGGGGATGAAAGGATCAGGCCAATGGCTGCATCCAGCACAAAAAGTTATCAAACTGAAAAAAGGATATAAATATTATTTGTGTTATTTTTCTCCCTCACTATTTTACGTTAAATAATATAAAACCCTAAATGTCCCCCTTATTTCTGTACCAGTATGTGAGGCACTACTGGGAGGTGATGTCTTACAAGGACTTATGTCTGCCACATGCTGTCCTGTGGTAGGGCTGAGCCTGAAGTGCTGGGTCACCACTTCAAAAGGTGCCCATGGTGTTGTGCAGCTCCTTCCTCTTCACTCTGAGCACAGGCACAACTGGTTCAGCAGAGCAGCTGTGCTTGGGGCAAGAGGCTGTGTGTTCTCCTGGGTCTCCATTCCACCACAACTTGTGTTCCTGTTTTTTCCAAGTACAGAAGATTAGGTTTCCTGCTACTTCGCTGGTGAAAGCACAGGCAGTAGGAGTTTCAGGGCACTATAACAGAACAAAGGAGATTATGAAGTGCTGCCAAATGGTTACGGGCAGGAAGTACATCAGACATTCCAAACAGAAAATTGATGTTAAAAAGGCTAAGAGTAGAGTTTTTTTGTTCTAATTTTTGTTGTTCTTTTTCACCAAATTCCAGAGGAAAAAAACTTGCTGTGATTTGATGCTTATAAAATCTAAAAGCAGTAGGGGACACAATTAACAGATTGCTTTGATTTGTGAGGTGGAACAAGAAATAAATTTGGCTCTTGGGTTTTAGTAGCCCAAAGATGTTTTTATGTCATCTTTTCTTGTGCTTGTGATGTTTGATAATGGCTAGACAGAATGAGATAAAGTGTGGTAAATTTTTTGCCAATGTGGGAGCTGCTAGAAGTTTCGAGGAGAGAAGAGCATATGTAATACCACAGTAACAAAGGGCAAACAACATCAAGGGCAAATAACTCCATTAGACAACACAGGCATGTGGTCTTTAGTATAAAGCATTGTAGGTAGAGCAGCTGCCGGACAGAATGAAAAATATCAGGATGGATCTGAATAAAGCCCAGAAATAAGATCTATTACTATTTCTCTGAAGTCTTATTTACAACATAAAGTCAGATCACCAACTGATGTAAGGTGATTTATGGCCTAAAAATATTAATGGAATTAGTACAGCTGAGCACCATTAGGAATCTGTCCACTAAAGTCTCCAGTCACCCTGTAAAAACAAGACCAAATTCCCATTGTTGCATTAAGCTTGCCTAAGCACCACGCATCATCCAAATGGCAAGCAGTGACTAAGCAATGTCGTATTTTAATGAATATTCAAACATAGATACATTATTTCATTTCTGTTGGCTTTTTAATTTTCTAATGCCTTTTCAAGGTCTGTGCATCTGGAAGGGGGAGAGAGACGTTTGCTCTTAGAGGAAGAAAAAAAGGCACATTGCCATTTCATTTCTTTGTAGAGGTTCGTAATGCGATTACCAAAATGTGAATAACAATCAAATAATGCAGAGGCTTATTCCCTATGGATAGCAAAAATAAATTTCAGTCAAACGTTTCCGGCAGAAATCTCAAATTTGTCATGCAAAGTACTTCTCTGCATTCAAACATAATGTATTTATGTGACTCAGAAACATCAAACATTAGGATAAATAGCCAGATTATAAGTACAGTCCGCTTATGAAATGATTGGAATAGAAGTGCAATTAATGAAACTGGCAGAATGGCTATGAAGCAGTGTTAATGCCTTGAGATTTAAAGAAAGCATCCAGATCTGCTTTACAGCACGGGTTTGAAGAGACACTTAGAGATTGCTTGCCATTCTCTCTGTTAACAATCTTTGACTACTTTTTTGTGTTTATGACTTATAATCACATTGAAAGGAAGTTAGAAGCAGTTTTTGCAAGATTTTGAGCTGAGCTGAAATTTTAAAAGGAGCTGAGGCCTGAGGGACCAAGGGGAAGAAAATCAAAAGATTGGCAACATCATGAATGCTTTCCTTCTACCTAAAAGTCAGTGTAACACCACATAGTTTAAAAAAAAAAACAAACAAACAAAAAAAAAAAAAACAAACCACAAAAAAACCCAATAACAACACCAAAAAACCACTCAACAAACAAACCAGGAATAGGGCTGCTTTGAACTCCTTATCCCAACTTTCCCAAAGCCAGTCACCTAACAGAAGTGTACTCTTAAGTTGCAGCAGGATTTCTTTCCCCCAGATAAGCTGTTGAGTCTCTGTCTCCTCACTTGCTTTCTCTGCATCCTTGAAAAGGAATAGATATAGCCTGAGATACCTGGATTTGATCTAGTGATGTTTGTGAGAGGTTAGATAGGAGTGGCATAAAGCATATGAAATGGCAGGTTTTAATAATTGTGTGGGTCCTGTGTTTCTGGGGCTGAAAGGGTGCATGTTTAGAAAAAAACAACAGGAATAAGCATTGCCTGCTCTGTTCTTTGCTGGGCAGATATTTTGGAGATGTACATCAACAGTCTGTGATCAGTGGATTGATATTTCAGCAGATTTTGTTAGTTTTCTGTGTCCATCAGCTAGTGGTCATGAAATAAACATTTAAATTTTGTAAAGGCCTTGGAGAGAATGTTAAAGCAGAGGTTGCTGAGGACAACACTAGGCTCAGTTACCGTTGTCTGATGGCAGAGGCTGACATTACTTTTAAGCAGTGAGAAGTGCTGAGATTCATCTTCCTATTGCTGGAACCTCTGACACTACCTTTATGGAGAATTTGTTATGGCTGTTCTTACTGTTTTTTGGGGTTTTCTTTTCCTCTGGTCTTACTAATTATATCAATGTGACTTGATTAGCAGTAGCATAAATTTTTGAATTTACCATACTGTACTATTGCAGGTAAATTATAACAGCCTCCTCCAAATAAATGTTAAATTAATTGGGTATTCAAATCTTAATTGAGCCTGCTCAACACCAAGGTTTCATGATACTTTGAATACATTACTACTTATTTGACAAATGAATGTATAAATAACAAACCTCAGGATGGGTTTCATGAGCTGATGCAGGTAGAATACAAGTCTGAGTGACCTGTGCTTAGTACTGAATTTAGAGCATATGAAAGTAAAAAAAAAAATTAAAAAAAAAAGAACAAATGAGATTAGAACATCTATATTTTGAGGCTGTACAGGATTTATAGCCTTGGAGATAGCATAGTTTATATCCACTTATCTATAGCTTACAGATCTTTATGAGAAGATTTTACCAGGAAATAGATATGTTACTCTATAGTTCATCATAGCGGAGGACTCCTCTATAAAGGCAGAAGTTTTATTAGTCTCAGATGTTTCTTTTCCTGGCTTTAACAGGACCTGCTAATGTTTTCCTCCACAAAACCATTCATAAACCTTCCCCTTTAAGTCAGCAATAATGATTTCAGGTGTCCAAGCAACCCCTGTGCACTGAAGCTATACTTCCAGTAAATGTGGAAAATTCACAGGGGCCACATGAACTGTTATGAGCTGGTGTCTTACACCGGTGATTCCCTTCTCCCAGAAAGTTCATATGAAGTCCTAATGTGTTCACATGCAAGCTTTGTTTCTATTTGATGAGCCTCATAGACTACAGCTAGAAGGAAAATTAGCAGTAGTCTTCCTTGTCCCTCAAGCAGTGCCTGTGATGGTTTGTGATAAGGCACATTCCCAAGGAATTGTAAGACCTTCACTTCAACTGTTAAATCCTGAAACTGGTTTTCCTTTTGTTTCTGTGTTGACGCCAACTAAGAGTCTACCAAATCTCCGAAAGGTAACTCTAGAAAGAGCTGAATCTTCTGCAAAAATCCTTGATGACATTGATATACCCTTTGCTTGCAGATGTATTGTACAGCAATGTATTTACTAGCCAAATTATTCTCTGACATTGAGTTTTTATGAAATTTAAACCCTTTTTGGAAATGTGCCGTTTCTGAGCTTTTGGGTTTGTTTTTCTTTTCAAAGAAATGTCATTGATCTTGTACCTAGAAAATGTGGGAATATTTTAACTTGCTACAGGCTTTCTTATATTTTAAAAGATACTGTTTTTTATACATCTTGTTAAATGCTGTCAAATAATAATGAGATGTGGAGTTTTTTAACTTTAGAAGTTCTCAGAAGTCAGAACTAACCAACGTGGTGAGTTTTTCAATTACATCACTCAGAAGGTACTTGGTGGAAAGACACTTCTCTTGGACAGTGAGTTCTACATCTTCAGCAACTCCAGCAACTACTTCCTTAAAACCTCTTTATAAGATACTGAGAAGATGTTTGTTCATGGGCATCAAGTCTGTGGTGATTTTTGAAAATTTTCACTTTACAGGAGTTCCATCACTTTATATTTGCAATTCAAATCAGAATTACTTTTTAATATGTTAGAGTTTCATATCTAACAGGAATTCCATTTCTTGAGCAGTTGTGTAGAAACTTCTTTCCCTTCAAAGAGACTGAATTTTATGATACAATGAAGAGAGTCATAATCAAGTCTGGCTGCTCACAGGTTATTAAAACTGTTAGTCACTGTGTCCATATAAGAGAAGAATGAATATATCATTGAAGAACTAAACTAGCAGCATAAATAGACAGGCCTTTTTGCATGAATGACTCCATATGTCTCTTCTAGGCTCGCAGAGGGACTAAATGTTTTACTCAGTGGAATGAAGAAAAAGAACTCTCCCAGTTCAAGGTTGAAGGCTTTCTGGCAAGTTTTTCCTGATGTTTATGTGGAATTTCCTCTTTTTCAGTTTGTGCCTTTTGTCCTGTCACTGGGCAACACTGAGAAGAGCCTGGCTTCATCTTCTTTACAACCTTCCCTTTGGGTATTTATGAACATTAAGAAGCTCCCTACCTGAAATATCTATTCTCCAGACTGAACAGTTCCATCTCTCTCAGCTTCTCCTCATATTAGAGATGGTCTAGTCCCTTATTCATATTTGTAATCCTTGACTGGACTCACTCCACTATGTCTTGGACTGTGGAGCTCAGAGCTGGACACAGCTCTGCAGTTATGACCTCAGCAGCACTGAATAGACGGGAAGGATAACCTCAATTAATGCAGCCCAGGATACCATTTACCTCCTTAGCCATGAGCTGATTACCTTGTTATCCACTAGGACTCCCAGACCCTTTTCTAACAAAGCTGCTTTCCAGCCAGTCAGGCCCTGACCAATACTGGTGCCTGGGTTTGTTCCTACCCAAATGCAGGACTTTGCATTTCTCTTTGTTGATCTCCATGAATTCCTCTTTATAATTCTCCAGCTTGTTGAAGTCCCTCTGGTTGGCAGCGCAATCATTAGTTGTATCATCTGGAAATTTGTTGGTTGTGCTTGCTGCCCCATTTTCCAAGTTATTAATAAAGTTTTTCAATGGCAAAGGACTCAGTATCAACACTTGGGCTACATCACCAGTGACTAGCTTCCAGCTGCACTTTGTGCCATTGATCACTGCTCTCTAAGCCTGGCAGTTAAGCCATTTTTCAGTTCCACTTCATTGTCCACTTATCTAACCCATACTTCATCAGATTGTCTGGGAGAATTTTATGAGAGAGAGTGTCAAAAATTAATAAAGTCAAGATAAACAGCATCCACTCTTCTTCGCACATTTGCCAAACTGGTCATCTCATTGAAGAAGGCTATGAGGTTGGTTAAGCATGTTTTACTCTTTGTAAATCCATGATGACTATTCCTCATCACCCTCTTGTCCTTCGTGTATGAAAACAGTTTCTGGACTCATTTGCTTTATCACCTTCCCTGAGACTGAGGTAGGGCTGACCACCTGTAATTCCCTGAATCTTCCTTCTTGAGAATAGGAATGACATTTACTTTCCTCCAGTCCCAGTCTTTGGAGAATGCTTTCAATCACCATTATCTTTCAAAGATTATCAGGGTTGGCCTTGCAAGCAACAGCAACCAACTCCATTGGCACTTGTGAGAGCATCCCATCAGGGCCCATGACGTTGTTGATACCCAGTTTATTTTAAGAGTTCCATAACATGATCCTGTTCCACTGATGGTAAGTTGTCCTTGGACTAGGCTTTTCCTCTGAGCTGAGGGCCTGGGATTCCTGAAGGCAAGGCTCACCAGTAAAAAATTAGTCACAGAAGACACTGAGACCTTTACCCTTTTCTGTGTTCTTCAATAGGGCTTCTGCTTGTAGACATCCTTCTTGTTACCCGTACATTCCTTACCAAATTCCTAGTTGCATCCATGCATTTTTGGACCATGGCTCTGTGTTCCTCCCGGGTCACCTAGTCCTGTTTTCACCTTTCTACTTCTTGTGGTTCAGTTTAGTGGGGAGCTCCTTGTTCATCCAAGAAAGTCTGCTGCCTTAACTATGTTTCCTGCTTGCTGGGATGGACCACTCCTGAGCTGGAAAAAGGTGATCCTTGAAACCTGCTTTTTTTACCTGAAATTGAATTTTTCTTCTCAGGTTAAAACCAAATTTTTGCAGTCACTAATCCTGACTGTGCTGGGGAGCATTTCTGGAAAGCTGGACAATTATTTGGGTAATAATGGGAATAATGGGAATTTGGGTGTGTAGACTGTGTATCTTCTTCAGGAATAATTTCAATCACTACCAAAATTTCTCATTTATTTCCATGAGCACAGAATCAGGAAGTGGGTTATTCTTGTGGTTCATGAGATTGTTGTACCATTTGGAGAAGAATCAATCTATGTTACACCTATGGGAATAGTAGCAAGGGAAGAAGATGGAGCCTGTAAGCTCTTTATAGACATAGTAAAAAATGGTTATTGAAACTAATCTTAAATATTTAGAGTTTAGCCCTGCCTGAAAAAGCTGTCAAGGACTTAATAGAAAATAAAAGCTTTTCTATTACATTTGTAACCATACGCTAGCAATTAGAAGAGAATTATGAAGTGGATATAGAATCCCATATGAAAGCATGAAATGCCTCCAACCTCTGAAAAGGAAAAATTCTCTCTTAAACTATCTGGACTTTCATGGTAATTGCAAGACAACCCAATAGATTTGATTTTACTGGGTTTTTCAATAAGTAGTCTCTTACAGGCATATAGCTATTAATAATATTTAATTAATTGCTGCCAGGATTGAGGTCTTAATGAAGTTTTTATTTTCAAGCAATTTAAGAGGCTAGTGCTGATGCAGTAATTTCTTTAAGCAGAATATCTTCATTTTAGAGCAAACGTATTAAACCTTTATCTGCAATACACACCTGTTTATGCATCAAACTTAAAATTTCCTATGTAGATCTACATAAATATGCTTATGTCCCTTTCACAAATTCTTTTATAAAAAAGTGTCTTGCTAAAAGTCCACCAGATCTTCACAAAACAAATGTTTTCATAGCCGTTATTGGATTTTAGTGTTTCCATCAGCAAACAATACAGATATGTTTTATGTATTGATTCTTAGCAAGAAGTGGTTTAGATCAATGCTAATTTTGAATTGTCAAAGTACTGAAGAGAAGCATAGCTATAACATGTTAGTACTCAATAGCTTTCCTGTGCTAACATTAACAAGTGGACTTTATGGGATTTTTTTTTCTTTTGATGGAACAGCAGTTCGTAGCAAACAAAGAAGTTCAGCAGTGTATATTTTGTTCTCTCTCTGTATCATCTGTGTGACATTCCAGCTGTGCTTGCCACCATGGCATATTTAGTAAGCTACATATAAATTAAAAGAACATTCAGTAATTTAAAAAATATTATTAAATAGTTTATCTCTGGAGTTTTAAACAGAATTCTTTTTTGTCTCCAAAAACATCATGCTTTAAATTTAGTTAAAGTTTTGGGCCGAGAACTCAAATACCTGGTTTCATGTTAATAAATACAATTGTCATTTACATAGTGTTGAATTTCAGCAGTTGCAGCTACAAAGACAAATCTTGAAGAGGATTAATAAAACGGGGGGAAAGTTGTTGAAGTTGACAGAGCAGAGGGAATTTTCCATAAGGCTCTAGAGCCAGGAATTCCTATAGCTTCACAGTGGGAGTCAGTGCTCCAGTAGTGGGAGCTGAATAATTGAGTCATTCACCCAAAGCTAGAAGATGGGATCAATGCCATCCAAGGGACACCCCCCTCTGGGGGCTACAATAGCATGGGGAAGGCAGCTCTTCAGCCATTTCACACGTGGGAGAAGGTGAGGTACTTTCCCTCAGAGACGCCCACCACATGGCAGGGCATTCATGTTGAGCTGTGGATGGGAGGATTTGAGCCTAATTAAACAGTAGCTGTTGACCTGGCATGCTCTGTAAATAGGCATGACACCATTTGGTACTTAGTTGTGGTCTAGCATCAAACAGCTCCCTTGAACTGCAGATCCGAGGCACAGCTCAAAGAATAATTCCGTTGGCCTGCGACAAGCCAGGGACTGGCTGACAGAACAAGAAGCTTTAGCGAAGGCGGAGACTGCCAGCATCAATAATGATTATATGTGCTGCTACGGCCTGTGATGAGCTGCCAGCTTGTAAATGCTGAACAATTGAGTGACCTTGGACAAACCGGTCCCAATAATGATACAGCCTTTGTTTTAATACGAAGGTGACAAGAAGGAAAAGATGGCAGTGTGTCTCTCTTTCATGCAATCCCTCATCTCCAAAATGGATGCCTCTCATGTGAGTTTAATACTTTGTTTTGTATGCAAAGCCTCTTTCTCTGGTATTAAGAACATCTTCATTTCAAAGCTTAGAAAAGTTAAAGACTGAAGGCTGGAGTCAAGAAAGGAAGATAATTCTTATACCTGCAGTGTCTGTCACCTGCTTAGAGATAATGAAAATACTTTCTGAAATTTAGAACTGTGTTTTGTCTCAGCTTAGGTTTGCAAGCATTTTGTATTTGGGAGCACTGGCAGCCTGTCCCCCTGGGGGTATGAGGCCTGGCCATGCCTGTCCTGAGGCACTGCATGTTGCTGCCTATGGCCCACGTGCAGGAAGAGGAGGAGGAAGAGGCGTGGGATGAAAGTGGCTGCCTTGGCACAGCATGCCCCCAGTGCTGGCAAGCCTGGCCTCAGCATCCAGGGAGCTCAGTGCGGCCCCATCCCACCACCAGGCTCTCCCTCCCACCCCATCCTTCTCCTGGCACCTCCTCTGAAGGCTTGGCAGCCCCCGGCGGGCTGGCAGTCGGTGTTCTCCAAAAGGATCTCTGTGGCTGTCTTTGGCATCCTCTGCCAAATGCTGCCTCCTGAGAGAGGGAGCTGCTCTCCTGGGAGCTGGGCACCCCAGGGCTCGGTGTTCCTTCAGTCCCCCCAGGACCAGGCTGCCAGCTCTGCAGTGTCGTTGTGGTCTCTGGGCATCTCCAAGCCCTGGCAGCAGATCCCAGGCCCTGCTTCTAGCGCAGGTGTCCTGTGGCAACAGGTTCTGGTGAAATTCATGACTTTCTTTAATAATTCAGAAAAGCTGGAGGTGAGTAAAATGGGGAGCATGGGAGTAAGAAGGATGTAATATAGAGTCTGAGAATCTTATAAATTGGAATTTTTTAACTGAGGGTAGTGATACCAATTCATTAATTGAATAACATCATAGGCATTTAAAACCAATATATTTTTATGGCTGTGTTAAGTGGTTTTAAAGATATATTTTGCTCTCCTTTTCATAAATTAGTCTTGATAATATCTTCCTGTTTATGGAAGCAGAAATTCTCAAAATCTGTCTCTTGGCATTTTGCCATTTTGTGGCAGTAATACATCATTCTCTTCTGACGGGAAGAGTTTTAAATAAATGTCAGCTCAACAAGCAGCTGTGTGAAACAGGCTGATCCAGCCTCTGTCTTTGGGTCAAATACTCACTGTCTCTGCTGCAAACAAAATACCAAAACTAAAGAGATGAAGTCCAACGGGGTGCAATCAGCATGGAAAAATTTCAAAACACTTTGAAAGATGGACCTGCATCTCAGCATCACACAGGATATGGAAAAATGTTCTTGCTGGTTACTGCAAGAGAGCTTTACAGCTGTGGAGGATCCTGTTGGCTTTAATAGGCTCTGAATATATTACTCACTAACCTGGCTTACAAGCAGCTGACATTAAAGTGCCTGATGCCCCTGACACACTACTTCATCTCTTCCCTGCCTGTAGATGAAGAGACAGCCTGCAGGAAAGTAAAACCAGCGTAGCCAAAAAGCCAAAATAGCTGAGCAGTATAGTGATGTGTTCAAATTCTGTCTTACAGAATATTTTCAGATAAAATTACAAACATATTACACATAACCAAGTTCAGTGAATATTATCCCTAAAGACCTGTGGAAATGAGGGAAAAGAAAGAACTGTGTGAGATGTGGGAAACAAATTAATCCTTTGTAACAGAGCTCATCCTATGTGACAAGAAAGTGTGGTATGAGTTAAGTCAAAGCTTGGGAGTGGCAGAAGAAAATAAAGACTGCAGTTGCTGTCTCTGGCTGTTGAACAAAGTGAGCCTTCAAGGTTCAACTTTTAGTCAGAAATAATCAACGTGCTGTCTTGTTACCAACACTTCTTGTTATCTGCTCTGATAAAGAAGGATCTAAGCTTGTATATTAGATTGCATTCTGAGCTTGACAGCATCATTCCGATAAAGAAAGAAAAAAGGGAAGAGCTGTAATGAGTACATTTGGCAGGACTCACACTGCCAAGGCCTCAAAAAGAAAGGCTTTTATTGTTTTGATTGATTGATTGGTCTGACCTTACCGGTAAGTCAAGTCTCTGCAGGACCATAAAACTAATTTTTCTGACCCTTCAATTTATAGTACCTTCCTTTTTCCTTTTCTGTTCTGTGTCTAAGATGGGTGAAATATTTCAACACAGTTTCTACTGATCCTAAAAATTCTGTGATTTATGATAACTTCAGGGTGTTATGATATTAAATTATATGAAATTTATTTCTTGCATGTTCGGAGATAGAGAAGGAAAGAAGCACTGAAGCCAGCATTTACTTATCCATTTATTTATTTGTTCTCCAGCTGTACAAGGGGTGTTTTAATCCTGTGAAAATTCTATCTTAAGATGGCATGTGAGAGAGTAGAACTCTGGGACGTTTGAGAATCTCTTTAGATCAAAATGTGGGCTTTTTAATCACTTCTCAACACTATGTGGAAGTTTTGATATCAGAATAGCTAGGAAGAAATTAAGAAAAACAGACAGAACACAATATTATTGCAAAGACTTGAGAGCAAGAGCCTCTATAAGCCTCCTCATACTCTGGAGAGCATGGTTGTCAAAGTATGTGAGTAGAGAAGAAAAAGGAAAGTTGTTAACCAGTGTAAAATACCTCCCGGGCCAGTTCCAAACTGCTGAAGTCTGAGCAGCTTGCTGAAGGGGGATTTGCTGTGTAGCTGTCACTACTGCTTTGTCTCTCCTGGGGAGTTCAAGTAGACTGCCTGCCATTGTCATGAAAGACCAGCTCATCCTGCATCTTCTGACCTCCCTTCATAGTTTGTATTGGTGCCTTCTCCTTTGAGAAGGCTGTCTGGTGAGAGTTATAACAGGTGTTATAAAGAAAGGGAAAAGGGTTGAGAAGCCATATCACAGTCCAAGCTAATATCTGATAAATGCTTCATCTGATCCTGGCGTCACTTTTGCTCACCCCAGAATAGTACAACACACTGTGGTTGATGTCCTTGCAGTTGCCTCTTGGTCTCACCGATTTAGTAAAATTTCACTGTTGAAAACTGCTCAGTAAATTCAAACCACTTATAATACACATTGAAGATGTTCTTGAACTCTTAAAAATTATTGAAGAGTTTCATGGAAAAATGCTACTGAGTACTAGTAAAAGATTTTGCAGATGGGAACCCACAAAATTGTGGGACTGTTATTGTTCTTGTAAAAGGAAACAGGCCTGATAGTTTGCATATTGTTTCCCCCTTATCCTACCATATGCAAGAAGGCAGAAGGATTTTGGAGAGGTATGTGAATATACCAGTTCTGCATGAAAGGCAGCCACTCTAATGTTTGATTTGTGCAGCCTTTAAATGCATTGCCATGCATTTCAATTCACACTTCTTAATTATACAAGTTTTCCTGTTGGATTTGTAGTCAAATGTTTGAACAGTTTGATTAATCACTCCACTTCTAATTGGTCTGAAGTTTGCTGCTGCTTTGAATTAGGTGTCTTCTCTCTCCTACAAAGTACCTCAGCAGGGTGATGTAATTCCTGTAGGATCCTCACCTAGGTATGTAAGACCACCAGAGGTTTGGTGAGGCTGGAAAGGTTGAGTCAATAAAATATTAGACAGATTGAGTCAAGAGACATTTTATAATCTTGGGCAGCCTGAGACAGCCATTCTGGTTAGTTCAATTCAGACAAGAATATCTGTTGCACTTAATAAATGAAACAGACTAAATAATAATCTTCAATAGGCATAAGTAATTTCAACTGCAAACCAGGGCTCTGGACTGATCAACTAAAGACTCCAAACCAAGACAATGTTATCTACAAGGGTGTCTTGTGTGCCATTGCAGCCATTCAAATTATCTCATGTATTGAGTTAAGCATCTTTCAAGAAGGAAAAAAAAAAAAAAAAAAGAAAGAGATTAACATATTTCATCAACAAGTTTTTTTTTAATTCCAGGCTAAGGTATGAAAACAGATTCTTTTCTTTGAGTGTGGCATTTGCATATCTTATGTTGTGCAGCACCTCTGTGTAGCCAAAGGTCATGGAGCTAAGTGTGTGCCAACTTTCTTTGCCAATAGTAGTAACACTGAGTGCCTGTTTGGCATAATGGCCATATACACTGTGAGTCATTTCTGAGGGTTTTCTTTTCATGATGCTTCAAAGAAGAAGCTCTTCTCATGGTCATACCTTTCATTTACAATAACAAGACTGCACTTGGTGGGGCAAGAATGAAAAGGAAAGTAATAATAAGGATTATTTGTGTATTTATTTCCTCAAATTGTTTCTTCCCTGAATATTTCCATTGACAAATAAGGGCATTGTAGAGATCGTCAGAAAATATGCTGCATAAAAGAAAGAAAGAAATGCATGGTAGATAATACTAGATAACAAAAAAAAAAAAACCACAAGAAGAACTATTGTTTCTGAATTTTTTCCTTCATTAGCCCTGATAGTGTTCTTTGACGTCTTAAAATATGAATGTCATAGAACAGTCTGAAGAGCAGTGGCCACTATTACCACTTTGGTGGATCTAAGAAAAAGCATTCCAAAAACTGAGAGCTCCAAAGCAACCAGGGAAGTAAAATATATTGGTTTATTGTTATGTGTGGTGACAAACTAGAGTGTGAAGCCCCTCAGGGGAAGACATAAGTGAATCTGGGCCTCTCCACATCTCATGAGTGTTCTAGCTTCATCCTACCTCTCACGAAGGGAACTTTTGCTGTTTTGCCTTTTCTTTGTTACCTAAAAATGGAATTTTGTGAACAGTGCCTTAAGCTGGACTTTCATTTCTACAGCCTTGCTGTTGTAAAAAAAAACCTGAAATATAAATTATGAGGAAAATGGGATATTTTAAGCCATTTGTTTACACCTTAACTGGAAAGTCCCTCATCTGACAGAACTGCAGCAGCCCCTACTCTTTTTCCCTTCCTTCTGCAGAGCTCAGAATGTAATGAGTTGCCATGGGAAGAGGCCAGGGTTTCCTCAGTGCATTCTGCCTTGCTTCTTTTCCCTGTCAGTGGCTGCCTCTGTGTTGGCAGCACTCATCCTTCACCAATGCCTTGCTCACATCAGTGCTTTCTTTTAACCTTGCCCACGTCTGTCTTCAGAGGCAATTCCCAAGCTCACCATAGAGCTTGATTTACAGCGGGAGACTGCAAGTGGTGCACATAAGAATTGCTCATGTCTTCAATACTTCAACTCTTCTGCACTGAATCTGAAGTACAGATTTTGACTGATTTATGGTGTTATAGCTGATTGAAGCTGATATAAGGCCAAGTGTGGGGTTTCTTTTCAGAAGCACACTACCTGCAGTCTTTAGAAGGAAGCAAAACCCGCAATAAATTACTTTAATTTATTAACATTTTCTACCTAAATTTTTATTCTAGTCTTCTGTTTAGTGGATCTGCTCATTGAACTTACAATTGAGTAAAACACCTATTCCATGCTTACAAAATTACAAATGTACAGTCTTCATCCAGCAGACTTTCTTATTGCTCATCAGCCCTTTGACATGGAGACCGCACAATCTTCCAGGTGCATTGGTTTTCAGCAGCTCAGAGGAATGAGCAGTGTAATAAAAACCTCCCAAAAGTTAATTTATACCAGCTAACACTGCAGGACATTCTGCTTATAAAAAACTTGATGCTGTTTTATGGGAGTGATTGCTGAGCATCTCACAGCAATGGCTGTATTGTAAGAAGTACTGGCATCTCACTTTTATTGCATGAACTCTTGAGAAGTGAGGCTGGAACTGTAACATCATTGCTGAAAGCTGTGCACTGAGAGTGTGTAACACTGTCCCAAAGTAGCTACTTTTTGCTCTCCATTTTTCCTTTCACTGTCTGTGATGTTTTCACACACATCTCACAAACTCAGCAATGAAATCCAAGGGGTCTGAGCCTGCTCTCTCCAGTCAGAAAAGCCACAGGAGGGAGGGTGTGTCAGTGGGTCAGCTTTTGGTCCTCACAAGAACAGTGACTGATGTAAAGCAGACTTAATGGTGTGACCTCAGGGCAGATTATATCTTAGCTATAGGTCTCTCTTGTGGTGTTAATGTAGATAATTATTAAAACAACATTAGCTTAGTTAAAAAGCCTGGGAGAAACCTTGACACGGTTCAGTTTAGCATGAGGTTCCAGAATTCAGAACACTTTTTAATATTGACTGCATTCTTCCTAATGATTAAGACATCAAATCAGAGAAATTTCAAGGCAGCTTTTCTAATTCATTGTATTTGCTTTATTACCACTGTTTCATTAGTGACACCCTTCTTTCCATGGTAGCTATTATTATTATTATTA
>WAAE01002100.1:0-11385 GCA_013400495.1 Nicator chloris
AAAAGGAGATCTTTCATTGGTTTGCATTTTGGGGTGTTTGTTTTTTTGTTTTTGTTGTTTTGGTTTTTTGTGTTTTTTTTTCCTTTAGTTTCCAGGTTAAAAGTTTTTCGTTTCTAGGGGAAGGAAGCCTAAACTCAATAAATTACTGTCTCCTGGCAGTCTCTAGTTTTAGGATCTAGCTCATCTAATTGAGAACTAAACAGCCTAATTTACTTTCCTTAGCTTTCTAGCACTACTTCATTTCTGCTTCCTAATTTATTACATTTGTAAACACTCATGGCAAACTTTTCTAGTAAATGCTATAAATGAGTGTTCTGTTCCAAATATTAAACTTGTGTACAGCTTTATGAAAACTTATTTTTTACAGGAAAAAAATCTGTATGACTTCATGCACTGTTGCCAATCTTACTTAATGCACAGTAATATGTTTTGGTATGCTTGACTAGTATACTGTGCTGTGCAGGAGATAATTTATGTACTGTTCCCTTTTTAATGCTAATGATTTGAGGACAGGGGCAGTTGTACTATAGAAAGCCTTTTGGTTTAGAGATGGTCTTCCTTAAATTGAATCAGTATCAGCTCAAACTATTTAATGACTCATGTTGAAGAGGTAGTTTTAAAAATAGTTCTTAATTTAATTGCTTCAAAATAACTTCTTGTAATCACATTTCTTATATTGTCATGGTTTGAAGACTGAGCTTCCTATATCCTGACTCTTTCAAGGCCTTAATTTAAACCCAAATAGATGATAAGTCTATATTTCATCTCAGCAGATGTTACTCAAATAATGTATTTTTTGGCAGTAATGTTTTTTTTAAATAAGGGTATTACTGGGAATGCTTATGGCAGTTTTGCGAATGGTGAAAATATATTTGTATTCAATTAGCTTTGGCAGAAGAAAGCTCAAGGAATTAAAAATGAGATAATGCTACATTATAGCAATTGAAAACTAATCTAGTTTAGTAACTACTACAATTTGCTTCTTCAGTGGCATATGAGAGGAAAAAATCAATCATGTTCAAGTTCATAATTCACAGCTACTTATAGTCTGGAAAAAGCAAAAATTATGGCTAGACTGGCAAGTCAGGATAGAAGTTTTCAGTATTAAATATGTATTGCTTACAGATAAGGGATAGAATTTCTTTCACAAGGCCTGCATCTGTAGCACTTAATGGTCATAAATGCGACACTCTTTTCTCAATGCACTTATATTTCTACTTCAGCGGAGTAATTTCTCCTCATGGGTTTCCATAAAAAAAACTCTTGAATCTTTTTTCTTTTTTTCTCCTATAAGTGCCCTAATGTTCATAATCAACATGTTGTAGTTGAACATAGTTCTACTATAATGAAAAAATTATTGAACTCCTGACAGTGCATTAGCAATACAATTTCTCAGCCTGTTTTGTATGTTCCATTGCATTTGTTCAAGTTTAATGACCAGGTTTTCAGAAAGTTAGATGGTGCTTCTGCTTGTGCAGAAGTGAATTGTATTATCACCTTTTTATTTCCCACCAGTTTTTTTCATGTTCTTGGCCCAGTTCTGCACTTTCACATGGGGAAAATACCCAAGAATAGATTTTTGGTTTACAGATTGTTTTTAACAGATAGAACTGTTTCATTATCAAACACTAAGGTTAAGTTGGCAAGACTTAATGGATTTCTATGTCTGCAGATAAATTACATATTGCAGTTTTACAGTTGCCTTTTGAAGTAATGTCTTGGTGTCTGTGAGGCTGGAGCTGGGGGAAGGGGGTGTGGGGGATGTGGATTTAAATATATTTTAAACTACCTAATTCTAGGCCTGGTAAGTTAATGTTGAAGATGCTTCTCAAGCAAGATGGGTGTTGTTTTTTCTAGTTGCTAATGTAGGGTTGTACTGGGGTTTTTTGTTGTTTGTCTTTTTGTATTTTTTTTCTACAGCATGTTCTTAAGAAGCTGTTGGCTATTACAGAACTGCTTCAACAAAAGCAACAGCAATATTCATTGTCTAATAACATCAGGTAGCAGCCTTCTACCCGAATTCTGCATGGATCCAGCATGTCTAACATGACAACTCACACAGGTATCACTTTTTTTGCTCTTGCCAAAAATAGCACACCCTGTCACATTCCCAGTGATGTGTGAACTATGCAAAAAAGAAAACAAAGATTCTGTTAGGAAATTATTGAACCAGCAGCTCTTTAAGCTATCTGTGCAGGATATTTGCACTTTTTTCCACTTGGAACCAGTTTTTACAGCCTCTGAGCCTTGGTGTACAGTTTACCTTTTCAAAGAAAATGCTGTGACTGTGGTGAACTTTGAAAATTATTTTCAATGCCTGCAAATGCCAGTTTTCCTGTCTTGTTGGAAAAGAATTACCAACTGACGAGAAAAGATATGCATTGTTTTGACAGCTACATGTAACTGCATAACATTTCTTACTGTAATTTCTGAGTGGTTACAATTATTATGACTTTGACTTTTTCAACCACTTAAACATGTATTTACAATTTCCAGAGTTTGACGGTTATGGTAAGAACAACCTTTCCTGTATACTTTTTATACCATGCTGTTTCTCTTGCTGGAATCATGTCAAGAATATGCAGAATGGATCTTGTCAGCTTTATTCTTTAATGTGCCACAGATTCAGTCTAAATAATTCTTCCATCAAGGACTGTGTATCCATGCAAGTAAATCACAATGCTTTTGTAAAATGTTTACAAAAGTGAACAATTAGAATTTGGTAAATTTATTATCACTGTATCAGACATGCATGCATCCATTAAACCATTTTATAACATATATATTGGTTGGGCTTGTGTGTAATGTAAGGCTACCATGAATGTTATGTTTAAACCTGAAAAATAAGTTTTTAAAATAATCAAGCTGCCAATAGACTCTCCATAGAAACTATCTTTGTGTTCAAGTAATAGGACACTGTGAAAATGAAATTTAGATAACAGATATGGTTGACTATTTACTGCATATAAAATGCATTGATAAAACTGACTGTAGGTAAAGTTGCATTTAGGTACATGTCATGGTTTGACATTGGCCCAATGCCAGGCACCCACGAGAGTCGCTCGCTCACTGGCCTCTGCTACATCTGGGCAGTAGAGAAGGGGAAAAAAAATTACGAACAGTTCATGGGTGAGATAAGGACTGGGAGAAAACATTTCAAGGGCAAAACAGGGTCAACTTAAGGTTGCAAAGTGAATTTATTACTAACAGAATCAGAGGAGGATAATGAGCAGTAAAATAAGCCCTTAAAACACCATTTCCTCCCCAGCCCCTCCCTCCTTCCCACCCACAGTGCAGGGAGACAGGGCATGGGAGTTTTGGTCAGTTCATCACCAAGATTTTCTTCCACTGCGCAGGGAGAGGAGTCCTTCCCCTGTAAGACTGTGGGGTCCCTCCCACAGGAGACAGTTCTTCATGAACAACTCCATCGTGGGTTCACTCTCATGAGCAGCAGTCCTACTATACCTGCTGCAACGTGAATTCCCCCTATGGGCACACAGTCCTCCCAAAACTGCTGCTGTGTGGGTCTCTCTTTCCATGGGGTGCAGTCCTCCAAGGACAGGCTGCTCCAGCCTGGAAGCAAGGGCCTCCTCTCTCCACCGGGTCTTCCACTGGATCACAGCCTCCTCCAGGCATCCACCTCCTCTGGTGTGGGCACCTCCCCCATGGGCTGTGGGTGGATCTCTGTGTCCCCCATTGATCCCCATTGGCTTCAGGGGGACAGCCTGTTTCACCATGGTCTTCACCATGGCCTGCAGAGGAATCTCGGCTCCAGAGCCTGGAGCACCTCCTCCCCCTCCTTCTTCATTGACCTTGGTGTCGCCATGTTATTTTCCCTCACATGTTCTCACCTCCTCTTCTCTGACTCGAAGAAAAACTGTGTGACTTTGTTTTGATTTTCTTCTTAAGTATGTTATCACAGAGGTGTTGCCAATGTCTCTAATTGTCCCAGTTTTGGCCAGCAGCATGTCCATCTTTAGAGCCATCAGGGATTGGCTCTGCTGGACATGGTGGAAGCTTCCAGCAGCTTCTCACAGAAGCCATCTCTGTGGCCCCCCCGCTACCAAAAACCAGGCTGTGCAAACAATACAGTATATATATATTTAAAATTTGCACCATTACATATTTCCTAAAACAGTGTGTGAAAATGTTGTCATTTACCCCTTACCAGCAGCTTAGGCACCACACAGCTACTTGCTCAAATGCTACCCCACTCCCACCTCCACCAAAAAAAAAGGCAGGACCGGAGAAAATAGGAAGAGCAAAAGCAAGAGAACTCAGGGTTTGAGAATGATGAAGAAAAGAAAACCAGAACAAGTGATGCAAAATTACTCATCACCTCCCAGAAGCAAACTGATGTTCAGCCAGTCTCTGAACAACAGCTACCTCCCTCTTGCCCCGCAAAAAAGCAACCCTCATCCCCTCGAATTATATTGCCAAGCATGACATTTTTGGAATGGAATGGAATGGAATGGAATGGAATGGAATGGAATGGAATGGAATGGAATGGAATGGAATGGAATGGAATGGAATATCCCTTTGGCCAGTTCAGGTCAGCTGTCCCATCTATGTCTTAGGGAAATTGGCCTCATCTCACACTCAGTCAAGGAGTTACATTCATACCACCTGGGACTTCAACCACTAGGACTGTGCAGTCTGTTCATGATGTTTGGCTCCACTGAACCAATGGGTACCCTGTGTTGACTCCAGACACACACACTCTCACAGACATTTTCCCTTCTGGTTTTACCCTAGGTTTTCCCAAACAGTCTCAGGCAGAATCTAGCAAATTAGGTTATTTGGTACAGTGGTAAGATACAGCTTGAGCTGGGTGCCTCAAGAGAGGGACCTTGAACAAAGAATTCCCTGGGCAATTATACCCTTACAATCTGAGTTTCCCACCCCTCACGCGACAGTTCGGTCCAATAGTAATATTATGGTATGGGGTAGTCTTGTTCTTCATTGGGTCTCTTCATTGTCTCTAGGTGAACCCATTTCTTCTCTTACCTCTAAGGTTACATCTTATGCTGACAGGGGTAGTCGCCTTCCTCACTTCCTTATCTTCTGGCCCAAACTGGCTCTGGGGCCTCCTTTTACTTAAGTAGGTAAAAGTTCAGTGTATCTTGGTGTAAGTTCACAGCTTGCAGCCTGAGGTTTCAGCACATCTAGTTACTAATGCTAAGTAAGTTACACTAAGCTACTAGTTTTCTTTATTTCTTTACGGTGTCACCTCCAAACTTCTTACTCACTCCCCAGCCTATTCCCCAGTGAGAGGCGGTAGCCAAGAGGGTGCGGAGCCTAGAGCTGTGTGGCTGTGTCTAGGTTGTTATTCTATACCATTCACATCATTGTTGGGGGGTGGAAGTAAAGGACTCACTTCTGGGAAGGGGGGGGCATGGCTTCGGGTGGAAGAAAAAGGTGCCACATGCAGCGGTCATCGTCATTTTGTTCCTTTTTCCAGCAGAGCAAGTGGCAAACAGAGTGGTGGGTTGACTCCGGTTGCGGTCATGTCGCATTGGGTCAGACTCTGAGAATTTTTGCATGTAATCACCCTCTTACATACACTTGTTATTAGTATTATAGCTGTTACTGTTTGTTTTCCTATCTTTCTTATCTCGTTGCTGTTTCTAGTAAATTGTTCTTATCTCAACTTGGAATCTCCGCCTTTTATTTCTCTCTCTCCCAGAGGGAGTGAGGGGAGGAGAGTGGCTATGTGGGGCTTAATTTCTATCTATGCTTAAACCATGACAAGGAGGTAGAAAAGGCAAGAGTGAAGCTGTGCCTGGGAAGAAGGGGGAGGGTGGGGGAAAGGTGGTTTTATTTTTGGGTTTTGTTTCTTTTTTTTAACTGACAGTAATTAAAGTCATATTTCCCAAGTCGAGTCTCTTTTGCCCATGATTGTAATTGGTGAGTGACCTTCCTGTCCTTATCTCAACCCATGAGCTTTTTCATGTTGTTTTCTTGCCCTGTCCTGCTGAGGAGTGGAGAGTAAGTGAGCTGTTTGGTAGGCACCTAGCAGCCAGGCAAGATCAACCCACCACAGTTCTTACTTGTGGGTCAACCCTGGTAAGCAGCTTTCTTGGGCATGGTTTTTATCCCATATCCATTTTTTTGTTGGGTTTTTTTGTGTCCCAAATTGGTCACTGACCCCCTCCCTCCCCCTCCCCCTTCCCATCTCCAGGAGTATAGCGATGAGTGAGAGCCAGCCCGGGATCCTGTGAGGGTTGGGGGGGTGAAGGGCTGTGGTTTCCTTCCGGTGGGACGATCATCTCAGCAGCCACACAGCATGGTGCCTCTGACTGGAGATACTGTTGCCTTGTGGTTTTTGCCTGTTTTTTTTTTTCCTTCGGCACTGTGACTGGGCTTGCCAGTTTGCTTCTCTGCTCCTCTGCTTGCTTGGGAGCCCAGAGCCAGTGTGTGCTGTGCCGGGAGCCCGCCATCCCCCACCAGGGCTGCTACCTCTGTGCGGCCCGACCCCAGGACCAGCCATTGCCAGTGAGCTATCCAGGGGAGTGATTTCCCACCCAGCCCTGCTGTTTTCTGCCACTAATTCAGGGCTTCTTGCCGCACTTTAACTCGATACTCCACATCCACCTGACCCTCGCGGCTCCTGCTACGGCTGTGGAATTTCTGCTGCATTTTGTTTGCCACCCCAGGGTGTGCTCGCCTCCAGTTGGCTGCTCTGAGGTTCCTGCTAGACCCCATTTTGCCATCTGGAGGAGGGACACCAGGACTGGCTGCCCCCATGAGTTTGGAAAGGAAGCCCCTTTTCTATCTCTTTTGCCGGCTTGCCTGCCATTACCCATGTGGAGAGAGGCTGCTGAGCTTACATCACAGCGCCCCTACAGCTGCAGGGGAATCATCACACCTGCCCTACCTGGATGGGAGCCAACAGCACCCCTGCCGACTGTGACCATAATTACACCAAAGGGGAAAGTGCTTGACAGCCAAGAGAAGGCTGTTACCGAGTTTCTGGTTTTGTTTGTTGTTGCTGCCGTTGTTGTTTGCTTGTCTTGTTATACATTGAGATATATATATATATATATATATACTAGTAAAGAACTGTTATTCCTTTTCCCATGTCTTTGCCTGAGAGTCCAGTAATTTCAAAGTTAAAATAATTCTGAGGGAAGGAGGTCACATTTTTCATTCCAAGGGAGGTTCCCCCCTTCCTCCATGGGCTGCAGGAGAATATGCTCTGGTACGTGAAGCACCTCCTCCCCTTCCTTCTTCACTGACCTTGGTGTCTGCAGGGATTTTTCCTCACACATATTCTCATTCCCTTGTTGCAGTAATAAGCAGATGGAACTCAGTTTCTTCATGCAGAAAAGCCCCTTCGTTATTCACATAACTCATTTTTATACAGTTTTCACAGACCTTGTGTTCAACTCCAATTGGCTACTAGTTTTGTTGCCACTCAATTCATTGGTTAGTAACTGGCATTTTACCTTTCCATCAAATCTCTCTATTCTTGGATTGTTGACATATTTTCTTCACTGATTCTCATGGGACAGATCTATTGTTTATGCAGGTAGAAACTTATTTTTCTTGCTAGAATAGGTTGTTGTGTTAACTGTTTTCATTCTTATGACTTTTCCTTATGGGAACTTACAAGCTACTGCTAGGTTAGCTAGAGTAGCAGGGCCTAAACCATATTTTAGAAGACCTTTCTTTTATAATATCTCTACCTGTCTGCAACACTCTCTCACAGCTGCTTCACAGTATTTCTTACATTTTCTTAAATATATCATGAAGGTGCCACTAGTATCAGTGATTGGCTCAGCTTTGGCCAGTGGTGGGTCTGTTGTGGAACTGGCTGGAATGGGCGTTGATATCCTCACACAGGCCAGTCCTGCAGCCTCCTCTGCTACCAAAATTTGCCATATAAGCTAAATACATTTTATCTCTTGCCTCTGTGAAACATATTTAAGAATTAACTTTAAAATATACATTCATCACACAATCTTCATTTACATTTAAAAAAAATAATTCTTCACACCAAAATCATTATCCACCAACAAAGGTGCAGAATTTACAGACACACTCCACCCCTTTTTCTTTCGCCACATTACAACAACAAAAATTCTCCAGTTATTCCATTTTCTGGCGACGTCCAGTCCAAGGTTTGCCTGTTACCACTCCCAATTACTGTCCTCTAGTTCCTTGAGGCCTATGTTATGACCAATAGTTTTGCAGGATAGCAGTACTCTCAACTTCTTTTTCAGTTTGATGCATGACAGCCTACAAGTTCATACTTAATATGTGATTCTTCAATAATATCTTACTCCTCAAAAATAATCACTACATAGAAAATCAAGTTATGAAAGCAGCATAGCCTCTCTGCTTTGACAACCAAATTCTAAATAGTCCTGCACAAGTATTTGAAGTGTGAGATAAATAGTAGATGATTCAGTTGAAACGTGTAGATATTTTCAGGGTCAGTAGTTAAAATGGTTTATCGTTCTCTGAAATGTGGTGCTTTTTCTAAACTACATAGGTGTCCTGAGGTGACTGTATGGTCTAGTATCCCACTGTCTGTTTTTTCTGTCCAGAAATGGGTCCTGTAGCTTTAAGCTAGGCCCAGAGAGAGAGAGAGCAAAAGAGAGGGGAGAAGCAGTGGAATGCTTGAGGTGCTTGTATTCAAAACAGAGATAAGGGTTCAGTTCTCTCTGAGCTTGTGGCAGTGCAGAGCAAAAGAGAGAGATGGGGAGTTTTCTTTTTCTGCTGGCTTTCCTCGTTAGCTACAGCAAGAAAAGTTTTCCCAGGACTGTGTCTTTTTTCTGGAACTGTTCAAGTTTTTTTCTCCAGTCCAGAACAGCAGGACAATTGCCTGGGGGGGCCTCAAGGTGCTCTATGGCCTGGATGCCAGGCCCAAGCCCCAGAGGGACTGAGAGAGACCAAGACATCCACAGAAGGACTCTCTAAATTTACCATCTCTTCAGAGCAAGGAGACATTTTATTGTTTAATATTATTAATTTCCTCATGTTTGTGAGTACTTTGCTTGTAAAATAAACAGTTTTTTCCACTTTTCTCTAAGGAGATTATCTCCCGAACCGGCTGGGGGAGGGGCTGCTGGAATCTGCTTTTTTAGAGGAGACCCTATCAGGAAGTTTCCTCTCAAATTTGTCTCAAACCGGGACAAACATTTTGGTGCCCAACACATGGCTCGATAAACTGAAAAACCTCTACTAATTGCATTTTGGTTGTACTTACTCTGTATTGGGATAAGGCAGTCAGTAGCCACCATGTGGTTTGAGGCTGTAATCTCCCTCTGATCCCTAGGCTTGTTTGCCTATCCGGAGATAGCAACCAATTGTGTCCTTGGCCTGTAACTTTTATAGAGCAGGGGTACGGATAAGGCTTGCTATATTGATGTGCTTGGTGATAATGGTTTATAGGAAATTAACAAAGGTACTGAGGTTTGTTTAAGATATGTATGGTTTATTGTTTCTTTGTCCTACCCTGCATCCTAATTTCAATACCGTGTTTTGGGGGTGTATTAGTAATTGCACCCAGTTTGTTAGAGGAGGGGCAGGGGATGAGGCTTCCCAGCCTTTCCTCTCCTTCTTCTCTTTTGAATCTGCTATGTCATCTTTTGAGAATGTTCAGTTTCCCCTGGATGTCAAATATACCATCTTCCTGGTATTTTATCTAGTAGACTTCCTCTATATGGTTTGCAACTTGTCTAAAATAAGGGCTGAGATGTCAAGAGGGCTTGATGAGACACATGAGCCAGGTGTGGAAAACCCTGAGTAGTGTGGGGAATGGGAGAATGTGGGCAAAACCCTGAAGGAATTCTCTGATCCTATAGCTTGGGATTTTCCCTCTGAACAAATTCAGAACCCAGCTGAGGTGAGGAAATATTTGCAAGAGAACTGCAATGACAACTCTAAGGAGAAAAAGATTATTGCAATAAGCTGGGCCTTGGCATATGCTTATCGCACTCTGCTAGGATTCTGTAGGGCAGCAGATAGAGACGGGAGGCAGGGAGATAAATCAGCAAGCACCCCAGTCACTCAGGCTGCAGCCAACACCCCAGTCACTCAGGCTGCAGCAGATAGCCCAGTCACTGAGGTTGCAGCTAAACCAGACAGTGAGTCTAAGACACTGGCAGTTGCTCCTACCATGGGAAAGAAGCACAAAACCAAAACAAATCGCCCACTGGATGATGATCTGGGGAAAGTACCCTCAAGGGCAACAACTGACTCAAAATCAGAAGTCACTATTGAGTCCTTGTCCCTGAAGAACCTTCGTGGCCTAAAAAAGGATTACACTCAACGATCTGATGAATCTATAATTACTTGGTTAGTGCGTCTTTGGGACGCTGCAGGCGAGGCTACAATTCTGGACAGTACTGAAGTGAGGGATCTGGGATCCCTGTCACATGATCCAGTTATTGACCAAGGAATGGTAAGGGGGCCTGACCCTCTCAGTCTCTGGATACAGCTCTTGAGAAGTGTGGGGCAAAGATATCTGTGTGCAAACGATATCTATATGCAGCAAACTTTGTGGAAGACCATAGAATAAGGGATTCAACGCTTGAGAGAAACAATGGTGTCAGAAATTGTCTTCACAGAGGACCCAGCAATGCCTAGGAATCCAGAAATGGTAAAATGTACATCAGTGATGTGGCGAAAACTCATATGACTTGGGCCACAAGAATACGCTTCTGCTTTAGCAATGATGAAGCGGGATTACAGGGATGAGACCGTGCTTGATATGGCGAAGAAGCTCCAAGCAAATGCAGATGCTGTGCATGGCCCAACACATGCAAGAATCGCAGCTATGGAAACATGTCTGTCAGAGCGCATTCAGAAAAGAGAAGATGGAGGAGAATCACGTGAAACTCAGAAATGAGATTAAACAAGGCCTTCTCCAAATCTTGGCAGTACAGATCAGAGGTTCTGTTACCGAACACAGACGTCCCCCAGATAGGGAGAGAAGGTACACCCCATGAGGTGAACTGTAGTTCTTCCTGTGTGATTGCGAGGAAAACACGAGGAAGTGGGATGGAAGACCCACTGCTGCTCTGGCCCAAGGGGTGCATGAATTGGAGGAGGGCAAGACTCAGAGAGGAAGTTTCACCAAAAAAGAAGCAGCTCCAGTTGCCCATAGCCAAACTGCCAGGTATGATGATGACATCCCATCCCCTTGAAGGAACCTCTAAAACATACACCCACGGCAGGACGGATAACCAGGCTTAGAGGGGCCCTGCCTCTAGCCAGGTAGAGGCTAGGGAAAACACTGTTTTTTTGACTACATAGGTTTGTTAGCCTGGCACATCAAAACCACAAAAATATGAGGCCTTAGTCAACACTGGTGCACATCGCACATTAATCCCATCAGGACATGTAGGGGCACAATCTGTTTCTATTGCTGACGTG
>WAAE01002101.1:0-18506 GCA_013400495.1 Nicator chloris
AGCCTGGTGGTGGTGCCTCCACTGTGCTCCACTCTCTGTTCCAACCCCTTTAGCAGGTGCTGTGGCTGCAGATCGTGGACGTGGGGAATCATCATGGAATCGATTTGCAGTGTGCAAACTGCATTCCATCCAGGGAGAAGCAACTGTAATTTACCCTATAATTTCCATAGCATTATAACCTCTGTTAGGATATAAGTTCTCTGTTTCCTCTAATTTTACCCTCAGTCATCTTTCCACAATAAGCAAACAAACAAAGAAATCCATGGCTAATAGAGGTAATGACAATAGAAGGAATTCTTGCTATTTGTTTATTAAATTATAAAAATGAAGAACGATTTGAGTTCATTAGCAGATGGACATTGATTGCTTAAAATACTTCAGAAAAGCCACAAGAGTTCAATAACTTTTTTCCCAGAATTTAAGAAATAACAGGATGATTGATTGCAACACACAAGCATGACAAAACACTTTCCGGACCATTAGTAACTGTGAAAGATATTAAGCAACATCTACTTGTAAACTTTTTTGAAACTGCAGGTTTGGCTAAATTACAAACAGGATTGCTAAATGAGCTAAATGTGGATTTTTTTCTGGCCAACTAATGCTCATTTTTATTAAATCTTGAAACATTAAAAAAAATCACAGATGTCAGAAGACTATTAACATTCAAAGAAGGCAAGTAGATAACTCATCGACCAGCACACCAAGCTTCATTTGCTGTGGTGTTAAGCTATTTGAAGGGAAAAAATGTGCAAAGGATCCTGAGAAGTTTTAAATACACATCTTTAGTTTTGGCTGTAGGGTCCATCTGAGCATACTCTGCTAGTTCCATACAAATGAAGTGTTCCTTTTCTTTGTGACCATTGCAGAACAATTTTGGATTCTCTAATGATTTGAAAGGACTTTTAACAATATTTGACTTTTAAAATGTTACATTAGTTTTTAATACAATCACACCTTTAAAAGATTTTTCTTTAGGTCTCTTGGAAACCTTGAATATCTGTCCATTTTGGATATGAATGATAAAATTCTTTAGAACATCTTTGAAATATGCCAAGATCAAAAAACATACAAAATCTGGTCCAAGTAAATTTCAGATGTTAATGTTTATTAATTACATTTTGAAACGTAAAATGAAGTAAAAATAGCTCACCTTAGCAATTCTAATAAGGACAAATCACATTAAACCTGCCTGTACTGAGTTTCATTCACATCTACGTGACTAATTGTATTTGTGTGGTCAGTTTTCTCAGTATTTTTCCTAGAGAAATTAATTCTGAAATAGTCAACATATTGTTCCTTCACTAATCCTTATTTAGAAAACTATTCATATTCAAAGGTATTATTACTATCCTGATAAAGGCTATTGAGAATCTGTCTTTCTATCTTTTGCTAGCCACAGAAAGTGTTCAACCTAAATTTACAGTACTCCTGCAATAACTGTACTTCTTTTTGAAACAGGGAATTGTCTTTTTATCCCCAACACAATGAGCTTCTGCTCATGTTTTCCTCTCATGACCTCAACTAAGATGCAACTAAGTCACAGATTAATGAACTGTGAGCTCCATCAAAGGGATAGTTTAACATACATTTTCTCTGGGGCCTTACCCATCTGCAGGCAGATTCACTGTATGCTGCAACAGTATAATGTCTTTTGTACACCCCAAGCAAGCTGCTTTTCCATCTGTGGTGTCTCTGGATCTTCTTTCTGTTGATTAGCCTTGGGGAATAACAGATTGCTCTTCAAGACTATGCCTTGCATAGGAACAATACATCTCCAGATGCTTGCTACTGAGTTAGTTCTTAAACTGGAAGGCTAAACCTTGTATGGCTACAGTTAGCTCATCTTGGGTTATCATGGCTTTCCAGCTGGCCAGCTTTCACAATGTAAGCTCCTCCAGTTGAAGGACTATTTTTTTATTGTTTGTTTGTTTTTCTGGTTTATTGTTTGTTTTGTTTTGTTGTTTTTTGGTGGTTTTTTTTTTTTTGTGTGTGTTTTTTTTTGTTGTTCTTTTTTTTAATTTCTGCTTCTTAATCAGTATATTAATTAGCTGGCAGTTTAAGAGTGTGATTTCTATATCCTGCAAAGTTGATCGGTTTAAAAACATGAACACACATAGCATTTGAGCCACCTATATTATCATTAAAAGAGATAGTGGTCATCATTCTGCTCTGCAGTATCTTATACCTCAACTTGCAATTATTCTGCTCTTAATGAGCCATCATTCTTCAAGTTGTGTTTCATCTCTTCTATCAGTTTCTGATAGCATCTTCATTAGATGTTCAGATAGAACATAATTTTATCTGTCAATATTGGTCATCCTTCTGCTTCTACTCCAGAAAAGTAATTTCTTTTTTCTGCATACTCATTCTGACTAGGAAAAGAGCATCCTCTGCCTCCTTTTGGATCACTTTCGGGTTGGTGTATGCTAGCTGCCCAGACACTCCTGTTGTCAGATCCTATATAGATTGAAAAGAGTATCTGATGGTTATCTGCTCTGATCTCTCTCCTGTGTACAACATTGCAGGTGTGCCTGCACATCTGGTTCTTGGCATTGAGCTGCTGCTCTGCAGCACAGCACAGCGTGCCAAAGTGCACTTCCAGCATCAAGAATGAACAGTGGCTACAAAAGTTTCGTTCCCACTCTTTCAATGGATCATCTCCTGCTTCTTCTTTACAGGTTGTGGTATAGTTCTGTGAGGTGTCAGGCAGCACACAGCACTATAGAGCTCCAATACTTTACACTGGCTCTTGTTGGTCACTGTGAGACAGCTCTCCAGGCTGCTCAAGCTGTTTTACAGCTTTTTCTCTGGCACTCCTGAAGCACTGCTTTTCCAGATGGGCTCTCCCTCTTCTCCACTCCAGATTAATCAGGATCCAGGAATCTGAATTCCACTGCTTGGCTGACAAGTGTGAAAAAGCAAATAGGAAGCCGTGAGGCAAAAAATTGATTCTGGACCTCTCAACTGGCCTCCAGTTTGTCCTGCCTTACATCCCCTTTTCCCCGTTCATTTTTCATCACCTTCCAAATTCAGCATGGTCTTTTCTCTCAAATCGTAATTCTTAAGAAAAAGTCGTTCCGTTCCAGATCTTTCTGTACTTACATGCAGAAATCTTCATGCATCACGGTCACCAGTCTACAATGCAATTCCAGCAGTTAACTTTAACAATGCTTGTTTCAAAATGTACTTCTTGGCCCACTGCAGGTGGCAGGTGCAGTCCCAGACCACCTCACATATTACAGCTGCTACACTGCATTAGTACTGCAAACTGAGCATGCAAAGCATCCCATTAGCTCTAGTACTGTAACAGACAATCACAGGGGGATGAAACATTATATTTTTACTAAAATCATAGAATCATTTAGGTTGGAAAAAACCTTCGAGATCATTGTGTCCCACTGCTAAACGATACTGTCAAGTCAACCACTAAACCGTGTCTGTAAGTGCCACATCTATCTGATCTAATGTTGGAATATGATTTCCCATTTTGATTACACTTGTCATATGCTACTTCTTTCTCTTCAAGGTGTTCTTGTTCTAAATTGAAAACAATGAGCTAAATAATTTCCATTTGGGTAGCCTGTTAATATATATTTTGACCCAGTTTTGGACAGCTTTGTGCAGTTTACTAATACTAATTTCTTTAAGTATATTTAACAATGAGAAAATTCTCACATGAATATATCAAACTTAAAAAAATGGAAATATTTTTCAATTTTTTTTGTTATCTGAAATAATCATCCTATTCTCTTATGAACAAAACAGTAGTGCACACTTATTTCAGGTGTCCATTCCTATGTGCTAATGTCCACTCTGTCACTCTTAAGCTGTCTCCAAGAGTCCTCCTAAAGTATCAGCTGACCCTTGTGCAGTTTCTTCAGGTATAACAGACTTTCAAGAGAAGGGAAAAAGGATCCATTTTACTTGATAACTACTACATTGTAGAATTGCTAATAGTATTGCAAAATCCTTGTAAATTGTACTACAGCATCAGATAAGGTAGCATTTTCCATCCATGAAGCGAGTGTGTACATAGTTTGACAGCAAGATACTGACTACAGCAGGGCAAAGAAACTGTGACATTAGCAAGTCAAACAAGTACCTGGAAGTAGAACTGGTTCTAGAAAGTAAATATTTTCTTTGTTCTCTTGTTTTCCTTGTCTCTTTTACATCATTGTCACCCATTGAACAACAGTAGTAAGCTGTTAGCTTCCACTGTTTCATAAGAGCACATCTCATGTTTTAATAGGACACCCTGTGCTGCAGCAGTTACTGACAGACACTGACGTATATTGTTTGCATGATCTGATTTACAACAATTCAGTGAGAGATACATCAGACCAACTTAATGTAACAGGCAAAGAAAGCTGTTGCCAGATATTTTCCATTTATTCTGATGAAGATTAATAAAACAAAGATTTTTAAATCTGAGACCACTTGAAGGGCTGTTTTGGTAAGACAGTTTTGTTATCATGAGGTAATTTCAGTTAAGTGAGATTGCCTCCCACTATCAGCTTTGTTTCTAGACATCTCTAAATGAACAGGCTGTACTGAGAAAGGGGAAGGTCCGTTGTTTGTGCTGGATAAAAGCTGAACTTGCAGGCTGATGCTGAGTTAGAGACACGTCAGCAATGTGTCAGCCAATGATGACACCTTTGCTAAAAGAAACAAAGTCAAGACAAACAACAGTTAAAATCAAAGTAATTGTTTTAAAGTTTGCAAAAATAATTCAAGTAGATCTAATTATATTGTTTTTCCTGTGACCTAACACTCACTCAGAAGCACTTAGTACAAAATCCTCCTAGTCACAGACGTGATAGTTTAGAAGTATCTACCTAACTCTCATATAATTCTTATTTTAAAATACAAAGTGGTTCTTAAAAATGTTTTATTTAGCTGTGATGGTCTTTATGCATGGTGGCATGTTCTTGTGAGACAAACCATTTGTCCTATTTTAGACTCACTAGACAGTGATCAGATTATGAACACCATATACCACAGTCTGTTAACAGAACTGGATGCATTAGCATTTGATCCTGAAAAAGATTTGCAGGTTGATACCATTTCTAATGCAGCATTTAGTGTATAGTGACTCCTAGGGGCTGCCCAGAATAATGAATGTTTTGAGGTTTTAATTTAAACTTTTTCCCCAAAAGGAAATACATTTCTAATTTTGGCAAGGATGATTAAAACTTATGTGAAAGCCCTGAATCCCACCACCTGGGAGATTACAAGTAGGAAGATGCAAGACACCATTCAGTAATTTCACATTCTTTAGGATGGCAAGTACTAGTTAATTCCCCTTTTCTCTGGTCAATCAATATAGCACTTTCAGCCATGGTCTCACCATGATGGAAATATAATCTAGATTCATCAAATAGAAATATGGGATATAGCTCTAGCCAAATACCATATACATTATTTAAAACTCTAGTGAACTGCTTGCAGACATTATAAGGGCATTTTAAACATTAATAAGTCAGTTTCAGTAAACAAGGAGATAAACCAAAATCACAGTGGTTGTCTTGGGTATTTGGAGGGTTTGTCTTTTTCTCTTCAATTCCTTATACATGCCTCTTTCTTTTCTCTCTAACAAAGAAGAATGGTTTTCACTTAAATACAGATGTAGTTTCAGATTTTGTTCCCTACTATAACACTGTCTACCCAGGATAACATCCAGAGCATGCCATTCCTCTTACATCCTTTTCACAATGAATTTGTAGAAACTCTGGATTAACAGTCACAGGAAAATGCATCTATTTATTATTTTATTTGGTACAGTGATTACTGCAATCTGTCTTAATTACTTTTTTCTTTTTTTTTCTTTTTTTTTTCTTTTTTTTTTTTTAAAGACAAGGTTGATAAGACTAGTTAAGTATTCTGTTGAGAATAGGACTGGATAAAGACATATTCTTTATCTTCAGAAAAAAAGAAGGAAATCCAGTTCAGCTATAATGTGTGGCTGCAGCAAGTAATGGGAAACTCTCTGGGCTGTAGGATGCAGGAGATTAAAGGTGTTGGATTTTATTCTTAGATATACCAAATGTCAGTGATTGCTCTGAGTTGGTGTATAAGTAGAGGTAGAAATCAAAATTCACAGAAGCATGACTAACGAAAGAATAGAGAGTACAAGATTAGTGAAAGAAGTTGCTGGTGTGACATGTGAAGGCATAGTCAAAAAGCTGCACAACCATAGCTCTGTTTTCATGTCACATAACCGGGAAATGTAGGTGCTGACTCTGGTTGGACTCCAGATGCCCAGCAAAGGTACTCCATTGCTGCCGTCATGGACAGGGTAGGGGAGAGAAAATATGAAAGGCTTGTGGGTCGAGATAAGGACAGGCAGAGATCAATTGCCAGTGACTGTCATAAGCAAAACAGACTCCACTTGGAAAAAAAAAATATATATATTACTAATCAAATCAGTGTAGTATAATGAGAAATAAACTGAATCTTAGAACATCTTGTCTCCACTCCTCCATTCTTCCCAGATTCAACTTCATTCCCAAATTCTCTCCCTTCTCCCCTCCAATGACACAAGGGGACAGGGAATGGGGTCTGTGATCAGTTCATTGCACTTTATCTCTGTTGCTCCTTCTTACTCAGAGGAAGGACTCCTTGCACTCTTCCCCTCCTCTAAAGTGGGGTTGCTGCTATGGGGGATAGTCCTCCATTAACTTTTCCAACATGACTTAGGCTACAGGGTATGAAGTGCTCTGTGGATCCCTTTCCATGGGGTCCAATCCTTTAGGAACAGGTTGCTCCTGTTTTGGTGCCCCATGGGCTCACAAGTACTGCCATCAAATCTGCTCCAGTGTTGCCTCCTCTCTTCATGGGGCCACAAGTCCTGCTAGGAGCCTGCTCAAGCAGAGGCTTACCACAGAGTCACAGCCTCCTTCGGGCACCCACCAGCTTCTCTGAGGGGTTCTCCATGGGCTGCAGGTGGATCTCTGCTCCCATGTGTGTCTCCATGGGCTGCAGGGGCACGGCTGCCTCACCATGGGCTGCACCAGGGATGCAGGGTAATCTCTGCTCCAGCACCTGAAGCACCTCCTGCCCCTCCTTCTGCACTGACCCTGGGTCTGCAGGGCTGTTGTTCTCCCATATTCTCACTCTTCTCTCTGGCTGGACCTGCCATTGTTCAGGGGTTTTCCCATTCCTTCTTAACAGTGTTATCCCAGAGGCATTGCCACCATCACGGATGGGTTCTGCCTTGGCCAGTGCATGTCCATCCTGGCACCAGCTAGCATTGACTTTGTCAGACACGGGGGAAGCTTCTGGCATCTACTCAGAGAAACGTCCCTTTCCTACACTACCAAACCCTAACCATGCCAAACCCATACAGTAGCTTTCCCATTTGTAGGTGCAAAAGGCAATGTTACACACAGGGTGTCCTTAACACTGTCCCTCATTTTTCCTCTGTGATCCTTACGTCTACTTTTAACTGCAAGAATTTCTTATTCTCACAGATAATGAAATCCAACTGTCATCTTTTTAATCCATTTACTTAGTCAGATTATTTTCCCTCTAATCCGAGTTAATTCTTTCAACTAAAGTCTTCAAATGCATGACTAATTTATCTTTGTGCATTCATGGTGTTTGTTCACCAGTAATGTTCAAAACATTAAACAAATGTAAATTAATTAACAAATATACAGAGCTAGAAATCTGAAAATCATTCATCAATACTGTATTTTAGTTTATTAATTAAGATTTCATTATTTTTATTTTATCACAAGTCAGTCTAAATTAATTCTTTGTTAATTTTTTGAAGGAAAATTACAAATGTAATCATGAAGAAAAAGGAAATTGTTTCAGAGTATTGTAAAGTCAAGTGAAATTATAACATCCAAAAATGTTGAAATTATAACATCTACTGTATCTTGTTCTGTTTTCCAGCTGAGGGATCCTTCCATGCTCCTCATGATACCATAATGCAAGCAATGAATGCCATTGCACGCACAACTCACAAGTGCTGTATTTATACCCACATTTATCTTTTTGACCTGAATAAATATCAGTTCTTCATTTGCAGAACGACACTGAGGCATGCTGGTACTAAAATGCAAAGCACTTCATGCAATTATAAGGGCTTTCTTTTCTATCTAAGAAAAATTACTCCGTGTGTCATTAAAAAAATGCATCAATATTGACTCCAATGAGGTTTCACTGCATATCTCAAGTACAGTTTGTACTTCATGGCAATAATTTTGATGAGTATTTCAGCCTTATAGAGATAGGACACTTCCGTGGGTATAGACTACCTGTATCTTCGAGGTGAGTAAAGAGTGCTTAATGAAAATACCTACCATTAGAAGTACAAATCATTCTCTCCATATGTAAAGGTGGTTTTAATGGAGGTTTCTGGTAACTGACACAAATTTCTTGTAACTGACTCTTTGATGATATATTCTCAAAGAGTGAATCTTAGCAGTCTTTCCAGGCTCAATTGTCTTTTCCCACCTCTTTCTTATTTTGGTTCATCAGATGCAGGAGAATAATGACTCTAACTCAGTATTTTTTTGTTTATTTTTTTGTGATAGAATAAGAACAAGAATTTTGCCTGTGGCCTTGAAATCACAGTTGTGTTGTTTTCTAGTGTATGTAGCAGTGTAAAATAAACAAATAATAACTGTCTAATTAATGGCTAATTTAGCTGTAATCTTGGGAGAAATGGTTTGCTGGGAAACACATCCACGTTCTGTGTGACTCGATATTAGGTGCCTGGTTTAGATTATTCCATCTAATCTGTATCTTGTCTAAATAAATTTTCCGCTCTAAGCTCACTTGTTCAGAGAAATCATATTTTGATATGCAAACACAACCTGCTTGCAAAACCTTCAATTTTTTTATCTTTGCACCTAATTCTATTTTGTCAAAGAAACTTCTGCACCTTGTTAGGTTAAATAACCTGTAATACATGCATCAGTCTTACTCAATATTGTACTAACTAACCAGCCCTGTGTAGTGGGTTCTCTGGGATAAACACTCCAGTGGAAGAGTTGATGGTGTCAGGCAAGTCAGCCCTGCTCTATTGGGTCTTGTGCTTCATTCAGGCTTGGGAAGGCTGAATTATCCTTAGCTCGAGTAGCTGGTGTATCCCCAACCCCCAGCATGCAGCACTACAGGGCAGGTGCGGGCATGGCCCAGGCTGCTCAGTGGCACTCTGGTGGACATTGCCCCACCTTTCCAGAAGATAAATGCTTGTTTTAATACACAACAAAGTAGTGAGGAATACTGAACTTCTCCACAGGTGGAGTCTGCGGAGCAAGCTCTGGGACTTCCCTGATGCTTCATAAAAGTGGGGTTCCAAGCATCTTAAGACACATAAGATTTATGTGCTAATTGTATTTCTCTTCCCATTTCTAACTTTTCTTTAATCAATTTTATTGCAATATTTGCTGTTGCACCTTTCTGAATAAGATCCAGACAGAATTCTGCACCCTTCATTCCCTTGCTGCAGAGCATGTTCTGAGCCTTCCCTTTGCTTTCTATTATATGGATACCTATATATAGATGTCAAATAGATGGTAAAGTGGCATGTGTGGGTCACTGCAACTTGCAAAATAGCAATTTGCATGAGGCCAGGCAAGCCAAAGACAGACAAGTATAACTGCATTCCATATTGGTACAAACTGGCAGAATTTCACTCTGTTTATCCTGTCTAGGGATTCTGATTATGAATATTTAAATCTTTCTAAATAAACAAGAAAACTGCAAAATGTCCCAAGGCCCATAGTTTGATATTTTGGAATAGAAATGAGGTTTTTGTCCCAAAAAGTGTTCCCTTCTAAAATAGGATTAAAGTAACCTTGCAGTTCAGAGAATCATATAATCATGGAATATCCTGACCTGGACGGACCTTCAAGCCAAACTCCTGGCCCTGTACAGGACTACTGTCGCAACGACACATTAGATTGACTACACGGACTCTGACCTGGGTTCAACTAAGAGAACTAACTTTATTACATCACAGACTCATATATATAGTATAGCAAACAGACCAAGTGATTGGCAAGCAAGGTTAACACCTCTCCAATCACATTGGTCAAGACAGGTGTCAATCAAGAGAACTCCACCCCCATAAAGGAATGTAAACATCTATATTGTTTACAGAAAAGGCATGAGAAAGGAATTTCTCAAAGGCAAACATCAGAAGGCTGAAAGAGCATGGCAACAGACTACCCCAGAAATCACCCCACATGCCTGAGAGCTTTGTCCAAATACTCCTTGAACTTGGCAGACTTGGTGCTGTGACCACTTCCCTGGGGACCCTGTTTCAGTCCCTAACCACTCTCTGTTCAATACACCTTTTCCTCTACAGAGATTCTCTAGTCTCCAGACCAACCACCCCAGTATTTTTCATTAAAATCTTTGAAAGCCAGGAGCAGGAAGGTGCAGAGGATGCCTATGTATTTTCAAGCCTTGGAAATTCCATAGCTAGTTGAGTGGTTCAGTTCTTCCTGCCTACTCTCTAGAATGTGCCTTCCACAGAAGTTCTAACAGGATCTAAATCTAACAGGAACATTTCGCTTTAGAACAATTATTTCCTGCACAAAGAACTGTGATTTCATAATAGCAAGCTAGTGTAGGAGACTATATTCAAAAGCCCTTATTATATACAATCTATCAAGATTAATTATTGCACTTAGCCTAAAGCACATCAGGTTAGCCTCTGTTTTCATTTAATTATCTACCTAGTTATCTTTTAATTATCCTGTTTCCCTACTAGTGCTAATATATGTAGCTACTATCCTGCATCTTTTTCCTTTACACAGGAGAACACACATGGTTTTTGAACTGCAGCACAGCTTGTGCCAATGTTTTGTAAGTGTTACCTACGTTACAAGATCTTTCCTGTGAAACCATAGATTTCATCATGGTAGAATACCACAGGCACAGTCACTGATTAGAGTAAATAGGTTGTTTAATTATTAAGTGAGAAGAAATGTAATCTGAAATGTTACCCTGATAATTCCTTTCTCTTTCATTATGTACCTTTGCATGCACTAAGCAGAATATTCGTACATGAAGCAGTTGGCATTGACCTTTCAGTAACCACTCATTTCCTTGCCAGTGAATAAAAGATCATACCATCATGGAATAGCTTGGGTTGGAAAGGATTTTGAAGATCATCTAGCTGAAAACCCCTTGAAAAGGGTAGGGAACCTTCAACCAGACTGGGTCACTCAGAGCCCTGTCCAATCTGGCCTTGAACACTTTCAGGGAGGGGCACTCACAACTTCGCTGGACAACCTGTGCCAGTGCCTCACGTTTAAGAATTTCTTCCTAGTATCTAATGTAAATCTACTCTCTTTTGGTATGAAGCCATTCCTCCTTTTTGCGTCATTACATGCTCTTGTAAAATGTTTCTCTTCAGCCTTCTTATTGGTCATAACTAGGCCTCTAGAAGGCCACAATTAGGCCTCCCTGAAGCCTTCTCTTCTCCAGGCTGAAAAATCCCAACTCTCTCGGCCTTTCCTTACATGCTCCATCCCTTAAATCGTTTTGGTGGCCTCCTCTGGACTCGCTCCAACAGGTCCATGTCCTTTCTGTGCTAGGGATCTCAGAGCTGATGCAGCCCTGCAGGTGGGGTCTCACCAGGGCAGAGCAGAGCAGAGGGGCAGAATCCCCTCCCTCCCCTGCTGCCCACACTGCTCTGGATGCAGCCCAGGACACGTTTGGCTTTCTGGGCTGCAAGGGCACATGGCTGGGTCACGTCTACCCTCTCATCCACAGCACCCCCAAGTCCTTCTCAGCCAGGCTGCTCTGGACTGTTCATCTGCCAGCCTGGATTGACACTGAGGGTTAACCCAACCCAGGTGCAGCACCTTGAACTTGGCCTGGCTGGACTTTATATGTTTCATATGGGTTCATTTCTTGAGCTTGTCCAGGTCCCTCTGGATGTCTTCCTATCCTTCAGGTATGTCTAAACCACCATTCAGCTTGGTGTCATCTACAAATTTGCTGAGGGGGCACTCAATCACCTCCCCTATGCCATTAATGAAGCTATTAAATAACAATGGTCTCAATATGAATTCCAAAGGGACAGCACTGGTCACTGGTGTCCCTTGGGAGTCTGAGCTATGGACCACTGCCTTCCATATGCAACCATTCAATAATTTCTAATCCATCTAAAAATCTACTTATTGAATCCATCTCTCAGATTTAGAGAGAAGAATATTGTGGGAGAACATGTCAAAGTCTTTGCAGAAGTCCAGACAAATTATGTCTGCAGCCCTTTCCTTGCTCATTGATGTAGCCATTTAGGGGACCACTTCTATCAGAGAAACCCACATATGCTTTGGGTTGTGATTGAGGAGGATGTTTTGCATGAGCATTTTTTCTTTTTTTTCAACAAGAACATTAACAAGCAACAAAACAAAAAAGTCGAATTTCATAGTGAACTGCAAGAGATGGCCCCTTGGGCAGTACATGTTAAATTTTACCACTTTTTGCTACAGGAGGTGGATAAATTAGCAGAAATAGGGGAAAGCTGGATAATGTTACAAAGGCTAAACACTAGTGACTATTCAGTATGAATTATGCCAAAATAGAAATTGCAAGGAAACCAAATGCCACGCTTCATTGGACAGTCTGATAAAGGAGAGAGTGTAGTGTATTGTCTGTTTACTGTTAATTTATCAAGAAAGATATGCTTCACATAACAAAGGGTATAAAATATAAAAAACCCTCAACCAACCCAGAAAGCTTGCATAAGGCTCAGCTAGAGCTAGGAGTTTTGCTGAAAGTACATCTGCACAAAACATGCCAGGCTGATAAATGGCAACTGTTAAAAATCTCAGTTAAAAATCTCACCCATCTACAATGAGGTGATTACTAGCCCTAGCTTCAACTCTCAATGTCTTGTACCAAAGCTGGAGACATCTAAGGAGAAATAAGGCTGAAGGGACTCAAGAAAGCATAGAAGAAGAGCTGCTATCTTTATGTTTTCCCATATATATATATATATATATACTACTTCTATGTTTGGTGAGCACGTCAGCAATGGAACATAACAAACAGATATTTGTTCATTTGCCCAGAGTTTCTGAGTATTCAGTACACTGCTGAGAACAGAAGAACTAGTATCAATGAAGTGGCTACCTTCCCAATGGCCACGTCAATGTTGCCACACACATGAACCCAAGGCTTTGTTGAGCATTCACATAGAATATAGAAGAGACAGCAAGATTGCCTCCTTTTCTTTGCTTAAAACAGTGATTTGAAATTAGACCTTCTTACCAAAACATTCCCATAGTGTTAAATAATAACTTCTCACAGAGACTTTCTTCATCTTGCCAGTTAAAGCAATGTTGTTCTGCTTGAAATAATTGAATATTCGCTTTGGCTACAAGCAGCCCCATTCACAGCCCTACTACCTCTCCTTCTGCCTCACCCTGCCTTTGATTATTTTGTTAGTCATTCAGTACAGAACATCTTCAGAGCAGCCCCTGATGAGGAGCCACCTCTGGAAGAGGATGTCGTTCTCTGCTACCCACACAGAGACCCTGGAGCAAACAGCTTTGGCCTAAGGGCCTTGTATTCTCTGTCCTCACCTTGCTCTGTGGCACTGAACCCAACACACTGGAGTCTCTGCCAGCATGCTGAGATCATTCCACACTCCCTCCTGAGAAATATTTACACTCTTCGTCTGCCCAGCTGCCCAGAGCTACGAAGGGAAAGGATCTCATTTAACCTTTTGCTCTGGAAAGGGGAAGATATTACCAAAGGATATATTGCACAGTATTACGAAAAGAAAATTCTGCTTCCCGCAGAGATTGGTTTGGGCAGAACTTGACATCAAAACATGAGAAGAAATTTGTAGTTCAGAATGTTTTCACTTGTCCCTCTAATAATAATTGCAGATGAAATTGTGTGCAGCAGTGACACTCTTTTTTGTCAATTAGTATGAGATGAAAATGTTTGTTGATTCCAATTCTGCGTATATCTATGCTAATTTCATGGTGTGTTTCCAGATTATATCCTTCAGTTTGACAGATATGTGAAATGTTATATGGCAACATCCGATTTATTTTGTTAGAGATGCTGCCTAATGAGAAAAGTAATCAGTCCCACTAGCCTTTGCTTTCAAATATCAGTTCCCATTAGAGACATTTCTGTAAACCCTTACTGCTCTTCTCCAGTCTATTAAGTGGAGATTTTCTGACTGAGGAAACTTCCCAAATCCACATATCATAATTTAACTGAAATATAGTTATTTTTTGCAGTGTGTGTATTTCCTCTTCTATATTTTGCTAATAGCTTTCTTTTTCCTGTCAAGATTTGAGCAAAGATTTTTTTCTCCCACCAGACAATTATTCTCATTTTTTCAAAGTGGCAGTGGAAGCACAATTAATCCACAATCTATTGTAATGATGCAGCCATTGTCATGACAATACCTTGTCACTCTTCTTTTATAGAATGAGCTGTTGAGCTTTGTCATAACCCAGAAAATTCTTCCATAAAATTTAACACCATTAAATTTAACAGAAATTTACAGATATTAAATTAATAAATCATTATAGCAGATTGATAGATTATGTTCCTTATCCTATAGATAAGTGCTATAGTACAATTTCCAGTATCATTCTTTAGTCAGCAGGAGAACTATGTAAAAAAGTAGACTCCCACCTCCTAAATTTTCGTTAAATATATTCTCTTCCCCATTCTTTCACTATTTGCACATTACTTATGCATTTAAACCAATTGGTGACTTTGTCTAATATTACAAGAACAAATTACTGTGTCAATTTTCAAAGGACTAGATTTCCCACTAGTACTACTCCTAGTGGTATGACTTGGATTCTTTTTGTTGTATTTTACCAAAGATGAGAACTTAACTATAACAAAAAAAATACCAAAACTCACAGTGTTTAAACCCCCGAGCAGGTACAAATTAAGAATTTTGTTTTCATATGAAAAGAAAATATCAAAACAATCTAAAGCCTAATTTACAATCTTATCTGTGTGGTTCACAAAGTTCAGATTACTAATTATTACAGATCTACTGATAACTGCAACAAATGTCTTCATTGTAGAGCAATAAAATTTTTAGCATGGATAATTTTCAGAAGTCTTGTGAAATGCTACATAGTTTTAAGAAAGTTTCTTATGAATTCCTTAATGGAATTAGTAACATCTAACAAAAGTGGCTCATTTATTTATCTGACATTTCTAACATACTTTTGTAAATAATTTTCTGTGTTGTTTTCTTTAACACTCAGCTGTGTAGCAGCTCACAACTTTCATTACCATTGCCTCATAAAATATCAAAAGAACAAAATGCAATGAACCTCTTATAATGTACATGACATACCTGGTATTATTAATGAAAAGTTCCTGTAATGAAATGAGACCATCTTTTTTTGTTCAAATCAGATCCACATGTCCAGACTCTACAGATAAACTGGCTTCCTAAATCTACTCTTGTATATTGAATCATTAAATTTTGTGTTAAAAATGACAGAAAAAATGCAGTGTATAGAAAGACTATATTAAGAAAACAATAAAAAATTACTCAGAGAATGTAAAAGATTTTGAATCATCTTATATTCCAATATTGTGCAGATTAATAAAAGCTATACATTCTAATTTAGGCAATCCAGATGTTTAGCAACTCAGAATCATAATTCTTCAAATTATTTTTCTCCTCATCTGTACCCCCTACCCTTTTATATGAGATTTTTTTTCTCATGCGAGGAGTTGAACATCTCAGTTTCTTCTAGAGCCCCCCAGCATGTGAACTCAGAGGAGATGAAAATTCAATCCACAAGGGCTTTGCTCTGAGAATTTCAGCTGCTTGTTCTGAAGATTTTCTTTCCCTCTCCTTTTAGAAATAATTCACAGAGGAACTTGATTTTTCAGAGCCTTGGGCTTTTGGACACCCATGAACACCATAGACCCTCTGGACTCTTACCAGGATGTTTTTCTAATCATCCAAGAGAAGAGCTATCAATCCTACTGTGTTTTAAGCACTTACCTGAGGTGCCTGAATTAGGAATAACATCATTAGAAGGTATCCCGTCATCCCTGAAGTGCTCTTCATGACTGGTCTAGAGAGAATTTAACACATGATCCCTCTCTGAAGAGGACTTGCTTCCTCCATCATTACAGAAAAAGTGCAGGCAATGAAGTATGAGCCTTACCTGCCTACTCAAGGACATGCTCAGGAATTAACTACTTTTTTACTTCTAAGGCTCACTCTCTGAAGAGTTACTTCTTCTACTGATCTACCATGTGAATACATGGCAGAAAAGTGTCAGTCTATCCTTATAGTCTTATTCACAATAAGACTCTCTTAATTTCTAGTCTTAATAGACCTTCAGTTTAACATACACTATTGTGTGTATGTTCTTACATACTTAGTGGCTAATTTCTTGACATAAATGGGCAGATTTCAAGGAGGGAAACATTGGACATAAAACTTACATGAAAATTTCAGCAATCATCAGCAATTTCATGTAGCAAATTCATACTTGCTAGTATACATGTTCCTAGGAAGTTATAGAGTCACAACATTAAAAATCAAGACATGATTTGGAAGTGGAGGAAAACTGTGTTTTAGAAATGAGTCACACTGTCCAGACGAATCCTTTCTGGGATGCTATGTCACCACAGAACTCTCTTTTCAAGACACAAGATGGTATTCTGTGCAATGGTGTGAGGCATGGGGTATGTCTCCAACCATCCTGTGGTTGTTTCCACCATTGTCAGCACATGTGCTTGCCTTGACAGGTTTGCAACAGTGTGATGCAATTGATCTGCCAGGCCTCCCCATATTTCTGTATTGAGTACTGTCCCCCATAGCACAGGAACTTTACGTGTTTGGCCTGCTTGACTGCAGCACATTTCACAGTTACAGTAACCTTGGGATATGGTGTCCATGGGTAAGTTCACCCCTTGATCGCAAGACCATGTCACATCTCTTCCCTGATGACCTGCAGCATCACAAGCCCACCGAGCCCTGGCACTTCCAGTCAAGATCTATCTGAGACACTTTAATCTTGGCAGCTTGATCCACCTGTCCATTGTTGCCATGCTCTTTGGTAACTCGACCCTTGGGTATGTGCACATCTACAACATGGAATTTACAGCCACTTTCTCTGCCCTGGCAGTGATGTCTTGCCACTCTTAGCCCAGATGGGTTTTCGTCTCTGCTGCCAGTTGGCTTTTTTTTCCATCTTTCCAGACAGGCCAAAAGTCAGCTTAGAGGCAGAGTCTTGGCCACTTCTCTCATTCAGCAATATGTAAAGCCAAGGGGATGACTTTAAGCTCTGCAACCTGATTTGATCCACCTTGTCCCTCAATTGCTTCTGCGACTCACCACATAGGACTCCCTCCATACAACAGCTTTCCATTTTCAATTTGGCCCTCTGATACGGCAGGAAAAGTCAGTGAAGAGAGTGTATTGCTTTTTGTTTTCAGGAACGTGATTATATGGTGTAGCCTCCTCAGCACATCACCTTCTCCTGTTCTGATGAACTGGAATTTTCACCTTAAGGCCAATTCATGATGATCTTAGAGATCCCTGTGTAACTGGGATTCCTTATCTGAGCTTGCTGAGTAATCAAAGAGATCCTCTTGCTCCATGTGGCATCTGTAGAGTGATGTGTGGAAGGGACTTTACCTCTGAACATCCAGCCCTGCTCTGGTAGTCAGGGTGCCAAGAGGAGCTGTTCTTCAGTACTCCAGAGATGAAGTGCAAGGTATAGAACAACAATCTGACCACCCCCATACACTCTGCCCCCTCTCTGCAACCAGAACACACACAGTGCAGTATAATTTACATTTAACTAAATAATGCTAAGAAGCCAAGGAACATGCAGGAAATCTACTTAATATTTTGGAATAAGTATTTCAAAATTACTATTCTATATTCTGTTCATCTATAGAGAATATAATTCTGAAATAAACTGAAATATGCCATTCAAAATGGTAAGCAACCACTGTAAAATTGCTCTGATATAAAACTATTTTGGACAAATCAAATGATGGAACATAGATGATGTAGACCCATATCTTCCTGTTACACAAGTGGCCTTGCTGCAGGATCCAAAGTGAAAAGCCCATGTTAATAGTAAATAAAGCTATAGATGAGAAGTTGAGTATTACTATTTTGCAAAATCAAACCAAACCAAAAATAAAACAAATGAAAACCAAAAAAGAAATAAAGGAACATAATAAAAAGTGCCTACATAGTTTGTATTCCTGTTATAGTTTCTGAGAACAATGAAAGCAGCTGTAGTAGGAGTTAGCACCATGGATAAATGAGAGCCAAGCACAAAAATCACAGAAATATCAGAGATTAAGATGCTGTTACAGAGATGAGACAAGAAAGATTCTTGGCAAACACTGAGAACATTAGAAAAAAAAATATATTAAATATACAAACATATTTCACTTTTGTTAACAGAGATTTCCTAACAGAACATTTTATGGCATTGTACAATACTAATCCTAGAAAAGTAAATGACAGTTAGATCTGTATAGAAAAATATTTT
>WAAE01002102.1:9158-72458 GCA_013400495.1 Nicator chloris
CCCTTCCCCTCCCTTCCCTTCCCTTCCCTTCCCTTCCCTTCCCTTCCCTTCCCTTCCCTTCCCTTCCCTTCCCTTCCCTCAGCCCTCCTGGCTGATATTCCTCAAACAGCAGGGATGTTGCCCAAAGCTGGGTTCCAGGCTGTGCTTTGTGTCCCAAGCCCCCTCTCCATCTGCCCCCCTTCACCTGTGACTGTGCCCCTGGTGCTCTAGGGGGCTGGGGCTGCTCTGGGGCTGCTCTGGACCTGCTCTGGGGCTGCTCTGGGCTGTTCTGGGCTGCGGGAGGTGGCGGAGCCGTGTGTCAGAGTTTGGGAGGTGTTTTCCCAAACCCAAAGCTCCCACAGGGATCCATCCACGTGTCTCCAGCCCAAGGATGCTTTGCTGAGTGAGAAAAGTACCGAGAAAAAGTTCATTTCTTGGGGGGTTTGCGTTTCATGTACGGGTTGGTAGCTGCGGTAAATGAGGAGGTTTGTGCCAGGGGCTTCCTGCGGGGGTTTGGTTCACACCTAGACAGTTCTCTCTCAGTCTGGCCTCTCCCTGCACGCTGGCTGAGCAGGGCAGTTGTTCCTCAAGCCTGTGCTGTGTACACCAGGTTGTTTGGCTTGGCTGTGCTCCTCAGGCCCACAGCACAGGCCTGAGCCAGCCCAGCCTGGGCTCCCAGCTCGGGAAGGGCTCGGCTCCGAGAGCTCAGCCCCACTCAGGGAGCAGCTCTGCTCCCTGGCCCTGCTGGAAATCGCTTCAGGACAGCAAAGAAAGCTTCTCTGGGAAGGTCACACAATCATTAAGGCTGGAAAAGCCCTCCAAGGTCATCCAGCCTTCAGCCAGCACTGCCAAGGCTGCCTCTCACACATGGCCCCAAGTGCCACATCCCGAGGTTTTTAAACACTTCTGGTGCTGGTGACTCCAGCACTGCCCTGGACAGCCTGTTCCAATGCCTGACCAGCCTTTCAGTGATGACATGTTCCCCTTTTGGGAATTTCTCACTAGCAGCCATAGCACCTGCCCTGCTGGATGGATTCCCATCTGTGCAGTTGTCTCTGTTCCCCTTTGGGCTGGTTGCTTGGTGAGTAACAAACACGTCAGCTGCACGGGAACCCAATCAGAACTTGGCTCCAAGATGTGGGTTTTCCCTGGGAAAGGTGCCCCTGTGCTTTGGGGTGGTACTTTTGACTGAGTCCATCCTGGAGGACTGCAAAAGCCGAGCTTAGAAAACTGGGTTTGCTGAAGGACAGGGCATCCTCTCCTCTCCTCTCTGCCCCTGGGTAATGGAAGAGCTTCCAGGGAATCACAGTATTTCCACACAGGGAAGCATCCCTTGGCACCAAGCCTATCACTTAGGGCCTGTGGGCAGCCTGATTCCAAGAGATTTTTAGCTCTTTCCTATGTCTTGTGATGCCAGGTGATCCCTGCCCACCCTGTTAGCATCCCTGCAGTGACAATGGGCTTTGACAGGCTCCCAAACATGCCTGGCTCATCACCTCAGGGCACCTTGTCAGCCTGGCTTTGAGCAGCACTAGCCCTCCTTGCTCCCAGTGTCCTGGAAGGGAGTCCTGCAGGAGAGGGAAGACATCTGCACGTCTCAGCCTGTGCCACTCCCCAAACTGGGGTGTCACCCGGGCTCCTGCTGAATGAGCTCCTGCTGTCAGACAGGGGGAATTAAGGATGATAAATGGAGCTGATCACATTATTAAGGAGTGGAAGCCACCAAAGCCATTGTTGTTTTCCAGCAGGAGGACGTTCAGCTGATCTTGGTTTCCCAGAACGCTGGCTCTTGTTCTTTTTGGGCACCAGCATTAATCTCCCAGGCACTGGTCTGGGATACAAACGAGTTCACTTTTGTGAGGTTCAGGGGAGAATTTTTTTTTTCATTGTTTTCTTTTATTTTCCTTTCAACGCAACAGCACGTCAGGCTCTGGCACAGCAATATCCTGCAGAATTCCCAGTGCCAAGAATGTTAAGTTGCTTGGAGAAGAAAGGCTCCTGAACAGTCTGGTGTAAACAAAAGACAGGGAAGGCTGGAGCCCATCCTAAATAAAGTTCTTTATTACGGGTGAGCTTTTCAGATTTTTGGCACCAGGCAGCGCTCTGGCTTTGTGTTGGTAATTTAAAACCGCCATATCGTGTAGTCCAATTTTATTAAATTTGATTAAATATTTGCAGCTCAAATAACAGAGCCCATCACAATACAGCTCTGATTAGCAGGGCTGGAATCCAAGCAGCACCGTTGCTGGGGAGAGGGGGCTGAGGGGGTGCTGGGAAGGCAGTTGGAGTTATCACTTCTCCCAGTCCACAGAGCTGGGAGTGTGTGCTGCAGGTTGGGACATTTTGGGGAAGAATATATATTGCCCATCCCTGCAAGTGTCCCAGGCCAGGTTGGACAGGGCTTGGAGTGCCCTGGGATAGAGGAAGGTGTCCCTGCCCAGGGCAGGGGGTTGGAACCAGGTGGGCTTTAAGGTCCCTCCCAGCCCAAACCATTCCATAATTCCATCAAATTTGCCATTTCCCTGCACTTTAGCAATGCTCCGTGTCTTTACTCTTATTTTGAGCATCCTGGTGGTCACAGGTGATGGGAGAGGGAGGATGTGCAGGAATGATCTCCTCAGAGTGCTTGCAAGCCTTCAGCAGGGGGAACAGTCATCTCCTGCAGCGTGCTCCCTATGCTGCCCGTGCCCTGAAATCCAGCTCTCTCTGATTTGTTTTCCCAAATTATGCTCCAGTTCCTTGGCTGTTTGGTTTCAGTGTGAAATTGTTTTCCTGGTGCAGTTACTAATTGCTTGAATCCTGTTCTCAGCCCGTCTGGGGGATTAATTTCACTCTGCTCCCTCTCTCCAAGCACGTTGGGCCTTTTCCCTTTTTTTCACTGAGCTAAGATCGGTTTGGTTGGTGCTGCTCCTGCCTTTGCTGTTAAATACCTGGATTAGCACAAGGATTTTTATTTCCCCTTCTGGGGAGTTCCCTTTGTTCTGTGTAGGACTTGGTGTTGGAGTCCTACTGACAGCTTTTGAGAGGGGAAATTCTAAGTGACCTTTTCTGCTTCCAGATCAAGGCTGGTGTCTCCCAAATGTAATAACATTGGTTATGTGCTGCGCTGGGGTCCTGTAAGGAAAATCTCTGGAGAATCCTTACAGAGTGGTTTTAGACTCTGGGTTTTGATAACCCCAAGAGCTGTTTGTCAACACCTTCCTTGGAGCTGCTGAAGTGGGTCTTAGCAGAGCTTTTCAGTTTTGCGTTTCCAAGGAATCCTGTCCTCGTTTTCTCCCCAGGAACAAGGTTGTTGATGGCATTCCCTGCTTTCTGAAACTTGAGCAGTGGATGTATTGGAACATGCTGTTACTTGGAAAGCTGACACCTCCACCATCATGAAGACTTAAAGGGAATTATTTCACTTCTTAACACGCTTTTCCTCTTGGACTTGATGATCTTAGAGGGCTTTTCCAACCTAAACTGTGACTCCAGGATTCTTTTTCCATGCAAAAGAGAGGAGCCTGAGAGAGGGAAGCATCCAGCATCCCTTTATGCTGTTGGTAGTGCAGAAAGCTGGAGTTGTTTGGGTATTATTTGCAGCTAAGCAGGTGAAATTGGTGTGAACTTGTTGCACTTAGAAGGAAATAAAGGGGAAAATGAAAGGATTTGTCAACAATTATAATGCTGCATTTGTCAAGGAAAGCGTAATGTCCCTCTGAGCTGGTTCTGATTATTGGAGTGCTTGGAGTGGTTTGTTTTAGGACAAAAGGTTGTTTGGAGGAAAATAGACTTGTCAGAAACCCTGGTGTAACGTGGGAGTGTAATCCAGAGGAAATCCTGGAGCTCTGTGTGGCTTGGAGTGTCACTCCAGTTGGAGAGCATCTCTGCCTTCCCACCTCCGTTATCCTTGCAGCCAGCAGGGTTGGCAGCCTGGCTTCCCACAGCCCCACACACTGAGAGCAGGCCCTGACCCCAGAGAAATCCCTGCTGGGAATGCCCTGCCCTGCTCCCAGGGGAGGACGTCAGTCTGTCTGTCTGATCCAAAAATAACACCCAGCTTGGATATTGGGGAGGATTTCTTCCCTGAATGGCTGGTCAGGCACTGGAACAGACTGTGCAGAGCAGTGGGGGGATCACCATCCCTGGAAGTGTTCAGAAACAGGACATGGCACTGGGGACATGGTTTGTGGTGGGGATGGGTTGATTGTTGGGCTTGGTCATCTCAGAGGTCTTGTCCAGCCTTGAGGACTGTGGGATCATGAAGACACTTCTTGTGGGTGGTGCAGCAAAAGAGAGACCTCTTCCAGGAGGAGACCAAACCAAACCCTGTGGTTTAGTGTCACCTTTGGGGGATCCCAGTCACTCAGGGAACTCACCCTCCTCCTCCTTGGTCCTCCCAGCTCCATCTCTGCTTCCCAGGGGCTGCCAGGGGCCTGCACTGCTCATAGAATCCCATAAAGAACCTCAAAGCCCATCCCATCCCACCCCTGTCATGGCAGGGGCACCTCCCACTGCCCCAGGTGCTCCCAGCCCCATCCAACCTGGCCTTGGGCACTGCCAGGGATCCAGGGGCAGCCACAGCTGCTCTGGGCACCCTGTGCCAGGGCTGCCCACCCTGCCAGGGAACAATTCCTGCCCCAGATCCCATCTAATCCTTGTCCCCCTTCAGCTTAAGCTCCTTCTGCTCGTGGAGTTCTCTCATGGATGTTAGAAGGGAGACAAGATAATTCTGTTGGTTTTTGCCTGACTAGTAAAGCTTAGTCTGAAACTTAAAAATAATAATAATAATACTAAAAGGATAACATCCCTTTGCAGTGCCCACCTGCTGAAATGAAGCTGTTCAAGGGCTGGCAGCAGCAGTTTCATGCTGCATTGTTTGCTTTTCTTCCACAACTGTGGACGGGCAGTGGGAACAGGGCAAACTCTGCCTGGGACTTGCTGGGGTTTTGACTTCCAGAGACTTCATGTCCGATTAGTTCAGCAGCTTAGGGGCTGCAATTCTAGGAAAAAAACAATGGGAATGACATAAATGGTGGGGGAATTGGATTACATGGGTCCTGCTGCACTCCGTGGTGTGTGAGAGGGGGAGCTTGGGTTGGAGCCTGTGAAAACCAGGGGAGCTTTTGGCTTATGTTCTGGTTATTAATTTACTCGGAGGAAAACAAAATATTCTTTGTATAAATCCTTATTATAGGCCAAATTAAGTATGTCAGTGCTTAAGAAATCCCACTGGCTTTGTGGGAGCTGACTCAGATTTGGGCATGGGCTTCATTTGTTTGCTGGAGGGGAATTTTGATAATTTCACGGCACTGGTTTTAAATATTTCACCTTGGGATGTAGAGGAGCAGTCATTTTTTGACTTAGGTTTTGTAATTTAGTCTCCAGTTTTTAAATTTACTCCAGTTAGCAAGGCTTTGTTTGGGCATATTGCCTGGCAGGGTGAATTTGGGGAGATTTCCAGTGGAACTGGTGTTGCTGACACAGCTTTGAACCTGCATTGACTGTCAGGTATTGATGCTTCTGTGTTGTTCAAATTCCTGTTTTACACTTGTTAAGCACAGCTCTTTCAACTTAAAAATATTTTTATTATATAATAGTTTAAAAACCATCTGAACAAGCCTAAATTCTTTTACTATAAAAGAGGTTTTATGTAAATTCTGTGAGTTTGAGGCTGTGCTGCACTGCCTGAGCTGAATTTTAATTCACCTGCTTGGGGCTCTGGAGCACCCAATTAAATCCGTGTAGGGATTAGGCTCTCTGAGGTCCTGATGCCATGTTAGATTTGGGATTATATCTGAGGGATAAACAACAGAATCAGAGCAGGGCTATAAATAGGCCTTTTGGTGTTTCGAAACTCCATCCCCCAGCAGAAGGGGAAAACACTGAGGGATTTTGCCTTAAAATAGTTTAATCTGACAAATTCCAGTAGGTTGCTTTGGCAATCACTTACGCTGGGGGTATTTTCTCTTTTAAGGCTGTCATTTTCTGTGTTTGTTCACCTCTTTGTTATATGGAAGGAGGTTTTTATTGTGGCTTTCAATATGGGGTGTGTTAGGTAATCTGTGACCCCAACTCTTTTGTTTCCCTGCCCGTTTTTAAGGAGTTTCAAACCCATTCCTTCTTTGTATTTGAAAGCCACCTAATTAATTGTGTGTTCCCAACAGAAACCACCCAGGTTTCTGAGCACCAGGAATAACATTTGGGCAGAAATACAGCTTTTATTGCCATGTTTTCCTTTGTCAGAGGACAGATCCTTCCAACAGCTGTGGCATAGCCATAGACTTCCTTGGTTTAAAGGGGATATATCAGCACCCAGCTGTGACCCCTTCCCCTTCCACAGAATCCCAGAGTGGTTTTGTTGGAGAGGACCTTATAGATCATCTCCTTCCAACCATGACTGTGGCACCCAGGCAGCTATGAATGCTCAGAAAGTGGGACAAATGAAAGCTGGGAATGTAAGGGTATGGGGTGAGGAGTGTACCCAAACACTGCTTTTAAAGTCATCAGTCAGCTTCTGTTTGGAAGAGAACTTGGAGAAGTTGCTGCCTGGAGCCTGAGCTTGTGTTTGAACTGGTCCAGTCTTCAGTATTGCCCTGGGAGCAGATTTGCATTCAGTCTCCTGCCATTTTATATGCAAATTCTCTCTCTCTAAGACAGTTCACCCCTTGCTAATGCACTTCATTCAGCATTTGAACCATCATTTGAGGAAGCACTTTTTTTTTTTAGTGCTCCCTTACCTCTTGCTGGTGTTTTTCTGTCCAAAACATTCACAAAAAAGCTTTTTCTTTTCTTTCTTTTTTTTCTTCCTCCCAAAAATTCCATCAAAGCACTGCGTTGATGGCTTAACTTCAACCATTTGATCTTGAATTCATCAGCCTTCTGATTTTTTGAGCCCTGCAATTAACGTCGACAGGCTTGATCTTTGACGTGACCCGGTGGTCAAGGGAAATGTAGCTGCAGCCAGACTGACTAAATTCAAATCAGTTTGTAAAGCCTGTTTTAATTCTTCTAAAGAAATGTGGATTATTCACCCCGGAGCGTGTTGGTTGGTAATGGAGTGGGCACAGGATTTGCTGGTTCAAAGGGATTGAGCAGCGCAGTTGCCGAGGAAGGGAAAGGATGGGGCTGGTTCACTCATCTCAGCTCTGTCAGGAGCCCTCAAACCCCACAGCAGGTGTTTCACTCAGGGCTCAGGAGGTCAGAAAGCTCCCAGAGGAAATCATCTTGCAGGAGGAGTCTTGCACTAAAGCTTCGTGGCCGTGGTGGAGACTCGATAATGCACACTGTCCCCGGCTGTCCCCGGCTGTCCTAGGGGCTTCCCGGGAGCTCTGCCTTGGCTTCCTGGGATCTCAGGATCTGGCTTTGGAGGGGGTCTCTGGAAAGCATGGTGTACACAAGGGAAATGCATCCACACCTGCCCTGGGCAGTCTGGAACTTCCCAGTAGTGTGATGTGCTGTTAGATAGGGCTGAACTGTGATGATGTAACCCCGAGCAGCTTCCCAAACAAACAAACAAACAAACAAACAAACCTTCTCCTCCCTGGCGCTGGCTTTCCTTGGCCACACTCTCGTGCCCTTTCCCTTGAGCTGACACAGAGAGCCAGCAGGGAGACAGTCACCTGGTTTGCCTGTGGGGTTTGATTTTGGTTATTATTTCCCCCTGCCCTGGCGTCCCTCCCTCGGCCAGCTCACCCTGGGGTCAGATGACTCTGAGGGCCTGGAGCTGCCCCTTCCAGCAGCACCTCGGGGATAACCAACAGCAGCAGCTCAGCTGGCCCAGCCATCCCTCTGCTGCTTCCCTGCATCCCATCACCTGGCTTTGCCACGGGGTTGGGAGCAAGTGGGGCAGAGGTGGGAAACTGCACCGATCCCGAGCCTGTTGGTCGGAATCTAATCTTCATTCAGAGAAGACTTTGCCCAATGATTATTACATTTTTAATTCAAATGCCTGTCGTTGTTGTTGAATCCAGACCTTGCATGGGCTGGGACCTGTTTGTTATCCTACAAATCTTTGTTCCAAATATTTGTTAGCCAATGACTTAATTTAGTTTAGCCTCCTGCAAATGCTCAACTGCAGCCAGTTCAGCTCAGCTAAACTCAACTCAGCTGAACTCAACTGAACTCAACTCAGCTAAACTCAACTCAACTCAGCTAAACTCAGCTCAACTCAGCTCAGCTCAGCTGAGCTGCAGGCTGAGTAGAGCACTGCTGAGACACTGCTCACACTGTTTCCTTCCCCTGCCAGCCTCTGAACCCAACCTGAAGCTGCGCTCCAGACTAAAGCAGAAGGTGGCAGAGAGGAGGAGCAGCCCCCTGCTGCGCAGGAAGGACGGGCCCGTGGTGACCGCGCTCAAGAAGCGCCCGCTGGACGTCACAGGCACGGCGGGTAAGTGACAATTCCTCCCTTCCTCACCCCCTCCTCCTGTCCCAAAGGCCACTCCCGTCTCCTTCCTGTGCTTCAGGAACCGAGCTGAGGGCGCTGGGATTGTCCAGCCTGGGGGAGGCTGAGGTCAGGCCTCACCCACAGCTTCCTCGGGAGGGGCAGCTCCCATCTCTGCTCCTCGTGGCAGGGACACAGCTGGAGCTGTGTCAGTGAGCATGGAAAATAGGAAAAGGTTCTTGTCCCAGGGGTTTTATGCACACAGCTGTGTAAAAGTTCTTTTTTGACTGCTCAACTGACAGTTTCTTGTTGAAAAGTCCTGTCCTTCCAGGACCAAAGTTTGCAAGTGAGATCAGAGGACAGAACGTGATGAGATTACCATAAAGTTAATTCCTAGCACCATCTAGGGATGTCTCTGTGTAAGTACCACCCCAGTGACAGCTTTGCCAGGCTTGTCTGGCTCCTGGGCACAGGATCATCACTCCATCACACTCCAAGTGAGCTCCCTTCAGACAGCAGGGTGGCTTTGGAGACCCTGGGCTGCCTCAGCACTTCTCTGTGTCAGAGCCTCTCTGTTTGCAGAGGAGAAGGAGGATTTCAAGAGCTGAAAGTTGTGGAATCATAAAATAGCCTGAGTTGGAAGGTACCCACAAGGTACCTTCCAGTCCAACCCTGGGCCTGCACAGGACACCCCAAAACTCCCAGCCTGTGCCTGAGAGCGTTTTCCAAACACTCTGTGAGTTCTGGCAGCCTGTCAGACCTGAAAATCCAATTTCCTCCACTCACACAATGCTGCATGGCACATGGCTCCTGCTGGCTGACCATTTTCCCCTGCAATGACTTCAGAAATGTCAGGGGAAGCTCCCATTTCCCACTGGCATGGACACGGTGCAAGGAGCCAGCCTGGAGCCTCTTGGAACAGTGTCGGAGTTGTCGTGGTGAGAGGGGGCTTTTAAATGGAAGATGAGTTTTAAAAACAGCCCCACTTTGGGGAATAGAAATGATGTTTGATCCCTGAAGGGTGCAGGGGGTTCTGGTGGGACACCTTCCCCTTAACCAGGTTGCTCCAGCCTGGCCTTAGACACTTCCAGGGCTGGGGCAGCCATGGCAATCTGTGCCAGTGCCCTACCACCCTGACAGGGAAGAATTCCTTCCTACAATTCCCTCTACGCCTGCCCTGTGGCAGTGGGAAGCCATTCCCCCTGGCCTGTCCCTCCAGGCCCTTGTAAAAATCAGCTTTCATTCCTCCTGGGGCAATGAGGAGCCTTTTGCAGCCTGAGCCACTGCAGCTGCTGGGAGAGTCTCCTGCTGCAAATGCTTGGGGACAGGGAAAGTGCAGAAGAAAAGGTTTGAATTTTATTTATTATATATTAACCTTCCCAAATGAAAGGAGGAACAGGAGCAGCTGTGCCATACAGCAGGTGAGAGACTTTCTGAGGGAGGTCTGAGGCAAGGAGGTGTCTTTAGGGTTAGAGGGAAAGAGGGTGAGAGGCACTTCCAGAAAAACAAAGCAGAACAACTCCAGCCTCCTCCAGTCTGACCTCTTCAAACCTTCCATGCCTTTATCATCTTTCAACCATATTTCAAGTTATTAATACACTCTAAGAGAAATCCCCATGGGAAGAAGACTTACATGTGCTGAGTAGGTACTTGGATAAGCCATCTGAAAGTGTTTGTTGGTGTTTTAAGAGCCCTGGGAAGATTTAGGGGGAAGAAGGGGAGGAGGAGGAGGGCTGCTTTCATCCAAAACAAAACTTGAGGGGTTGTTATCTGCCTAAATACCATCACAGAGACGGTTTCTAATGCTAAAGGCTGGGTTTGGATGTGTTTTTCAGACTCTGCATGCAACAGTGCTCCTGGATCTGGTCCCAGCTCTCCAAACAACAGCTCCAACAACATCAGCACTGAGAACGGAATTGCAGGAGCAGTCACGAGTATCCAAGCAGAGGTACAGAGCCCTCCCTCCCTCCCTCCCTCTGCCTTTGAACACCCAGCAGCTGGGGAGGCTTGGGGACTGAAGCACACGAAAGGAAAACCCTGACTGGGACTTGGAGCAGGCTTTGGCAATGACCTCTCAGCCAGGGCTGACAGGATGCCTCATCTGTTTATTAAATCTGGTTTGAACCAGCTCACAGGCAGCTTGTGGTGACTTGCAGTGGTTCTGTAGTGAGGAGAAAGTAAAAACAAAGGGATTCAGCAAGGTCAAATGCAAGTGTTTTAGTGTTTGGGGAATTTATGCCTGTATATAGGGTGGATTTATTGTGTGCAGTAGGCTGGTCTGCATGTGACCAAACCAGAACTGGATTAAGGGGAATGGGTTTAAACTCTTCCTCCACAACTGGGGATCTGAAGGCTTGCTGCCATGTGCTGCTTTATAATCCCATAAACTTGCACCATCACTTGAGGCATTGCTGGGTGCCCAGGGCAGGCTGTTGGCCTGGCTGGGGTGGGTTGGACTGAGCACAGCAGCTCCTGTGTGCAGGAATCCTGGAGCCAAGCTTTTCCAAGGGCTCTGGGCCATGTGAGCTGGCTCCCAGTATAAACTGTGCCTGTAGAAAACCAGTGTGGTTGTCTGATGTTACTGGTGCATTTCTTTTTATCCAGCTCCCCATTAGCTCCTCTCCCCATGAAGAGTCTGTCCTAACACCTGGGCTCCAAAAACAGGCTGGGGCTTGTTCTCCACAAATATTCCTCTGGAATTGAAAAGGCCTTCTGATGGTGGAGATGTCAGTCCTTATTGCTCTCCAGTTTTGTACAGATTTGCACTTTATTTTTATTTCTAATGTAGTGTAACAGCATTGAATGTGGGGAACGTCTCCTCCTGCACCCTCTGCCCTGCCAAGTGATCCAGCACACATCCCAACCACTCTAGTCCCTAGTAAACCTTACAGACTGAGGTGATTCGTGTGAAGATTAAGATGGTGGGAGGTGGAGGCTTCCCTTGCCCCAGGAGGACGAGCCCTGAGTTTTGGTTTTGCTGATCCAGGAGCTGTCAGCCTTGTCTGTCCTTAGCAAACTGCAAGTTCCCAGTTGCTGCAGTTTGCTGATCCAGGAGCTGTCAGCCTTGTCTGTCCTTAGCAAACTGCAAGTTCCCAGTTGCTGCAGATGGAAAAACCAGTGGATTTGACAGGTTTTTTTGTGACATGAGCAGAGTGGGCAGGTTCCCAGAAGTCCCTGCAGGGGGTTGGAATCAGTTTAAGGTCCCTTTGGGCCCAAACCATTCCAAGAAGTGGGAGTGAGCTCCTGCGGGTGAACGTGAAGCTGGAGCACCCTCCTCATCCATTTGATTTTAACTTAACAATTAGAGCTGATCATCTGGTACTGGACCACCAACACCTCATCAAAGGGACACTGACCACAAGAAAAAGTCTTTCCATCAGCTGCTTGTAGTGCAATAATTTGTGACTTGGGCTGAGGCACGAGCAGCACCAAAGATTTGAAGGGAAAACCCTGTCCTGCCCAAGCCTTTCCCTTCCCCAAAGAAAAATAACTCTGCATTTTATTTCAGCATTCATGTCACGTGATCCCAGCCCATCCATCAGCCTGCATTTGGGAAAAAATCAGTGGGGTTTGGTGTCTTTAAAATCTTCTTCTTCACTGGGAGTCGTATGACCTGGGAGCTCAGGTGCTGGAGATCCCTTTAATACCAGTGGACTTCCCATGTTCCCACCATTAAATGTTTGGGAAGTATTTGAGTGTTTCTGAAAAGATCATGTTGTTTTTCGTTCTTAGCTTGGTGTTTTATTTTAAATGTATACTGATACAGTATGTATCACTGCTTTTAAATGAGGAGTACATGTCACTGCTTTTTAAATGAGGAGTACATGTCACTGCTTTTTAAATGAGGAGTACATGTCACTGCTTTTTGAATGAGGAGTACATATCACTACTTTTTGAATGAGGAGTACATATCACTGCTTTTTGAATGAGGAGTACATGTCACTGCTTCTGAGTTTGCTGCCTCAGCCCTTGAACCAGGTGTGTTGGAGGATGGTGCCCAAATTCATTATTTGGGTGCCTTCAGTGGGGAAAGACTGCAGCCCTGCCTCTTTTCAAACAGACACTTTCTGCTTTGAAATACTGTTTTAAAGGTTTTTAAAGGTTTTAAAAGATGTTTTCAAGGTTTTTCCCTCTCTGAAAGGCACACAGCATTCGCTGCCACTGCAGTTGGTGCAGGGCTGTGAGAACTCCTGGGGCACAGCTGCACATGGTGCATTCAGCAGGGGCTCTGTGCAGTTCAGGCCTGGTTGTGCACAGCCCAGGGGTGGGAGCTGTGTGTTCAGAGTGCTGATGGTGCTGCCAAATCCCATATGCTGGGAGCTGCTGTGTTCTCCTTTCCTCTGTTTTCTGTGCCACATCCCCAGGAGAGGCTTGGAGGCACAACTGCAGAGTATTGATTGTTCAAAGGGAAAATGGATGTCGTTTTGTTTCATTTATCATATCAGTAAAATATTTCATTCCTCTGCTGACAATAAGTATCTTGTTTTCAATGGCACGCTGACATTATGTAATTTAAATTAAAGCAAAATTGCCAGGAATGCTCAAAAATCACTTGGAAGGAGAAGTGTGTGGGTACAAATAATCACATGGAGAGTCAGATTAGAGAGAAAAATGGAGTTTTTTCACAATGAGTCTGTTAAAGAAAGGCACAGGCTGCCCAGAGAAGGTGTGGCTGCCTCCTCCCTGGAAGTGCCCGTGGTCAGGCTGGATTTGGGGTTTTGGAGCACCCTGGGGTGGTGGAAGGTGTCCCTGCCCATGGCAGGGGCTGGAACAACCTGGATTTGGGGTTTTGGAGCACCCTGGGGTGGTGGAAGGTGTCCCTGCCCATGGCAGGGGCTGGAACAACCTGGATTTGGGGTTTTGGCGCACCCTGGGGTGGTGGAAGGTGTCCCTGCCCATGGCAGGGGCGGGAACAACCTGGATTTGGGGTTTTGGCGCACCCTGGGGTGGTGGAAGGTGTCCCTGCCCATGGCAGGGGCGGGAACAACCTGGATTTGGGGTTTTGGCGCACCCTGGGGTGGTGGAAGGTGTCCCTGCCCATGGCAGGGGCTGGAACAATGTGGCCTTGAACAATTCCAGGGATGGGACAGCCACGACTTGGGTACAGATTCCCCCATAACGGAATACTGGGTTAAACAAAATCCCCCTTTTCACAGCAGCACCTGAGTTTAACAGACTTCTGTAGAAGCCTTCCTGAAGTCTAAATTCTATTTATGTTGGAAAATCACCTGCAGAGACCTCAGGGTGATCAGAACACTGGTTTCCTAACAGGAAAATCAGGCACTTTATTGTAATTTCTATAATGGGTTTTTCAAATCAGTCGTGTTTAGAAATTAAAGGTAGTTTTGCTAAAGTGTTCTTGCTTCAAATGCCTGTAAGATAACTGAGCAAATCTTGCATTTCACCCTGAAAATCAGGAAATAGCTCCATAAATGCAACCTTGAGGCTTTTGGATGGGATTTTGAAGTCTGATTTCTGCTAACACACGCTAGTAAATAACATAAATTGTCTGTTATTTGCTAAAGAGAAAAACACCAATTGTAAAGCTTTTTTTTTTTTTAAGATGATCTGTTTTACCTTTAAAAAGGCAAATGCTTGAGAGGGATGAGTACCAAGGGAACAGCACGTAGCTGTGCTAGGGGAGGCTTAGGTTGGATGCTAGGGGATGATTCTTCCCCAGAGGGTGCTGGGCACTGCCCAGGCTCCCCAGGGAATGGGCACGGCCCCGAGGCTGCCAGAGCTCCAGGAGCTCCAGGACAATGCTCCAGGGATGTCCAGGGTGGGATTGTTGGGGTGTCTGGGCAGTTCTGGAGACTCTGTGTCCCCTCCTGCTGCCTTGTCCCAGTGAGGGCTGTGTCCTGGCAGGCTGTGGGGCTGGGCTCTCAGCCCTGGTCACTCTGCAGACCAGGACAGGGCTGTGGGGCTGGGCTCTCAGCCCTGGTGTCTCTGGGTTGCAGACCAGGACATGGCTGTGGGGATGTTCTCTCAGCCCTGGTGTCTCTGCTTTGCAGACCAACCTGGCTCACAGGCTCGTCACCCGCGAGGGCTCCGTGACGCAGCTCCCGCTCTACACCTCGCCCTCCCTGCCCAACATCACCCTGGGACTGCCTGCCACCGGCCCCTCCAGCGTGAGTGGGGCTGCCTCAGCCTGGGAGCAGCCTCTGGGCTGGCAGGGGGGCTGGGAGCAGCCTCTGGGCTGGCAGGGGGGCTGGGATCAGTCTCTGGGATGGCAGCAGGGCTGGGATCAGTCTCTGGGATGTCAGAGGGGTTGGGATCAGTCTCTGGGATGGCAGCAGGGCTGGGATCAGTCTCTGGGATGGCAGCAGGGCTGGGATCAGTCTCTGGGATGTCAGAGGGGCTGGGATCAGTCTCTGGGATGGCCGAGGGGTTGGGATCAGTCTCTGGGATGGCAGAGGGGTTGGGATCAGTCTCTGGGATGGCAGCAGGGCTGGGATCAGCCTCTGGGATGTCAGAGGGTTTGGGATCAGTCTCTGGGATGTCAGCAGGGCTGGGATCAGTCTCTGGGATGGCAGCAGGGCTGGATCAGCCCCTGGGATGTCCCTTAACCCTGTGCCTGGTGCGTTTGCAGGCGGGACAAGCGCAGCAGGACGCCGAGAGGCTGGCAATCCCAGCCCTACAGCAGCGGATCTCCCTGTTCCCTGGCACTCACCTCACTCCCTACCTGAGCACTACAACGTTGGAGAGGGATGGGGGAACTGCACACAACCCTCTCCTGCAGCACATGGTCCTGCTGGAGCAGCCAACTGCACAAACGCCCCTGGTCACAGGTGAGCGCTGCCCTTGGGCACCTGGGACAGAGAGGACAGCAGCAGGGATCTGCTGGGGGTTGTCAAGGCAGCCTCTGGGTCCTGCATCACCTCCACACCCCGCAGGTGGAACACACAACCTTTGTTTGTTGATCCATTGATTGGTGGTGATTTTTCCAAAATCGGATCTCCCGCCTCGTTTTGGTGAGATGAAAATCAGTACTAATAATCATAATAAATACTAATCCTTTAGTATTTGTTATGATTATACTCATATATTATCTATCTAAACTATTATCCAAAAGTTGGTTGGTAAAAGTTGAAAACTCTTACTTGTTAAGAGTTCTGACCAGTTCAGATCAAAGTGAGGGCACAAACGTTGCCTCTTAACAATCCCTGCTTTCCCTGGATGGTTTCTGTTCCATGGAGGCATGAAAAGCACGCACTTAGAAAATCCCACACTTCCTTTCCATCATTAATAGAAATAGCAAAACCCTGGCAAAGTCAGCTGCCTGCCAGCAGATTGTATTTGTTTGTGTGAGCTCCCTTTCCAGGGTGTTCATTGCCGTGAGTCACTCCCGCTGCTGCCTTTTCAGAATGAACTACCTGTGGGAAGGCCTCTGCCTAGAAATAGGCTGGATCCAAAGCAATGATTCCCACTGGGATGCGTCCCTGCTTTCCTGTGTGTGGTGCTGGGGCAGAGGATGTTCTGCCTCCGCTGCTGATGTGTTGGTTTGCCTCCCCTTCCTTCCATGTCTGAAGGGAGCTCCTGGGAGGTGTCAGCCCCTGCAGCACCGTGGCTCCTGGCTGGTTGTACATCCAAGCCCCAGGAGTATCCAGGGGGTTGGGATAAGCTTGGGAGCACGGGGATCTGGGGAGGCTGACACAGAGGAGCGTGGTGTTTGCTTCCTGCAGTTCCCAGCATGCTGTGTTTGCTTCCAAGCAAATTCCTTCTGCTCCACCTGCTCCGTGCGGTGCTTTCCCAGCAAGGACCACGTGTGACAGCCTCAGACTCAGGAGAGGGGGTCAGGACACAGAAACAAGGAGAAGGGGTCAGGACACAGAAACAAGGAGGAACCTTCCAGAGGCAGCAGCTGGGAGGCAGCGAGCTCACACATGGTCCCCAAAGCCTCGAGTGCACGGGCTGCCAAGCTGCAGCTAATACTTGGAAACTGCTTGGAAACAAAGTGTGGATTCTGCTGGAGGGCCCTGAGCTCTGGATACAGTCCCCTGAGAGCTGCAGTTACCCAGCCTCGGTGGCTCCCTCTGTGCTGGAGGGTGGACATGGCCAGTTTGGGAAGCTGGACTAGAATTCCTTAGCTGTGCCACTCCTCTTGGGAGTGGTTACTCCGGGTAGTGTCCTACGTGTCCTGATGTTCCTCACTCCTGATGGAACATGCTCAGGGCTTGGGGCAGCCTGGGATGGTGCAAGGTGTCCCTGCCCGTGGCAGGGGTGGAATGAGATGAGTTTTAAGGTCCCTCCAAGCCCAGCTGTTCCAGGATTCTGTGAACTTGGTGTCTCCTGGAAAGCTTTCCCAGGAGTGCCTTGGCCCTTGCCTTGGGGGAAGGTAGTCTTTCAAAATAGCCTGTGCAAGCTCTGCTGTCTGATTTGAACTTCAGGGAGGAGGAGCTGTGCTGTCAGGGAAAAGGAGCACATCTTTCCCAGTGATCCATGTGTTCATAGGCAGACCTGTGTGTGTACACACCATCTGTGGAGACATGCCTTTGTAAAATCAAATTTCCTTTCACATGGTCCCTTGCAGAAAAGGCAGACAGTGGGAGAAACTCTGTAAGGCTTTTGAGAAGAGAGGCTTTCACATGGGTCAGCTCCTTCCACAGGGGCAGTTCTGTGAGTGGGTGGGAAAGGAGGGCACATCCTGGGACACAAATGCCAAGGTGTGTCCAGTCCTCAGCATCCAGCTGGCTCCAGACTTCTGGGCAGCTTCTCCCTCTCTAAACCAAAGCCTGAGAAGAGCAGAGAGAGGGCTTCCTGCCCAAAAGTGACTGCAGCCCTAGCCCAGCTTAGACTGAACCTGGGATCAGCCCCTAAACCAGGCGAGCTGGGAGGTTTAACCTTCTCCAGACCGCTGTGGTCTCGTGTAGCGACAGAAGGGTTGGAAAGGTGTTGCTGCTTTCAAGAAACAAGGTGTTTCCAGAGGGTCCCTGAGTCACCAAGCAGACACAGACCTCAAACCAAGCAAAGCATTGCTTCCTGCAGTGGTGATTAATTGATGTGCTCTCTCTCAAGGCAGCTGCAGCTGTAGGTGGCGAGGTGGCTGGGTTTGACATGGTGTCACTGTCACCGTCAGCGTTACTCAACAGCCCTTTTCTCCCTTCCTTTCTTCTTCCTTTTGTTTCTCCTCTGCTGTTTTTTCCTCCATATTATCTTCAGACTGGTATCTTTCAGGACTGCCCCTGCACGCACAGCCCCTGGTGGGTGCAGAGAGGGTCTCCCCTTCGATCCACAAGCTGCGGCAGCACCGCCCGCTGGGGCGCACCCAGTCTGCTCCCCTGCCCCAGAACGCCCAGGCCCTGCAGCAGCTGGTCATCCAGCAGCAGCACCAGCAGTTCCTGGAGAAACACAAACAGCAATTCCAGCAGCAGCAGCTGCACATCAACAAGGTAGGCACGGAGCTTTCAATGCCTTTTATCCTCCGCGGCGGCTTCCAGGCTGTGATTTCAGGGTCTCTAGTGCAAGTGTGTTTGTGGGCTCTACCTCCAGCATCTCTGGGCCTCTCATCCTGGGACTTCTCATCCCTGGGCCTCTCATCCTTGGACTTCTCATCCCTGGGCCTCTCATCCCTGGGCCTCTCATCCCTGGGCCTCTCATCCTTGGACTTCTCATCCCTGGACCTCTCATCCCTGGGCCTCTCTCAGGCATGACAACACCAGGATGTATTTGTGAAGGAAGTTATTCAGATTTACTGAAAAGTTTGCTGAAAGGCTGAGAGACCTAGGGGTGCTCACCTGGAGAAGGGAAAGCTCCAAGGAGCCCTCAGAGCCCCTTCCAGGGCCTAAAGGGGCTCCTGGAGAGCTGGGGAGGGGCTGGGGACAAGGGATGGAGGGACAGGACACAGGGAATGGCTTCCACTGCCAGAGGGCAGGGCTGGATGGGATCTTGGGCAGGAATTGTTCCCTGGCAGGGTGGGCAGCCCTGGCACAGGGTGCCCAGAGCAGCTGTGGCTGCCCCTGGATCCCTAGCAGTGCCCAAGGCCAGGCTGGACACTGGGGCTGGGAGCACCTGGGACAGTGGGAGGTGTCCCTGCCATGGCAGGGGATGGCACTGTGTCATCTCTAAGGTCCCTTCCCACCCAAACCATTGTGGCACTGGTGCTGTTCTGAGGTTTCTGAGCAGTGCTCCCAAGGAGTCCCAGGGGAGGCTTTCCTCAGGACAGCAGCAGCTCCAGCAGCAGGGCTGGGCTCAGGAGGAGCCCGTGGCAGGCTCAGGTCGCTGCTGCCTCGTTGACGGCGGAGCTTCCTCCAGATATTCCCAAGATATTCCCACCCTTCCAGTCCTGCCAGAAAACACAACTGCCGAGGGCTGGACCAAGGAGTGAAAGGAGCCACAACCCCCCCAGACACACAGAGCACCCCCAGAGCCCTGTCTGTGGCCGGGCTGGGGCAGGGGGTTACACAAGGACTGACGTCAATGCTGTCCTCCTGGAGCGCGGCCACCACCGCTCTGCCAGCCCTGGGGAGCTGCTGCCCCACGGGGATCCCCCTCCTCCCCCTCCAAACACTCCTCAGGGCCCTGGGCTGCAGTTGGGGCTCTGTGTTTGAAGAAGTGTCAGCTGGAGGGGTTTTCTGCCTGAAGGGTTTTAAAGCTTTTCCAAAGCTTTGGCTGTGACGTGTCCGCTGAGCTCAGTCAGACTTTCTCCTGGACCTCCCAGGAGCTGGGGAGCCACTGGAGCACTCTGAATTCCAGCTTTGTCCATCACTCTCCACAGCAAAACCAGTCAGAGAGGCTTTAATGAAGCTGATTTCCCTGTGTTTGATTTACAGGAGTCACGAGTTAAAATCACTCTGGTGCTCACTGCGTGCGTGTGGAGGATTTATCCCGTGGGATAGCATCCAAGTGCTGACATGGGAAAAGACTTTTCCCAGATGTGGGCATATTTTGGGACCCCTGTGTGTGTAGGAGAGTTAAAGGCAGGACTAAAAATAAAATAAAATAAAATATTATTTAATTATTAACAGGACTGATAGCACTGCCTGTTAATTTTTTTGTTTGTGGATTTCCCATAAATAATACCCTTGAAGTATTTTATATATTTATATACTCATAAATCAGGCTTTTCTTAATTCCATATGATTTTTCCAAACTTTGAGACTTCGGCCCTGGATGTCCCCTGTTAGGTGTCTGCAGCAGGTGAAATTTTGGAGGGGGCTGCAGCCAAAGCAGTCATGGCACGGTCAGGGCTGAGCTGAAATCCTCCTGTGCTCCCTGGCTCCTCTCTTCCCCTGGCCTTCCTCCTGTGCCACCCCACTGATGGGGACTGGGGTCCCATCCAGCCCAAACCACTCTGGGGTTCCATGGGTTTCTGCATCATTGGTCTCTGGTGTGTGGATGGATGTCTCTGACCTGTTGTAGGGACCTTTATGTCTTCTGTGTCCCAGGAGCTTGGCACTGTGGAGAAAGGTGTCCTGGAGAGGATGGTGTGGATTGATGGGCATGGTGATGCTCAGAGGTTGGGTTTGATGGTCTTGGAGGTCTTTTCCAACCTTAATGATTCTGTTTATCACATCTGCTGGACAAATCCAACACCAGCTGAAATGTCACTAGCAAAAAATGCAGCTTTTTTCCCCCTCATGAAACACTGGACAAAACAAGGATGAACTCTTTGGTTTCCCCTGTATTTATGACCTGACTTTGCTATGTGGGATTTTTTCTTGTGTGGGGTTTTTTGTTGTGTGGGGTGTTTGTTGTTGTTGTTTTTTAAATTTCTGTTCTTTGTGTTTCAAAGCTGTGGAGGAGAAATCTTGCCAGCTGCATGGAGCCTTTTAAAAATGCTTGTGACTAGAGAGCTGTAATTTATTCTGGAGAGAAGTCGTTGTCTGCCCCAGGCTGGAGAGGCAGTGCCTTTAGCAGAGCTTTATGGTGGCAGCCTGTGACAGCCAGGGGCCACTGGGTATGAAAACAGAGGAGTAACCTCGTGGCAGAGGAAGCCAGAGAGCTAATTAGGGGATGGAGGGGATATTTCTGGGGCTTTGTGCTTACTGTTGCAGATGTATTGACAGGCATTCTCAGTGCCACCTTTACAGCCAGCCCCTCACTGGTTCCCTCCAGCTTTAACTGCACCAGCACGTGCTCATAAAACTGCACAAATGGAGGATTTTGGGCAGTTTGAATGGGCCTGGAATGCAGACACTCAATGTATTTGTCTTCCCTGCAAAATCTTCCTTGAAGAGCACAAATGGAGGATTTTGGGGAGTTGGAATGGGCCTGGAATGCAGACACTCGATGTATTTGTCTCCCCTGCAAAATCTTCCTTGAAGAGCACAAATGGAGGATTTTGGGGAGTTTGAATGGGCCTGGGATGCAGACACTTGATGTATTTGTCTTCCCTGCAAAATCTTCCTTGAAGAGCACAAATGGAAGATTTTGGGGAGTTTGAATGGGCCTGGAATGCAGACACTTGATGTATTTGTCTCCCCTGCAAAATCTTCCTTGAAGAGCACAAATGGAGGATTTTGGGGAGTTTGAATGGGCCTGGAATGCAGACACTTGATGTATTTGTCTTCCCTGCAAAATCTTCCTTGAAGAGCAGGGCTGCAGCAGCTGGGGACAGCCCAGGAGGTTCCCTTTGCAGACAGAATGTCTGAAATGTCCTTGTCATCGACCCCTTGGCCTTCTCAGCCTTCACTGTGGTTGTTCATTTCGTTCTTAGGTTTTTAGGGAGAAGGAATAATTTAAAACTTCCAGAGAATTGCACTGCCTCTCGTTCCCATTAGGTGTGACAATGGCACTGTGAGTTATTTTTCCCACCCATTACCTCGTGCAGTTCAGGAGTGCAAAAGGCATTAAGTTCAAAAGCTTGAGACCTTCGATCCAAGGAGGGGAAAAAAGAAACGAACAACCAAGCAGCAGATGGTTTATGATGATTTAATTATCTTTAAAGCAGATAATATTCATCAGGCCCAAGAGGGCTTAAAGAAAATTGGTGGAAGAATTTTTAGATAATGTGGTTTGGTTATTCAGTGTGTGTTATAAGGAATGAAACTGTGGGGGGACAGGGGGAACCTCACAGAAATCCTTGAGGGGTTTGGATCCCTGAATCTTTGCAGGGACCTCCTGAGGTCACTGAGGGCAGGGTCCCTCCTCGAGCAGGTTGCTCAAGGGTCTCCCAGGGATGGACACTCCAGAACCTCTCTGAACAAGCTGTTCAAGTGTTTGACCACCCTCACAGGAAAACAAAACAAAACAAACCAAGTTTTATTGTGTTCATAAGGAATTTCACTGGTTTTAATTTGTGCCCCTGGCCTCTTGTGCCATCACCTGTGAGTGCAACCCCTGGGAGTCCCGTGGACTTAAGGATGTCCAGGTCATCTAAGTGTTGCCTAAGCCTGGGAATTCCTGCACCAAGGGAAGTTTTCCTTGTTCCAGACTTTGCCTCTGGTGACAGAGTCCTGGGATTCCTGAAGGATTGTCTTAAAGAAGGCATTAATTCTATCACCAGGTGCCTTCCCTCATTCAGCAGTGTCACAAGGATCTCCTTTGCCTTCCTCTTTTCTTTCTCCATGTCCCTTGCCAGGTTCAGCTCCATTCCTGCCCCTCTGCCTTGCTGAGGTTATGTGGCAGAGCCTTCCTTCCTGCTTTTTTGGGGAAAAAAGGCTTAATTCCAGGTTGGAGCCACTGTTCCTGAAAGAGCAAGTTACTGCCAAATGTCCCTGCTCCTGCGTGTGTTCAATAGCCATGTTTTGATTTAGCTTTATTACATTTAAAATCAGTGTTGCTTTCCATACCCATGACCTAATCCTCATTAAACCTTGCCCTGCCAACTTTCAAAGTGCAGCAGTTTCTTTATAAGCCTGTGAAACAGGGACAGCCTGAGCTCTTTGCAAGGGAGGAAATGCATTGGTTTTCCTACACTGGAGTTAAAAACAGGTCACATTTGGGGGTTTTTTTACATCCCAAATAAAAATCATAAGCAGTCTGAGACAGAGAACTGTGAATTTTATCTTGCCAAAGAACTTAGAGAAAGTCTGAGTGAGTTATAGTGGAAATGAAATTGTTCCTTTTGGTTTAGGAGCTGCTCTCTGAGATGTTTACTGTGTCTGGTTAAGAAGGTCAGGTTAGAACAGTGCCACTCTTGAGGTTTGCTCTCAGCTGCATGTCCTGAGTTTCCTCTTAACCAGCTCCACAAGAGTGCAGATTTTCAAGTAATCATCATTTCAGCCTCGCAGATGAAATTCAGGCAGTGATTGGAGGTGATGTTGAGCAGACAGGCAGCAAAAGCCCTGCTGGAGCCTTTGTGTCCCCCGTGTTCTTTCAGAATTTCACTGCCAGCCATTGCCAGGGTTGCTCTGGGGGTTTGTGAGTGGAGTGGCCTCTGGAGGCCTGCAGGGACAAGAGACTCTTACTCCTGCAGAGGGAAGATGAAGTGGAAAATAAGTGTTTGTCATTCCTTGGGACATGGGAGTTTGGAGCCCTTAATGCCAAGGTGGCCCTGACCTTCCCTGGGATTGTTTGGGGGCTGGACTGGAACCCAGGGTAACTCAGAGCTGCTCTTTCCACGAGCCTGGAGAGCACAGTGAGCTGTCCCCATGGCAGGGCACAGGTCACTGATGGCTCTGGGTCCTTTCAGGGCTGTCCCCACGGCAGGGCACAGGTCACTACTGGCTCGGGGTCCTTTCAGAGCTGTCGCCACGGCAGGGCACAGGTCACTGATGGCTCTGGGTCCTTTCAGGGCTGTCCCCACGGCAGGGCACAGGTCACTGATGGCTCTGGGTCCTTTCAGTGCTGTCCCCATGGCAGGGCACAGGTCACTGATGGCTCTGGGTCCTTTCAGGGCTGTCCCCACAGCAGGGCACAGGTCACCCTGGGCCGTGTGTCCTCACTGATGGCTCTGGGTCCTTTCAGTGCTGTCCCCACAGCAGGGCACAGGTCACTGATGGCTCTGGGTCCTTTCAGGGCTGTCCCCATGGCAGGGCACAGGTCACTGATGGCTCTGGGTCCCTTCAGGGCTGTCCCCATGGCAGGGCACAGGTCACTGATGGCTCTGGGTCCCTTCAGGGCTGTCCCCACGGCAGGGCACAGGTCACCCTGGGCCCTGTGTCCTCACTGATGGCTCTGGGTCCTTGCAGATCATCTCCAAGCCCGCGGAGCCGGCGCGGCAGCACGAGAGCCACCCCGAGGAGACGGAGGAGGAGCTGCGGGAGCACCAGGCCCTGCTGGAGGAGCCCTATGGCGACAGGGCCCCGGGCCAGAAGGAGCCCCCCGGGCTGGCCAGCGTGGTGCAGGTGAAGCAGGAGCCCATCGAGAGCGACGAGGAGGAGGCCGAGCCGCAGCAGGAGCTGGAGGCCGGGCAGAGGCAGGCGGAGCAGGAGCTGCTCTTCCGCCAGGTCTGGCCCTTGGCTTGCTGGAACACGTGGATTTCTCTTGGCAGTCTCTCACTGTGAGGGGAGCCAGCTCCTGAGGGTTGGCTGGTTACAGGACCCTGTGTAAAATCAGGTGGTTCCTTCCCTGGAGTCACCTGCCAGCTGACAAGCCCCGGGGAGGAGAGCTGGGATCACCTGCACAAAACACAGGCACTGTTTACTGAGCCCCTGAGACACTTCCATGGTTGTTTCTTTGGGAATATAAAGTGTATCCTAACATTTCTGATCACTAGCCACCAGCAGGACGCTGTGTTTTGGTTTAATGCTTTAAAACCAATTTCTCCAGAGAAAAATGCACGTGAGGGAGCAGGGGGCAGGTGGAGGGTATTCCTGCTTAGAGATCCTGGAGCCTCCAGCCAGGCTCCCTTCTGAGGGAAAGCACCTGAGGCTGGTGGATTGCAGGTGCTCACTCCAGTAACAAGGGAGCACAGTGTAATGGAGCTGATCCGTGTCCTCCAGGAATGTCTTTGGGATGTTGCTCAGGAGCTACATTTGCCCAGGAAAGCTGTGGCCACATCATCCCTGGAAGTGTCCCAGGCCAGGTTGGATGGGGCTTGCAGCAACCTGGGGTAGGGGAAGGTGTCCCTGCCCGTGGCAGGGATGAGTTTAAAGGCCCAAACCACCCTGGGATTCTCTAATTCTGTGTTGGTGATGATGGATCATTATCAGTGATACCACTCCTCTGAAAGTGAAGCCTGTCCACCCTAATCCTGAATCCACAGTCACACCTCAGGAGTGTTTAAAATAGTACCTCCTTTGCCACTGTTTTGCCTCAAAGCAGGAGGGAATAAATAGAGGGAATGGGAAGGACCAGCCATCCCTTCTGAGCAGGAGCCTGTCCAGCTGATGGTGTGGCTGCACAGAGAACCAGCTCAGTTAAGAGCTTCCTCTCCAGCCTGGGATCCAGTTGAGTGAAAGATCCCATGGCCTGGGCTGTTTCCCTGTTAAATGCCCCGGTGCAGTGGGGTGGGAGCACACGGGGAGGAAGATGAGGGAGTTGTGGGGGAGGATGGAGCTGCCTGTGCCAGTGCCCCTGTCAGCGTGCACCAGGCTCGGGGCTGGGGCTCCCCGTGCTCTGCCTGCCCGACTCGGCCCTAGAGACATCTGCCTGCAAGGGAAAGGAGCCCAAGCCTGAGCACCTCCCAACCCCTTTGGGGAAGGCCCTGTCAGCAGCTGCCTGCTTCTCTTGCCCACAGCAAGCCCTGCTCCTGGAGCAGCAGCGCATCCACCAGCTGAGGAACTACCAGGCGTCGCTGGAGGCGGCCGGCGTGCCCGTGTCCTTCGGGGGACACCGGCCCCTGTCCCGGGCACAGTCCTCCCCCGCCTCGGCCACCTTCCCCATGTCCGTGCAGGAGCCGCCCGCCAAGCCCAGGTTCACCACAGGTGAGCTCCTGGGGACCCCGGGCTGCGGGGGGCTGTGCTGGCCACGGTGTGTGACACGGAGCTGGTCTGCAGGGGCAGGGAAAGGGGCAATGGCTTTAGGCTGGCAGTGGGGTTAGGGTTAGGTGGGATATTGGATAAATCCTTCCCTGCGAGGGTGGGAAGGTTGCCCAGAGCAGCTGTGGCTGCCCCTGGGTCCCTGGAAGTGTCCAAGGCTGGGTTGGACAGGGCTTGGAGCAGCCTGGGACAGTGGGAGGTGTCCCTGCCCTGCCCACAAGATGAGCTTTAAGGTCTTTTCCAACCCAAACCATTCCATGGTGATGATTCTGTGATTGTCTTCCCCGTCCCTGCAAATCCGTAAGCGTGGGCTCTGCATCTCATGCCCATTTGGGTGCTCCCTGACATCCTGCCTTCCTCAGGGAGCACACTGAGTCACCCCTGTTGTCCTGCTTGTCCCCTCCCCAGAGCACAAACACCCTGCACACACCAGCAGCAGCAGAGCCCTGGGGCTGAGTCTCCAGGCAGACAGAGCAAGTCCCAGGCTGTGACAGAGCTGATTTAGAGGCAAGGCAGGGAGAGCCAGTGCTCCTGAAGGACAGAGTGCCAAATGCAATGCTGGCTCTGTTTCCTGCACCTTCTCCAGTCCCTCCATAATCCCATGGCATCAGTTTTCCACTCTGAGCTCCCTGCCAGCCTCCTCTCCTCCTGTAGCACAGGAGTCTGTGCCTGCAGGTTGGGAAAAGTCAGTGAGCTGGTGATTTCAGCTTGTCTCAAAGGCACCAAAGAGTGTTTGCTTACCTGTGGAGGAGAATGATGAGTGGAATCCTGCATTTGTCTGGTGGAAAGCACAAGTGCAGAAGTGTTCACAGCCAGGATGGAGCAGCCTGGGACAGTGGTAGGTGTCCCTGCCCATGGCAGGGCTGGAACAGGATGGGCTTTAAAGGTCCGTCCCAACCCAGACCATCCTGGGATTCTGTGATCTCCCCACCAAGACTGAAAGCAAAAGACTTAAGTGTTCTTCCTGTATCCTCAGAGCCAACTGTTCTCCTCCAAAATCCTTTCTGCCTCTTTCTTCAGTGCCCTTAGCAACGGCTGGAAGTTGATTTTCCCTGCAGCTCCTCAGGCCCAGTGCTGGGTGATGAGGGCTGATTTCAAAGTCCGCCTTCTTCCCCAAATGTCAGGCTGCTGCTTTGTGAATGAACAGTTTGCACCGTGATGTGTTCCCTGGGAAAAGGAAAAGGGAGGGGGAATCCACAACGCCCAAATAAGAGCAGCTCATGGTGTTATTTCCCTTTCACTTCTGCTTTTATTCCATTTTTAACCTGCACTCTTGCATCACTCCGCTCAGGGCTGTGAGTGGGGTTTATTTTCAGGCCCTGGCAGTGTAGTAATAGTGGCATGTTTGGTGTGACTTTGTTCCTCTGCTCCTGGCTGCAAGGCAGGGTGTGTGGAAGTGTGTGCTGGCAGCTCTGGAAAAACCCAGGAAATGGCTCAGGTTCTGCAGGGCAGCCCTTTAAAGTCCCTGTTTGTTGTTAACATTGAACCCCAGAATTTCAGCAGAGCTGCATTTCTAGCACAGTCAGTTCTGGCCAGATGAAAAGCTTTTGGCTTTTGCCAAGGGTGCAAGGGAAAGTCCCCTGGCTCAGGGTCTGAGCAGATGAAACTTGAGCTTTTAGTACACTTAACCCCAAAACTTGGGGCTTTAAAAACAAGGAAGCCTGGCCCTGCTTGAAGGGATGATTCACTCCTTCTCTTTCTTCCCTCCTCCTCCTCTTCTGGTATTGAAGCTGCCCAATCAATCACATGCAAGACTGAACATGTAATAAATAACATTTCCTACTAGAGGATCTATATTTGACTCAGATCTGTGCCTCTGACTTTCACTCAAAATTGCAGGCAGCAGTAGGAGTGCAGATTTGAGAGCTGTGCTGCCTGGAAAAGATGCTGTTCCAGTATCAGGATTTATTTTCCTCGGAGGCAGGGCTTGAAAAACTAAAAAAGTGGCTTAAAATAAGAGGTGGAGTATCACACTGCTTTTATCCAGCACTGCACAGAGTGATGAGTGCAGAATGCTTCAGGCAGTTCACCTGTAAAATACCATTTTCACAGCATTTATCCAGGATAAGGTTGCAAGGGCTTGACTTTTCCCTTCCATCTCTGCATTTTTGCTGGGTGAATGGAGAAGGAAAACACAGTAAAATCAGGCATTCACTGGCACTAATTAAGGTGCAAAGCACAAAGGTAAGAGCTCTGTACTAGTCCTGAAACCAGTCCTAGGTCTGCTTTAATTAACCTGTACTGTCTGCATAGGAGAAGCAGGGAAAAAAAGCCCCCAGCCACGGGCATGGAAGCAGGAGAAAGGAAGGGAAAGGCATTTCAGCTGCTGAGCATGTGTGTGAGTCAAATTGCCTGATGTTCTGTTGGAGTTGTCCACGGTGGCGTGTGGGAGATGGTGTTTCTGGAGGTGGATACTAAAGCTTAATCACCGGGATTGAGCTGTTCTTTGGAAGGCAGGAAATGAAAGTCTTGGGTGCTTTTCAAAAGCAAGCAGTGCTGAAGTGCATCAGGCTGCTTTTTCTGGAGGAAAATCCATCTGGCTGAGAAGTGGCTGCTTTGGAGGCTGATCCTAAGGCAGAGGAATGAGGATTGGAATGGGTGTGATGGTTTGGTGGGAGGGCTGCAAGAAGCAAACGTCTGTGAATGGCCCTAATTAAGCCAACCATGATCACTCTGGACCTGAACGTGGTCCTTAAGACATCAGTCCTTGTCCAACAGACAAAGGAATTGTTCCTCCCTTTCACGTTTGTGATATTATACAGAAATAATAGAGAAAGCTGATGCTCTCCCTGGACTGTTAGCTCCAGACAGCTGGAAGTTCTGGGGTTGATGTGTATTTTATTTTCCTGTCCCTCTCGGTGACCAACACCTGAAACTTCAAAGGTCCAGGGGAAGAGCCACATGGTGCAGCTCTCAAACATGATGTCCATTACTCCACATCAAAGTGAGAGCCGTGCCCTTCCTGGATCCTTCCAGCAATCAGTTTGATGTCCTGAAGCATGACATTTAATTTTCCTTCCTCCCAGAAAGCTGGTCCTTGAACTTGCCCTCTCCAGCTTGAGCAGCCCCGTGACTTTAATGAATACTCATGCCTGCCCTGTTCTCCACACTTGAATAAGGATCCTCAGGTTAGGCCATTAATTTGCATAGCTCCAATTATCCAGTCTCTGATCTCCTGCAAAAATGGGTCCACAAATTATTCTGATGTTCTGCATTAAAGGGTTTTTCCTTTCTGATGAAGGCATTTATTCTCTCCTGTGCAGAGCAATATAATTATCTGAACCTCAGATCATATGTTTGTTCTGCCAAGAAAAGCCAGTTGGTTTTGCTTTAGTGCTGACCTTTAAAAATGATTGTTCTTATGTCTGAAAAGAGTCTTGCTTCCAGCACCACTTCAATTAACTTGTGACAGCCAGTGTAGTTTTGTATTTTGAGCTTAAATTGCCGAGCTTCCCTTTGTGTGTGTGAGTGTGTGTGTGCAGCTGAGTGTCCCCAGCCACAGGGAGGAACTGGGAACAGCTCCCTTTTCCACTGGGCTGGTTTCTAGGAAAGAGAAATGGTGAGTGATTGCAGCACAGAACTTCACTGAGACACTGCTGTTCATCAGTGAGCCCTTGGGAAGGAGAAACCAGTGATGAACCAAGTTCTGTAAGCACCAGGTTTGGGCTGGGGTAGGTTCCCTGAGAGGTTTGGGTTGGAAGGGACCTTGAAGATGATCCAGTTCCATGGGCAGGGACACCTCACAGTGTCCCAGGCTGCTCAAGCCCTGTCCAGCCTGACCCTGGACACTCCCAGGGCTGGGATAGCCAGGGCCTCACCACCCTCCCAGGGAACAATTCCTGCCCAAGATCCCACCCAGCCCTGCCCTCTGGCAGTGGGATCCATTCCCTGTGTCCTGTCCCTCCATCCCTTGTCCCCAGTCCCTCCCCAGCTCTCCTGGAGCCCCTTCAGGCCCTGGCAGGGGCTCTGAGGTCCCCTTGGAGTCTTCCCTTCTCCAGGGGAGCACCCCCAGCTCTCCCAGCAGAGGGCCTCCAGCCCTTGGACCAACTTTCATACAGATCCTTCCTGCCAGAAACCTTTTTCTTGGGGAAAAAACCCCAAACCAGTGGGTTTTATTATGTATCCTGGAGCTTCTGGCTGAAGGAAAGATGGATTTAAACATTTGACTTCGTGTCTTTTGCCTGAGAGGAACAAAGAAAGGTGTTCTGTCACTGGGGAGGAGCTGCTCTTCCCCTGGGGTTGGACTGTTGGCTGTGGAATCCCAAATTCCCTTCCAAAATGGTACCCGGGCAGCTCTGGGGTGACCCAGAGCCTCCTGCGCTGCTGTCAACCCTTGGGAATGCAGGGGGATTTGGGAATGCAGGGGGATTGAGCTGCCCGAGCCCCTCTCTCGGCTGAATGAGGGTGCTAATGACACTAATTAGCAAATTTCCGGGTGCCAGGCTTCAGCACAGCTGCTCTGTGGAACAGCGCAGGAGCCACTTGGTCCTGCTGGGTCTTCATCCCTGGCCCTGGAGGCGTTTTGGTACCCGGGGGAAAAGGCCCAGATCCCTTTCCTGAGCCCTCACACGGCTGCTTTCAGCTGTCCCCCCCCACCCCGGCATTTAATTTGACATCTTGGTGCTGATTTCCTCCTCACATCCCCTGAGGGTTTCCGTGGGCCAGGCTGGGTGCAGGTTTGGGTTTGCAGTTCTCTGTGGCTCCCGTTCCAACACAAAATTTTGCCCTAGAACCGTTGACTGCAAAGTGCTTTTTTTTTCCCCCTATAACTGCCAAAATATTGGGGTTTTTTGTTTGTTTGTTTTGTTTTGCCTTTTTTTTAACCCGAGAGCAACTCTGTCCCCTGTGTGGCAGGCCTTGTGTACGACACGCTGATGCTGAAGCACCAGTGCACCTGTGGGAACACCAACAGCCACCCCGAGCACGCGGGCAGGATCCAGAGCATCTGGTCCAGGCTCCAGGAGACGGGGCTGCGGGGCAAGTGTGAGGTGAGGGAAACTCCAGGAGAGGCCACTCTGCTGTTTCCGTGAGATTTATTCATATCACTGCAGTACTATTATCATTATTATTATTATTATTGTTATTGTTATTATTGTTATTGTGGTATTATTACCATTACTGTTATTATTATCATGCCAAAGAAAAGAGCAAGATATGATGTAACCCTCTCATTTGTTATCCCTCCAATTATCCCAGCAAAAACCGTGGCGTGACAGCTTTCCTGTGCTTTAGTAACCTTCTTTTTGTGCTCTTTAATAAGCCATGGTCAGGCTCTGCTGTGAAAGGAGGATGGCTCTGGGCACCATTCCATCACAAGAGGCTCAGTTAGGTTTATTTGATGCGTTTGAAGAGCAAGCAAACGGAGAGGAAAGCTCAGATATCAAACAGAAAGAATGAAGATGAATAATAAAATGTAACGAGTGGTTATTAGTTGCAGCTAACAGCTGTGCTGGTAAATGGGGGTGTAAGTTTGTGTTCATCAGTTCTTTGAGGGGGCTGAATCCCAGGGCACAAATGTTGCAGCAGTGTCAGGATCTGGCTGGGAATGTTCCCCAGCCCTCGGATGAGACATCCACGCGGTGGCAGCATTGCCATTGCCTGGATTTCCCTGTCCTGGCCTCGTTTGTCCCTTTCAGACCTGTCTCTCTGGATCCCCATTTAGTGGAAATTTGGGATTATTTGGGACCAAACAAACCCTATTGCTAATTGCCTGGCCTCCCCAATGGGTGTTGCAGATGTTCTCTGATGTGTAAGTTTGTCACTGTGAGATCCCTGGCAATGTTATTGGCCCTAATTTCCTGTTGATTTCCTGAAGGAAGATTTATTTTCCTTAGTTTCCATGCTTACCTTGGTACTTTTGGTTGCTCTCACGAGGGGAGCTGTTGTTGATCTTCACCTGGTTTCCCTCCTGACCACTGGTGACTTTCAGCCTCACCAGACTCTTCTTTTTTTCCCAAAATGCTGAATTCCCGCCTTAATTCCTTGCTGGCTTTCTTCAAGCTCTGCCCTGCCATTTCAGGGTGCACTCCCTTATCTCTCTGGTCTTCCACCTTTCCTTCATCCCCACCACCTCCTGCCAGCATCTGGCTTAAAGTTTCCTCCTTTATCCTGAATGAATCTGAAGATGACTTTCTATGTCGAGCAAATAAATGTTGCAAGTAAAGATTACCCCAAAATGTGAATTTTTCCACCTAAGGACTCGTTTAGTGTTTTGCTGTCTGTCTTGATGGCTTGCTAAGGAAACAGAGGAGAGAGTCCAGCAGCTCCCCAGTGGTTTCAGCACCTTCTCCTTCCCCCTGCAGTGCATCCGTGGCAGGAAGGCGACGCTGGAGGAGCTGCAGACGGTTCACTCGGAAGCCCACACGCTGCTCTACGGCACAAACCCTCTGAACAGGCAGAAACTGGACAGCAAGAAGCTTCTAGGTATTGTTCCCTGGGGGAAATCCCCCCTCCTGACCCCGGGGTGAGGTGCTGGGGCTCCCTTCATCCTTAGCCCTGTGCAGCTCCAAGAGGATTGTTCCCAGCCCCACGCACAGGGTCCATCTCCCTCTCTTCAGCCAAGATCCCTAAACCCTAGACAGCTTAAACCTCCTTTCTTTGATGTCTTCAGAACCTAACAGGATGCTTTCCTGAGGAGGAGGGATGGTTCAGGCAGTTGGTTTCACCCTTGGGCAGTCTGTGTGTTAGACAGTTACCGTGGCTAGGGAAGGAGCTGGAACAGCCTCCCAAGGATTTGGATCCCCAGGCAGCTGCACAGGCAGCAACAAAGCCCTGTCAGGTTTGTATGGACAGAGAGACACAGGGGCCTCTGCTTTGGTTTCATCTGGAGTGAGATTGTTTATCCATTTCACCGGAGACCACATCTGCCTGACACAGGGCCGTGTCTGCTGTAAAATACAGACAAAAATATCCAAATAATTCTATGTTCCCAGCAGAAATTCTAAGGGATGGAGGTTCAGATAACCAACCCTCCAAAGCAACCAAACAACGTGGATTTCAGCACCTCCGTGGAGTCATCATCACCTGCCTTTACCTCCTGCCGTTTTGCAGCAGCAGGCTGGAGGGGCAATTTGGGAAGTTCTCACGTGGGGATCAGGAAAAAAAGAAAAAAAAAAAAGACAGTTCTGGAACCTAGACGTCGAGAAAGTTTATTTTGGGATTAGCCTGCCTTTGGATGATGTAAAAAGGGCTTTAACTCCACGGCCTTCACGATGCAGTGGTCACAGCAAGGGAGCTGGAAAGGTTTTGCTCGGTGTGTCCATGAGCTCCCAGAGAGAGAAGCCATTAGCCCGTAGTTAAACACGCAATTAGCACGGCATTTATAGCTCCCTTCCCACCTCTTCAAAGCCAGAGAACCCTAAAGTAGCCAGCTCCAGCTGAATGAGGGCTCCATTAGGATGTGAACTTTCAGGAATTGGTGATGTCGTGTGCTGGGGAGGGGAGAACCATCAGTCCCAAGGAACTTCGGTAAATCTTCCCCGGGAGATCTGAGAAGATTCTCTTGGGATGCTTTTCCACTCCCCCCTGACTCTGAGCAGGATCTGTCTCAGCAGTTCCACAGGTGCCTTTGGAGACACAGTTTATTTGTGTAGCATTTTTGGGGGACACCCAAATTGCTGAACCACTCCCGATGGTTTCTGTAGAGAACCTGTGGGGAAGAACCCTTGCTCTGCCTCAGCTCCTGTGGTTCTGTGCCCCCCGTGGCTTTCATTGCTCGTTTTAAAGGGTTTGTAGAGATCGAGGTTAATCCTATAGAGAAGAGAAATTCTGACACCTGAGGGCTTTCCAGTACAGAACATTCCCTGTTTGGATACAGCTCGGCAGAAAAGCCCTGGAGCTGCAGGAGGTCGGGTCCCCAAGAGTTTCCAGCAGAAGGGGATGTCCAGTAGCTCCTAACTGAGCTCAGACTTGGTTTCCTAAGCCCATTTGGCACCATTTCAGCCTGGAGATGCTGACAGTGGCACTGGCTGCCAGCCTACATGACCCTCTTCTCTCCTGATGGCTTCCACAGGGCAGGGCCTGAGCGAGGCTGTCGGGGAAAAGCTCCATGTGGAGAGGGGAACACGCCTGTAACAAACCCCTCCTTCAGCCATCCCCTCCCGTTGAGAGCTTAAATTTACAAACCAGCATCCTGGGCTTCTTGGAAGCAGTTAGAGAGTGGGTTTAGGACAGGTTTGAAGGCTGAGGGCAAAGCTTTGTGTGAGGTTTAGGGATGCAAATGGGACTTTGTTAGGGCTGATGACTCTTCGCCTTGGATACCTCTGTGAGGAGGAAAAAAGCCTGAGAAACCTCAGCCTGAAAGGGAAAAGGCTTTTCAGGACACAGGATGTTTCTTGTTAAGCTTCTGCAAATGAAAAGGGGGATGTGCCTTCGTGGAATCACAGAATCCCAGAACGGGTTGGGTGGGAAGGGACCTTAGAGCTCATCCAGTGCCCCCCCTGCCATGGCAGGGACACCTCCCACTGCCCCAGGCTGCTCCCAGCCCCAGTGTCCAGCCTGGCCTGGAACACTGCCAGGGATCCAGGGGCAGCCACAGCTGCTCTGGGCACCCTGTGCCAGGGCCTGCCCACCCTGCCAGGGAACAATTCCTTCCTAAAATCCCATCTGACCCTGCCCTCTTCTAGTTTAAAGCCGTTCCCCCTTGTCCTGCCAAGGATACAAAACACAAACCCATCTCTCTCTAGACAGTGGAAATACTTGGAACCTGTTGGACGAGTTGCAACTTAGGCAAATAAGGCTGCTTTTAATTTGTGGGGAGCAATCGTAAATGGTTGTCAAGAAGATAAATACGGAAATAATGGGTGGATTAGCAGTGAGGGGTGTGACAGGAGGTCTGAGGCAGGATGATCCAAGAACTTCCATGTGGATCTGATCAAAGAGGGCACCTTGCTTTGAGCTCACATGAGTCCAGATGCATGAGCTCCTCTTTCAGTGGCAGCATCCCCAGTTTGGTTTGGGTGAGGAGGGACCTTGAAGGCCACCCCATGGCACCCCTGCTGTGGGCAGGAGCACCTCCCAGCAGGGCAGGTTGCTCAGGGCCCCAGGGAATTTTGGATGGAGGATAATGTGCTCACACACGAGCCCAGAAAACACTGGTACATTTCCTACAGATCCAAAATTAGCCCTGCAGATGGTTTTCTCCATTTCTCTCAAATTCTCCTTGTTGGTTTTGCTATTTCAGTCAAAACACATGTTTTTTCTTTGCTTGGTTTGTTTTTCTGTCTTCCTCTTTTATGAAGCCCATGCTCTCCAAAGTCATCTAGGAACTGCAGATGAGTGATAACTGGGGTGTTTCTGTGATTTCCTGTCCTCCCTCAGTGGGAAGGGGTTAAAGTGCTCGTCTGATAGGACACGCTGAGCCACTGTTGGTGGCATCTTCCTCATGTGTAGCCTGGGAACATCAGACAGCACCCACACCTTGCCTGAAAACGAGTGATCTACAGAGAGCTTTTGTGTGCACGCTGTGTCTGTGTGTAACAGGGCTGGCTGGAAATGGGAAGGAAACCCCCAGCCTGTGCTGCTGTGCTCAGAAAGATTGCAGAATTGCCCCAAGACCTGGCCCCAAAACCCCCAGCCTGTGCTGCTGTGCTCAGAAAGATTGCAGAATTGCCCCAAGACCTGGCCCCGGGGCCTGCTGACCTCTGACCCCTGACTCACAAAGTGCACTTCTTGTCCCCCGCAGGTTCCCTCACGTCCATGTTTGTCAGGCTGCCTTGCGGTGGTGTCGGGGTGAGTACCTCCCTTTCATGTGTAAATAATGTCCTGTTTGTTCTCCCCCGGTGCCCTCAGCACCAGAAATGGCTGCTCTGCATTCCGTGGGGGGTAATTGCAGCCAGATGCTGCCCGTGGGCCTCACGTGCCTTTCTTCCCCAGCAGCCCGAGGATCCCGGAGCTGTTCCTTTCTTCCCCAGCAGCCCGAGGATCCCGGAGCTGTTCCTTTCTTCCCCAGCAGCCCGAGGATCCCAGAGCTGTTCCTTTCTTCCCCAGCAGCCCGAGGATCCCCGAGCTGCTCCGGAGAGCCCAGCAGTGTGTGGCACTCAGAGGCATGTTGGGGAGGAGAATCCTCCCTTCCCAGGCAGGGATGTTTGATGGGGAAGGGCTTGCTGCCTTTGGACGTGCTCGTGCTGGGGAGCTGTCCCAGCCTCAGCCTCGGGGCTCCAGAGCTGCCTTGCCTCCCACAGCAGGTGGGAAACGTGGCCACAAAACAGGACAAATTTTGGGGAATGTGCATATTCCTGTGGAAAGCGAGTTTGCTGCATCACTGCCCTGGAATGGAACAGCATTTGGCATCTTTTATTCTCCAGCTCCAGGATAATCCACGTGGATTTTCCAGGAGGTGACTAAAATACCCCTCCATCCCTCATGGAAAAGCTGAGTGTTCCTTTTCAGCTGTCAAATTTCCATATAATCAGGCTTTTTGCTGTTGTTTGTTCCCATAAAGCTGAAAAAACCCCAACCCCCAAATACCTTGTTTTGAAGGTTTTCTTTTGTTTTCCTTTGAAGCCTGAAAGCTTGAAAGTTTCCCTTTCAAGTCAGACTTTCTGCTCCAGAGTTTCTGTGGAGGGTGACAGGACAGAAAATCGTGGAGAACAGGAAGGGGAAAAGAATGAGAAGAGACAATAAAAGGCATTGTGTTTGAAAATTCACAGTGGTAGTTCTGCTGCATAATTGTAGCTCATGAGGTTGAATTTTCAAGGTCTGGATTCTGTTATGGAAATGAAACAAAATTGTTTTCTTCCTGAGTCTTTGCAAAATCGCTGCTTTGAAAATTATCCCGTCAGGAAAAAAAAAAGGAAAAAAAAAAGGGAAAAAAAAAAGAGAGAATAATCGTCGTTTATTCTTCCCGCCACTCGTGGAGATATTTTATTTTGTATTGTAAATATGCTGCAGTCGCCTAATTCATGGCAAATTTTTGGCCAGAGCTTGAAAGGTTTGGATTTACTCTGCCCTGCAGTCAGGCATGCCATTCAAAGCAAAAAAAAAAAAATTATCATTTGCAAATGAAGGCTGAATGGTAACAAGTCGAGGCAGTGTCTGAGCCCAGCACGGGCCCACAAGTCTTGCATTAAACCCCAGATCAGGGCAGGAAAGGCCTCAGTGCTGGTATTCCTGATGTGCTCCCAGTAAAGGTGCTGCTTGGTTGTCTGCACAGATCCTTCCTACTGAATATTTGCTGCCTTTGGTGCTGCAGTGTTTTAGCAATGCTGTCAGCAAAGCCTGCGCCAGGGCCTCCCACCCTGCCAGGGAAGAATCCCTTCCCAACGTCCCACCTCGCCCTGCCCTCTCTCAGGGGGAAGCCATTCCCCCCTGTTTGCCACACGTCTTTTCAGAGGGCAAACATGATGTCGTAAAGACAAAAGGAGAGGAAGAAAAACCTTTAAAACTCAGTAGAATAATGTGGGACAGGTCATCCTTTGGATTTGTGCTGGAGCAGGATAAAGCGGAGTGATGGCTGGTGATCAGAACTGAGGGTGTCCTGTGAAATGATGGCTGGGAAACCTTGGGACCAGGTTCTTTTCCTGCAAGCAACCAAGTGTGGCTCTCCTCCTTTGGGGATGTTGTGTAGATGAAGAGGAAGGATGGGTCTGGAGGGGGAGAAGCCCCTGGAGAGCTGTTTTGCCTCAGGATAGAGGATGGAGCGTGGGCAGGCAGGAGTTGTCCTCAACAACGAGCAAGACGAGGGACAGGCAAGAGAGTGAATCACAGAACACCCAGAGTTGAAAGCACCCAGAGGGATCACTGCTCCAAGCCCTGGCCCTGCACAGACACCCCAGCAATCCCACCCTGGGCACCCCTGAGGGCGTTGTCCAAACCCTCCCGGGGCTCTTGGAGTGAAGCAGCAGGAGAGGAGCTCAGAGCAAATCCCTCCATCTCATAACACCTGTCAAACTCTCTCTTTGAATTAAAAACTCAGTGACTTGAAATCCAGGAGAGAAAGGGTAGATTTGTTCCCAGGTGCCTGGAAACCCTTTTTCCTTGTTGGTTGATCCCAAGAAGCCTTCCCTTGGCTGCCAATCCTCCTCCCTCCCGCAGCCGTCTGCTCCTAGCACGAGAGGAGGCAGGGAAGCACAGCAGCACTGGAATCCACAGATGTGAGCTCTGAGTGAAACATCACTCACCTATTTCTGCTGATCACTTGGGAATTTTGCTCAGCCTGCAGCTCACACCCTTTTTAACGTCCCACTGCCACACACCACAGCCTTCCCTAACCCAGGAGAATTCGAAGGAGGTTTTGGGAGAAAGGAGTTCAAGCTTCAAAAATCTGCAAGACCATCCCAGCACACTTGCATCCAGATTCTTCAAAACACTCAAAGGCTCGATTTGAGGATAGCTGATACATTTGTTTCCTTTCCTGTGTAGCGTTTTGCTGTGCAATAATAATAATAATAATAATAATAATAATAATAATAATAGTAATAATATCTAAAAATACCTGAAGATCTGCCTGATTTTTCTGCACCCGTTCTAAAAACTCCAGAGGTGTTTGTGCTGTTGATCTTCTCCAGAGTAGGTGATTCTATTTCTGGGTGCAAGGGCTTTGATTAGAGCGTATCAGCAATTTTATCTGGGCAAGCAAAGGAAGTTCTTGCAGAGCAGAGAGCAGGGAAAGGAATTCCATGGGATGGAAGCGTGGAGGAACTAATGAGCGAGTCAGAGGAGCAGAGTGTGAGGATTATTTAATTGAGAGCAGGAGGAGACACGCTGGGGTGTCTTCCTCTGTGAGGGAAGAGTAGAACTTCACTTTGCAGGGTCTGGAGCTCTGGTGCAACCTGTGTCTACCTGTCCTGGTGCTTGATTTCTGACCTGTGGAGTTTTTCAGCTAAATTAAATAGTAGAGTAATGAAATCTCCTGTAAGGTGCTCGTTTAATTCTGAGATAGCTGCACATTAGTGGGTGGGAGAGTTTACAGTGTGAGTAGGAGGAATTTACAGTGTGAGTAGGAGCCTCATCGTGGATATTAATAAAAAAACCTCGAGTTTTCCTTCAAGGAAGGAAATAATTGTAAGGAAATTGTAATTTTTTATTATGAGGGAGGAAAACCTCTTTGGGTTTCATTTGGGACATCCTTCCTGGAATGCTCCTGGCAGGAGCCTGGCTTCTGCTGGGGCCTGGACGTGGCAGTGCTTGGCTCTGGCACTGAGGAATCCTGTCTGTTTGGTGGGAAAAACCAGCCCCAACAGCCACCTGAGGGTCTGCTGGCCCTCAGTGTAACACGTGCATTTGGGGATTTTGTATTTCCATCCCTCTGGTGCCTCACAGGGAGCAAAGAGGGCCCATGGAAGGAGCCCTGAAGTGTCCAGGCAGGAAGGGAAGCTCTTCCCTGCTGCTGTCCTGAGGTGTTTTCTTGCAGAGACCAAGGGAAATGGGTCAGGTTTGCTGGAAGATGGGTTAGAAATGCCCAGGGATGGGGTGGCTACACTCCTGCGTGGTCAGAGCCAGGGACAGGAGGAAGATGGACCCTCCCAGAGCTCCAGTGCACTGGTCAGGGGGGAGGAGAAGCAGCCTGGGCTTCTTCCCACCTCTTTAGGGCCTTTGGAGAGAGCTGGTCAGGTCAGTCCCACCTTCTGCATGTGTGCAGCCCTGATGCAGGGTTCCTGGAGCTGTGGTGTGTGACTCAGGCTCCATCCTGCTGCTGCTCCCGTGTCACTGCCCAAACCTCCAGGGCTGCAGGGGAGCCCTGAGGCCACAGGCAGTCACTGCAGGGCTCTCCACAATGCAGGGGCATTCCCCAGAGGCTTCCTGGTGTTCTGCAAGTGCTTTCCTGGTTTACTGTGGCCTCCAAAGCGTCCTCGGGGTGGGTGCTACCAGAAACCACCCATGACCACAGAATCATTTCCAGTCATGGCTTCAGCATGGCTGGGAAGGAGGTGGATCAGTCCTCCTCCTGTGTCTCCTCACTGCTCAGTGAGCCAGGCACCACAAATGACCTCTTTGTCCCCATCCCTGCCTTTTGCCATTGTTTGCATCAATACCCTCAGGGCATAGCTGGTGATCCTTCCCGGTGAGGAATGTCCCCTTTATCTGGTGACAATCCTGAATAGCAGCAACACGGGCCTGCCTGCAGGGTGCCTTGCCTTGCCTGGGGCCTGTTTCCACATTTTCAGGGGGGAAATACGGTGGTTCTGTTGAATATTTAGCATTGCAGCAAACCTGTGTAGTCTGCAGGGGATGCTGAAGGTCTGCTGTCAGGGTGGGTGAGCTCGTGGCTCCCCGGGGAAGCTGCTGTCACTCCTGGGCAGTCATCTTTTAAATGCCCAGCACTAAACATCCCTCTTTATTGTGCCTTTTTTTGTTTTATTTTAAAGCATCGTTGAATTATTTCATAAACCTTTTTCATTTGATCTGGGATCAGTTTCCTGCAGCAGCTAAATGCTGGTTCCGTGGTCACAGAGTCACAGAATGGTTTGGGTTGGAAAGGACCTTAAAGACCATTTCAGTCCATCCCCTGCCATGGGCAGGGACACCTTTCATTAGCCCAGGCTGCTCCAGCCTGGCCTTGGGCACTGCCAGGGATGCAGAGCCACAGCTGCTCTGGGCACCCTGTGCCAGGCCTGCCCACCCTGCCAGGGAACAATTCCTGCCCAGTATCTGAAATAACCCCCCTCCCTTTCAGTTTGAGGCCATTCCCCTTGCCCTGTCACCCCGTGTGAGTGATGTCTCTACAAGACAGGGGTCTCCTGGCTGCCCTGCCTGCTGCTCACCTGGCTGCTGTGTGTCCCCATCAGGTGGACAGTGACACCATTTGGAACGAGGTGCACTCCTCGGGCGCCGCTCGCCTGGCCGTGGGCTGTGTCATCGAGCTGGTCTTCAAAGTGGCCACAGGAGAACTGAAGGTATGAGAACAGCCCTCAGCTGTGCCCTGCTCAGGGCTCTGCTCGGGGCTCTGCTCGGGGCTCTGCTCGGGGCTCTGCTCGGGGCTCTGCTCGGGGCTCTGCCATGCAGCACCTCCAGCACCTTTTCCCCCTCCACAACGAGGGAAAGCATCCTCCACTGCTGTGACCTTGCGAGGAAACCATCAAGAACAACTCCAGAGTTCCCAAGCAGGGTTAAGGCTTCTGGCTGCAAGCCCTGCACCCATCCCTGTCCCTCTGACCTTCTCCTTCCCTCCTCTGTTGTGTGCAGAATGGATTTGCTGTGGTGCGGCCCCCGGGTCACCACGCGGAGGAGAGCACACCCATGTGAGTATGGGCTTCACTGACTTCATCCAGGGCTCCTTGAGGGGGGATCCCCAGCTGGAAATTCCCCAGGATTTCTGTCAGGTTGTCACTGTGGAATTTCTGTTTATTGCTGGGTGAGATGAGTGGTGTTCAAAGCTCCCCGGGTTCTGTGCAGCAGGGTCAGATCCTGCTCAGTGCTGTTGGGCTGTGCTTTCTAGCAAGGATCAGCAGTGGGTTTGGGCAAGGGTGGGACATTCCCTGTTTCCCTAGAGCCTGCTGCTGGAATTCAGCACTCCCAGTGGGAAATGGGTCTAGTGGAAGGTGTCCCTGCCCATGGAATGAGATGAGCTCCAAGGTCCCTCCCAACACCAGCCTTTCCGTGTTTCCAGGGAGGGAAGAAGAGTGAGAGCAGAAGGAACTCCTCCCTCCTGTGTTCCATCTGGGTGATGGATGCACTGGGACCACGGAAAGCTGGAGCTAACACCTCTCTTTTCCTCTTGTCTCCCCTCTCCAGGGGTTTCTGCTATTTTAACTCGGTGGCAATCGCAGCCAAGCTGCTCCAGCAAAGGCTCAACGTGAGCAAAATCCTCATTGTGGACTGGGTGAGTAAATGCCCCTTCCTTCCCTTTGGGAGGGCAGGTGGAAATTACTCTGGGTGGGTTTCTTCTTGCAAGAGCAAGCTCTGTAAGTCAGTGAAAAACTTCTTGGCTGTTGTCTGCAAGCCAAAATTTGGGGTTTTAATTGAATAAAAGTGTTCTAATCCGAGAAAAAAATCTTAAAGGGACCATAATTTTCAAATAAAAGGAAAGGGTTTCTTTGGGCTTCTGCTGTGGCAATGTATAGGTGTTTATTTTTTAATAGATTTTATGTGGCTGGGAAGGCATTGGAGTGACCGGGTATCAGCCAAAAGTTTTGGTTCTGTTGCCACAAATCACCCACGGGTTAAACCCACAAGTTAAAATGCATTTATTTGTCTTTTGGACCTACTGGATGGATGTTTTTTCCCTCACTTCCCACCTGTTTTTCGTGTCAGGGGATTTTGTCCCAGGCTGTGTTTGTGCACCACGCAGCAGCTCGGTAGGGGAGCTCTCATGGCTTGTGTTGTTTAATCTGGATCCAACAGAGCCTTGTTTGTATCCGTGCTCACCCCACAGACTGACTAAAGATGCAGATGTGGGCAGCAAATATCCCAGCATCTCCCTCCCCCGGGGCTGGTGTGAATCCAGTTCTTTCCATGCAGGTGACTGAGTCCTCAGTTTGGCAGACATTTGGGATTGGGTTTATCCCATGGCTTACACAAGGAGTGCAGTCACAAACCAGGTGTGCAAACCGGGTTATTCCCATTGCCCACAAACTGCTTCAGCCAGGCTGGAGAAAACAGAGCTCAACAGCCAGGAAAGCCTCTCCAAACCCCAAAGTGATGCCTTTAACCCGTGTTCTGACTGAGGGCTTGAGCTGCCTGCTGTGTCCTGTCCCTGCAGGATGTCCACCACGGGAATGGCACCCAGCAGGCCTTCTACAACGACCCCAACGTCCTCTACATCTCCCTGCACCGCTATGACGACGGCAACTTCTTCCCGGGCAGCGGCGCTCCAGACGAGGTGAGCACGTGGATCCCAGCACCCTGGGGCTCCCCGGAGCTCCTGCCACCTTGCCAGGCCTCCTGTGGCTTTGGTGTTCCCAGCCCAGGACACGGCAGGTCCGTGTGACGCCGCAGCCGCGGGCGCCGCGTCCCGCCCGGAGCTGGCGGGAGCGAGGCGCTGCAGCTCAGCTCTCCAGCCCCTGTGGGACAGCCTGCTCCAGAGGAGCCCTCTGCCAGCTGTCCCAGCGCCCCTCTCCTGCTCAGGATCTCTCCTTCCTCGGCACAAGTTGTTTCTTGGATGCAGAAGGAACAGATTGTCCATGGCTGCACCACCCACGCTCCGTTTTTCTGGCGCAGCCATGGAAACAGCCTCCTCTCCTTCTCCATCTCCCCTTCTCCATCTCCCCTTCTCCTGGCCCTTCTCCATCTCCCCTTCTCCTGGCCCTTCTCCTGGCCCTTCTCCATCTCCCCTTCTCCTGGCCCTTCTCCTGGCCCTTCTCCACCTCCTCTTCTCTCTCCTGGCCCTGCCCAGGCAGTGCTCACCACTACCAAGGCTGCACCTCCACCCCAAATTTGTGGGATCTGAAGGCCGGTCCCGGGTGCTGCTGGAGCAAATCCCCCTTTCCTGGAGGTGTCCTCAGAGCCTGCAGCAGCAGGGCTGGGCCAGTGGAGCTGAGAGCTGAGCTCTGGGTGAATACATCCTTCCTTTCCCCCTGGGCTGGCAGGAAATATGGTCCTTCAGGGTGATTAAGCAAAGGGAAATTTTATGGAATACTTAGAGTGCTCTGAGACTCTCCAGGTGACACCTGAAAACTTCTTCCCCTGTCAATTTTACATTTTCTGATTGAGAAAATGGTGTTTCCATGTCAACCTCTAAAGAAACTGAACTGTGAGGTGATGCTGCTCCGTCACCCTGTTGCAGTGAATGAACAGCAGCCCTTTGTGTCAGGCTTAATTCCTGCTTTTCAGCAGTCTGCTTTACAAAAAGAGTCATTTTTAGATGTGTCATTTTTAGATGTGTCATTTTAGACCAGATAAAAGAAAGGATGCAAAACAAGTCTGATTAAACAACTCACCGTGGGTAGATGAGCACCCACCCCTGTGTTTCTCTAGCAGAAATATTTGCACCAGTACGAGGAATAATGTGCAGTAAAAGCCATGCAGTTTTATCCAGCTGTGCAACACATTAATTTTTACATTTCCAGTTTTTTTCTTTTCATATGCAAAGACCTTCTTGGCAAAAAAACCAACCAACCAAACAAACAAAAAACACTGGAAAGCCCTGGTTTATCTTTCAGTTTTCCCCTCTCCCAGGTAGTTGCAGGCAGGGCAGGTGGGGACACAAGCAAGGAGAGAGGTGTATTTACATCTCCCACCCACGTGTCCCTCGAGCAGCCTGAATCCCTTCTCTGTGAATCCTATTTTTCTCCAGCAGAGGGGGAGCTCACTCTGATTAAAATACACTTTTCCCCCCACTTGCAACTGTAGTGAAATATAAAATAAGCTCCTGAATCAAGCTGAAAAATGAATTATGGAAAGGTATTACATGCAGCACGCTCTGCTGCAAAAAAAAGTCAAGAGGGTGCAGTTGGTGGTGGGGTGTTTTTTTGGGTGAGCAGCAGTCAAACACCACTGGGCCTCAGCTGCCATCAAGATCTGAGTGTGGAGGACCTTTATTTTCCCTCTTGTTTCAGAGACCAGGGACTGATAGACCCCAGCACTGAATCCAAATGCAAATTCCACTGGGAGAACATCAAACCCGCAAAGATGTGCTGCCAGAATTTGCTAATTGAGTGCCATTTCCCTTTTGCAGGTTGGCACAGGAGCAGGAGTTGGTTTCAATGTTAACATGGCCTTCACTGGTGGTCTGGATCCGCCCATGGGGGACACGGAGTATTTGACTGCCTTCAGGTACCACTGGATTTTCCCTCTCACAGAAGTATTTTTCACCTCAGCTGGGTTTCTTTGTGCTCCTGCCATCCTCCTTGATTTTGCTTTGAGATTTTGGTATTATTCATCCTAGAGAGGCCCTGGCACAGGGTGCCCAGAGCAGCTGTGGCTGCCCCTGGATCCCTGGCAGTGCCCAAGGCCAGGTTGGACATTGGGGCTTGGAGCCACCTGGGACAGTGGGAGGTGTCCCTGCCCATGGCAGGGGTGGCACTGGATGGACTTCAGGTGTCCTTCCCACCCAAACCATTCCATGAGTTTTCTTACACACTGTCCTGTCCCACCCCCTGCCCCCCTGTGCCGTGGGTCCCACCTGGCCTCTCCTTTAGCAATCTGAAGTGGTTTTCTGTCCTCACTGTGGCTTTAGTGCACCTCAGCTGGCCTAAATCCAGGCAGGCACACGCTTGCCAGAAGATGGGGTGTGAATTTCTGGAATATCACCTCCCTGGAGTGGCATTAAATCCGGGAGCTTTATTTCCTGCTCTTCCCTGTTTTGTCCTGTTTCGCTGAGCAAAAAGCGCCTTTGCCCCCTCTTCATTCTGCCCTCCAAAAGCCCTCAGAGAACACAGACGATTTGAAATGACACCAAATCACTGCCATTTGTGTCACTCCTGGCCCAGGAAGGCAGCACTTTGCTCCTGGGTGGAAGGCTGGCTGTCCCAGCAGTGCCCAGCATGGATCCCTCCATCAGCCAGAGCACCCGGGGCTGGGGACAGGGGGACACTGAGTCCTGCTTGAGTTTCCAGGCTCCTGGGAGTGGCTCAGGGCTGCCCAGCGAGGCTTTGCCAGCCATCCCTGGGCTCTGCTTGCCTGGACACTGCAGCTGTAGAGGGAGCAGCCTTTGGAGCTGGTCACAGCCCTGATTTTGGGGAGTTTTGGGGAGCTGAGGGATGCTCCTCCCGGAGCCTGCACACCTTCAGTTTAACCACAAGTTAAACCAGCAGCTTTTTGTTCATCCTACACCAGGTTTGGCCATGACAATACATTATCAAGTGACCTTTTCAAATCTTAACCAGCTCCTTTGAAAAACATTTTCCCCCCCCCACCCCCCGAATTTTTCTATTGATTTTAATGTAAAATAACGCTTTGAAGTTTGCAATTTATAGTCCCCCGAGAGTTAGAAAGTGAAGGGAATGGGTCATATATCCTATTTTTTTCCCCTTCTTTTCTTGCCTTAGCCCCTTGAGACAATACATGCCTTCAAGGCAGCACCTTGTTATTCCACCCCGTCGAATGCCACGTTGCATTTGCTGGGGATCAAACCGAAGATGAAGAAAAGATAAGAAAATTGGCCATAATGAACTCCAGAAGCAGGAGGCATTTTCACCATGAACTTGGAAACTCACAGTGCAGAACTGAGCTTTAATTCAAACCAGTCCGAATGCCAAACTGTGAGGCTTTGAAGTCTGGAGAGGAATCAGTGGAAATCCTTTGAGCTAGGCAAAGATACTGATAGACTTTTTCTTTTTTTCTTTTTTTTTTTTCAAGCCTTAACTCTTCACATGCCTGCCTGTTTTTAGCGTACAGAAGTCCTTTCTCTGTGTAAAAGGAGCAGATTTAAATAAGCAATGTGCTCCTCATTTTTTGTGGGTGTATTTCAGGGAGAGCCAGTGTGTGGGTTTGAGCAATGAAAATAATGAGATAATTGTCCTTCTCAATGAGGGAATAAATAAATCCCAGTGAAACCACTCATCCCCACACTGAAAACCTGTTTCAGTGTGGGTTTGCTCCATGCAAAAAAAAGATGGGAACTCACATCAGTGATTTTCATCCTGTCTCCAAATATTATCTCCCCAGTCTTGGGGTGCCCAAGCTCTCCTGACCTCTGGAGGGTCCTTAACACCACCAAGACGTATCAGAAGTGAGATAAAGAGTTAAAAATGTGCTTTTCCCTGCACTTTGTCACTTGTTACCTTCCTAACCTGGGGCTGAAATCACTGCCTGCCCCTGCTGCAGCTTGGGGTGCCCTGTCTGTGTGTGTGGGGGTGATCAGAAGGGATCTGGGGAGTTGTTTGGGAGCCTGGAGCTCCTGCACCCCGTGGTAGCCGTGGCTGTGCCGGAGTCAGCTCCCCATGCCGTGCCTGAGCTCACCCCCTGAGCGTGTGGGCAATCCCAGATGTCACAGGTGAAGGAAAATGGGCTCAGTTTGGTGGGAAAAGTGCAGGGCACATCATTCCCCGAGCCCCGAGCTCCTCAGAGCGTTCCCGGTGTCCCTGCTGTTGTTCTGCACTTACAGAAACAAACAGCTGTAAAGTTTTGTAAAGGATTGTTGGGCCAGGGTTTGTTCTTCCCCAGCATTTTACTGAGCAGCAATCCTGTCTGCCCCTCTGAATCCTCCTGACCCAGGTGCAAACCGGGCTGAGAGACCTGCAGGAGACACGGGGAGGCTCCGGCTGGTTCCTCGTTACACGGGAACAGCAATCAGTGAAATTAAAATGTTTTATCTGCAGGAGTTTCCCTCTGAATTTACTGCAAGAAAGTTTTCCTGATGATTCCAGCAGTTGTGTTGTGTCTGAGAATTTTTTCCCCTGTCCCGAGGTCTCCTCCACCACCATAATTCCATGTACAGCTCAATTCCACATTGCATTTTATTTAAAACACCTCAACCAGAAGGAAAAAAAGCCAGGGCTGCTTCCCCCTCCTCCTGCCGCTTTCAAAAAGCATTAAACAAGTTCAGGAACCAATTTTGGGGGGATTTGGGTTCTTCCCTCGATCCATAAACCATTTCAGGAGCAAGGAGGAGGAGGCTGGGGCAGAGATGAGGATGAGGATGAGGATGATGATGATGATGATGATGATGATGATGATGATGATGATGAGGATGAGGATGATGATGTTTTGCCTGGAAGGGGTGCTGCTGTATTTTCAATTTCATGCTCTCCCCACACCAATTCCATCCCCAAACTCCTCATCCCTTTTGACACAGTAAGTAAAGACCAGAATTTTTGGGGAGCTGGTTAGCCTGAGGAACAGTGGATAACAGTTTTAGTTTATATTTATAAAATACAGAACGTGTATAAAACTACATATACATAACATATATAGAAATATATATAAAATATGTAATATATCAATAGGTATAATATATATGTGTAATATATACATACTTAACATATATAAATATATACGTAGCACATCTAAAAATAGATAAAAAACAGAGATGTGGCCAAGAGTGGGAAAAAGTCTCTAAAAAACTGTTCAGCCTTCTAAGTTTCACCAATTCACTCGCTGCAATTGAGCATTTAAAGCCCAAAATAATCCTCTGTAGGATTGTTTCATCTGCCTGTTGTTTATTAGGCATTTAATTGGGGGATTGGCTAATGCCAGGCTAAAAATTGTTCATTCAGCTTTCTGGAAAATAGATCTAAAATTGCATTTATTTTTGTTTCCTCCCTCCCAAGCGACTGCAGAACACAATGGGGAGGTTTTGCTGCTTGCAGCCATCAGTTTGCTCTCGTGTAGAGCTGTTCAGCTCAGCTGTAGCCAGGCAAATAAAAGGATTTCATTTATTTTCAGCGAGCAAAACAAAGCTCTGAAATCTGGGAAATTTCAGTTTCCTCATTTTTTAAAAAAAGTTCTACATGGATTGAATGAATATTCAGTGTTAGGAATATTCACTCCTCAGTGAATAACTTTCCAGCCACCTCAGCCATTCCTTAAAAGACCCAGTTCCAGGCAGAGCTGCTTATTTCCTGGGTAATCATTTGAATTTCTGGCTTTTTTACAGTCTCATCAGCAGGGCAGAAGCACAAAGCTGCAGTTGAATCCCTGTTCCTCTGGAGGGTTTGGCTTTGCTGGGGTGGATCTGAGAGAAGGGGCTGGTTTTATCTGCGGACAAGGGAAAATTAAAAAGCCAAAAGCTGGATGAGATGTGTCCAAAACGTTGTCCACAGATGGAATCTCGGAAACACACGGGATTTTTGTCATTTTTTCTTACAATTAGAAAAGGCCCAGTGAGGGGTTGCTGGCTTTGGCCCTCCTGGATCAAGTTTTACACCCATGGAGAGCATCAGGCAGAGCTGTGGCTGTGGCTGTGGGATGCTGGTGTCGTACTGCAGTCAGGAGAAGGGCTTTTTCTCTCCTCAGGGTGCCCCTGGCAGGGTTCAGGGTCAGCCCTGGGGGCCGTGTGGCTGTGCTGGAGGGGTCACTCAGTCACTGTCACCCACAGCCACCTGCAGCCCTCTCCAGCTGCCCCATTCCCCAGGAGCCCCTGTGCTTGGCAGGATTGGACACACGTGCCAGGATTGGAACGGGATGGTCTTCAAGGTCCTTCCCCCCCATTCTGTGCTCCATGAGCTGTCCCCTGGCTGAGAATCCCCACGGATCCGTGGTCCCTGGGCTTGCTCAGTGCTGAGGGACCATGCCCACCCCTTGGGGGTGCAGGTTTGGGCTGGCTCTGGTGACCCCACACTTCCACTGAGATCCTGGCAGCTCCCACAGAACTGCTCCTGGCAGGTCCTGGCATCGGAACTCAGGGAGGGGGGAAATCAATCTGATGATCTGAGCAGTTTTCCTTGGGTTAGGAATGAAAGAGCTCAGCAGCACTTCAAAGCTCAGGGAAAAGAAACCCTCAGCCACTGCACTTGCTCTGGAGTTGCTGCTTCAGGCCTTGGTCAGGGAGGTGATTTCTCCTAGAAGTGCCTGTGGGTTCCACCAAACTGCAGAGTCACCAGCCAGACCTTTTTGTGCCCTCCTCTTCCTCATGGAATCATCCCCCAAGGACAAAATGGAGAGGGCAGTGGCATCGTTAGAGGAGAAAACTCCAGCTCCCTGTTGGGATGTGGTGCAGATTTGGGTTGAGGGAAGGTTCCATCCCGTGTTCCTCGCAGAGGTCTCCGTGTGTGCCCGCGGAGATCGGCAGCACCTGCAGGAACCTCTGGGGTTGCTGTGGCAAACAGCTGGGGAAAAAATAAAACTGGGGGGGTTTTGGTGTCTGTGTGCCTGTCCCTGCCCCGTGGTGGCAGTGCACACTCGGGGATGGCTTTGCTCAGTGCCTGGCAGAGGTTGGTGCCCCGTAAAAAACGAGCTCTGCGGAGGGGCACGAGCTCAGCTGGGTGTCACGAGCTGCCCACTCTGGCAGATGTCTCATGGCTGTTCAATATCCTGGTGGCAAAAACTGGGAGCTTTTACAGGCATCCTGATAGCACTTGAGCCATCTCATCGTGGAACAGCCCCCCCGGGGCTCTGTTTTTAGAGCATCACATAAAGACTCGACTCAATAAAGTGAGGCACTCGAGTGTGCAAAGATTTACAGGTCCGTGCTTTGGGATCTGGGTAAAATAACTTCAGTTCTGCTGCAGAAAGTCATCCTGGCTGGTGGCTGTTCCCAGGATGGGGAAATGGGAAAATTGCAGGTCAGGTTGCCCTAGGAACACATCCAGACTTCAGTAGGTGCAGTTACAATGGAAAAAAACCTAATTTGGGAAGCACATTTTGATGTGGGCAATGGGATGTTTGCAACCTCGTGTAGGTTTTGAGGAGAAATCGTGGAGTCTGGAGAGACAGAAACCAGAGGGGGAAAAGGTCTTTTGGTGAGAAACCACAGGAACAGACCCCTGATTTCATTTAAGTACAACTTTAACAATCAGTAGGATGGGGATGCTGAGCAATTCCCTCCATTTTTTAGTGAACAAAATGTCAGAGGAAGGGGAACTGGCCTTAGGAGAGGTGGATCTGGGTGGGATATTTGCATCCTAAAGCTGTTCTGCTCCATGGGACAACCCCAGCCTTTTGCTGTGGGAAATGAGAAGTGCAGCAAGGGAGGGAGGAATCACTTTGCAAAGCCTAGAGGAGATGTTTTGAGGGAGGACTCGGAGATAATGCCTTGGGGTGATGCCCTTTCATTTTACCCTTATTCCCATGTATGTAAAGCAGGATATGATCCCAAAGGGGAAACACAGGGGGTGACAACTCATTGCCCTGCTCAAAACACGAGGTGCAGGAAATCCCAGAGAGTGCAGGGAGTTCCTCCAGCCAGGCTCTCACCTTGTAGGGAGATGGATGGGCTGTGCTGCCGGGGAATAAGGCTTTGCTGAGAGGGTCCAAGCAGCCCTGCCCTTGCTCAGGAGCCACCCTAACGTGTGTGCTGGGGATGTTCTGTGTTCCAGGACAGTAGTGATGCCCATTGCCAACGAGTTTGCCCCAGATGTTGTGCTGGTGTCGTCTGGGTTCGATGCTGTGGAAGGGCACCCCACACCCCTCGGAGGATATAACCTGTCAGCAAAATGTAAGTGGGGCCTGGGCGTGTGCTGCTCTCCTGGGGGTTAAAGGACAGTGTTCCCAGATTTGACTTGGGGGGTCTATTTCAGATCTTTCCTTTCAATGGCAAAACTTCCGTCCCTTTTCTTGGCATTCTCATGGCATTTATCTTTTCATGATGCATATTTTGGCCTGGCTGAAACCTTAATTTTTTTATTTTTTTGAAACATTGCATATTTCAACTTTGAAATATTGGATGTGTAATATTGTATAATTTATTTGTAGTCACATCTCTGCTGAATTAGAGAGCTATGCTGGCTTTAATATAAAATTGCAGGAAAAGGCAACACAGCTGTAAACACTCTCATTGCTACCACAGGTCCATTTCTTCCTCCAGGACACCTTATTAAAATTTAGAGCTGAATACTTCTCTCCACCTTTGAATTAATTACAGAGACCCCCAAACCCTTCTTTTTGCTTTGGGTCCGGGATGTTTTTGGGAGATGTACTGAAATCCCCCCCCAGGTTATGTGGAGTTTACCTGGCTCTGTTTCATTCAAATTGATCCAGAGGACAGGTTTTCTTGCAAAAAGTTTTATTATTGTTTTTTAAGAGTTTCTTCCAGCCAGGAAAGTTGTTCTCTACAGTGAACTTTAAAACCCCGTAAGGGAGCTTGAACCTATAAACTTTATATAAGAGTAAAGTGAAATAGGTTTACAAGAGACAAGTTCCTTGAGATATCCAGAAACATTTGGGAAAGGGAAGGTCTTGTTTGCCTGCTGGGTGAATTTGCCATGCTCTGCTCCTCTCACAGAACCAGTTATGGGCTCAGCAGTGGATGTTTTTCTCTGCCTGTTAATTTGCTAATCTGTTGACTTGCAAAGGGGTTTGCTCCAAAGCAGAAAGCAGGGAGTGGGGATGGAGGGCAGAAATTCCCCAGCTTCTCCTTTGTTTGGCCTGTCGGGTTTTATTTTTCCTTTTTCTCCTGGAGGGGGAAGGTTGCTCTGAGGACACGTTGTATAAATCCTGGCCGCTTGGTTCTGTTTTGTTTAAAGGGGGCAGAAATGTATTGTGTGTCATCTGATCAAAGTGCCGGGTGCCCCTGGAATTTTTACGGCATGTTACGGACGGGAAGAGCCGTCTGCTGAGAACGAGATGTCAAAGCGAAATCTCTGCGGAGCGCTGCACCGCGGCTGTCCTGCCCCAAACTCAGCCCATTCCCCCTCCTCCTCCCTCCCACAAAGCAGCATCCAGCCCCTCTCCCTGCTTCCAGAGGGAATGCTGGCTGCTGGCCTTCCTCTGGGGTGCTGAGGGGTGGCAAGGGGAGGAGGGTGACGCTCTCAGCTGGGGGGACACAGGGGTCCATCCCCGGGAACCGTGCGGCCAGCGCGTTAAAGCCCGGCCTGGCTGGCGTTACGCACCGAGCCCTTCCAGATCCCCGCTGGGTTTTTAATGTGATGTAATTCCTCTCCCTAATTCTTTGATCCTCCGCCAGGAGCCCGATTCCAGCTGCCACCTTTGCCCTTCTGCTGCATTTCCTCTGTTCCCTCCTTGCAGGCTTCGGGTACCTGACGAAGCAGCTGATGGGCCTGGCCGGGGGCCGCGTCGTGCTGGCCCTCGAGGGTGGCCACGACCTCACGGCCATCTGCGACGCCTCGGAGGCTTGTGTGTCTGCCCTGCTGGGAAACGAGGTACAGGCACCCCAAAGCCTCCCCCCACCCGGCTTTGGGGGTCTCATCCTCCCCCCTGCCGAGTCTCTGTCGTCGTTTTGTGTCCTTGGGACGCTCGGTGCTTTCTGTGGTGTTTGTTCAGTTCTTGAGAGCCACCTGTGCTTTGCAGGCCGTGCCACGAGGGCAACAGCTAGGAGTGATTTTTTGGGTTTGTTCTTTCTCCAAGTGATTTGCTTTGTGCTCTTTGTAAAACAGCTCTCTGAATTAATTTCTGAATTCGCTGTGCAAGCCCTCCCTTCTCTTTGCTCCCCTCTCCAGTCCTGCAGCCTGTGCCTGCTGCATGGGGCAGCTTGCTTGACGTGGTTTGCAGCTGGATTTTTTCCTTGGAGTTACATTTTTCTATTTTCTGCACGTTGCTGTGTAGGAAAAGCCTTGGCTGTGTCAGAGAAATTGGCCAGAAAGGTTGTGGGGGGTGGTTGCAAGATAAGAGCTAGACAGAGAAGTACAGCAAGATGCTGGGTTCTGAAGAGCTCAGGGTGTTTTCCTACAGAGAAAACTTTAGGTACTCCATCTTTTCTGCCTCTCCCCCCCTACTTTTAGTGTCAGCTGGATGAAAGAAAAAATGCTCCATGTACACATCTTTGAGATCCCTGCAGGGATGGTGACTCCACCACTGCCCTGGGCAGTGCCTTCACGCTTCCAGCAAAGGAATTTTCCCAAATATCCAGCCTAGCCCTCCTCTGGTGCAACTAGAAACCGTGTTTGAGGGCTTTTGAGTGCAGTTAGTTTGGGCTGAGGTGCAGCCCCAGAGCAGCAGAGCAGTGGGCCTGTCTCCAGAGGGAGCTGATTTCTGGGAGGGGTCGTAGTTCAGTGACCATCAGGTGTCTGTGGAGATGGAGAGGGGGCTTGGATCTGCACAGAGGTGTGGAGCAGTTTGACTTCCAGCCTGTTGGAGAAGTGCTCTGTCTCCACTCGGCGTTAAGGGGGAGGCTGGAGTAGCCAAGCCAAGAGATAAACCAGCTGGGATTCATCAGGAGCACCTGCTTCCATCATCCAGCATCCCAGTGTCCAGGGGACATCCTGCTCCTTGTGCTTGGCCAGGCAGTTCTGAGCAGGCCCTGGGCACGGGGAATGGCTCCAGCCTGCACTCAGCCCTCAGGACAGCTGAAAACTCGGGAGGCAGCTGCCACACCAGCATGGAAACAGGGGGCTTCCAGTGGTGGGGCCCTGGCACAGGGTGCCCAGAGAAGCTGTGGCTCCCCCAGGATCCCTGGAAGTGTCCAAGGCCAGGTTGGATGAAGTTTGGAAGCAACCTGGGACAGTGGAAGGTGTCCCTGACCCTGGCAGGGGGTGGGACTGGATGAGCTCTAAGGTCCCTTGTAAGCCAGACCAGCCTGGGATGATGTGAGGTGTTTATTGCAGCACCCATCTGTCTTAAGTGGTCACCACAGACAATTCCTCTGGCTCCACCCACCCTTGGGTGCAGGATGCAGTTTGAAAGGGAAGCAGTGGGAATAGCACCTGGAGGATGTCATTCCTCCTGCTCAGGGTGCTCCTAGGATCACAGGAGGCTGACTGCAGCCATGTGCAGTGAGGAAGTGCTTGATCCAAGCCATGAATGTGTATGGGAGTGTCAGGCTGTGGGGAGAGCTCAGGACACCTGGGATGTTGTGAGCTGAGTGGTTTCGTTGAGCTGAGGGAATATTGATCCTTAGAGGTAAAAAGCATTGATTATTTTAACCCTGGATACAAGGACACTTAAACACAGACCTGCTTCACTTGCCCTAGGTGGGCTGTGCAGAGAGGGTAATATTCCCTGGCTTAGGCACACATCAGAAAGCAGGAAACACCCGTTTTATCCAGGTCTTTCCTCAAACCTTTTGAAGGCAGGGGAGTCGGGGGGGGCGGCTGCCGCTCTGTGCCTGGCCCTTTGATGCGGTTTGATCTACGGCGTGTCGGGGGATCCTGCCTGCACACACATGGACAGGCAGCTGTGGCCAGGCCGGCCTGCAGGGAGCTGGCCTGGCTCGGGAGCCGTGCTGGAGCTCCACCAGGGCTGGGAGGAAATGAGGGGAACGGTGGCAGTCCCCCGAGCATCGGCGTCCCCCGGCCGAGATCAGAACGGGCGCGCCGGGAGAGGCGCGGGAGCCAGCGCCTTCCCAACTGGCCAGGAAATGAAAGCTGAGCTGGGGCTGGGCAGCTGCTGGCTGCACTGGGGGAGGGCCTCAGGGCTGGGGAATGGACCTGCACTGCTGTGGTGGCACAGTTGTGCAAAGCTCACGGGGCTTGGGTGGCAATCAGAGGGTTTGGTGCAGAGAGAGGCCTCGATACAGTCTGAGGGAGTTTGGGTTAATCAGCCTGGAGAAGGCTCCAGGGAGAAGTCTTCCCGTGCCTAAAGCAGCTGCAAGAGAGCTGGACGGGAACTTTGGACAAGGTCCTGATGGGACAGGAAAAGGGGGAATGGTTTTAATCCATTTTAACCACAGAGGGCAGGGCAGGATGGGATCTTGGGCAGGAATTGTTCCCTGGCAGGGTGGGCAGGCCCTGGCACAGGGTGCCCAGAGCAGCTGTGGCTGCCCCTGGATCCCTGGCAGTGCCCAAGGCCAGGCTGGACAAGGCTTGGAGCAGCCTGGGACAGTGGAAGGTGTCCCTGCCATGGCAGCGGGTGGGAATGAGATGAGTTCTAAGATCCCTTCACTCCCCAGCATTCCATGACTCCACGATTCTGAGATCTGCTGATGGCAGTCCAGACCAGTCAGCCACCACTCCTCTGCCATTGCCCTGCAGAGCTGCTCAGTCCATCGTGGGCATCACCAGCCTCTGCCCTTCAAACCAGAAGGTGATGACAACCAGGTGCCTCACGCCCAGAGGTTTTTGCTCCCTTTTGCACAGGCTGAGGCTCTTTGTGAGTGTTATTTCAGGAGGAGGAGGAGTGTGCTCTGCAACCAGGAATGTGCTTTGTCTCAGTGTCAAGCAAGAGGCCTTGGAAAGCTCTTGCTCAAAGAGTTACCCAGGAATTGCTTTTGCCTTAATGTCATACAGGAACTAGTTTGGAGCAGAACTATTTTTAGAGTGGAGAATTAATAAAAAGTGCAATCCATAATTACTGAATCTGGAATGCAGCATTCTGTGAAGTACCTATGGAATGGCTGCCATGTGCTCAGAGGAGCAGTCTTGGCTGCAGCTTCTCTTGCCTTTGAGCAGAAGTTAAACTTTGCCATAGATATTTTTAACCACAAAGTTCTGGCTGTTCTTTGCTGGGGAACATTCCTGGTTGGGCCTCGAGTGCTGTTTTCAGCACACTTAACAGCAGTGGACATCTCTTGTTTTGGACAGTCCACCTTGGAGGTTTGGGATGAATTCATTCACTAGTGGAGAACCTGGGAGGGCAGAGGTGTCTCCTCTTCTTGGGTTTTTCCAAAGGAAATCAGATAAATCCTAAAACATTCCTCCAGCAGTGCTGTCAGGCCTTTCCCTGGGATGGCACAGGCATGTTCCCGCTGCAGAACTGACCAGTGGGGGGTGTCCCTGCCTCGGGGTGGAATGGGATGGGCTTTAATGTCCCTTCCTACCAAAACCATTCTGGGATTCAGTGGTAACATTCCTCTGGGGTTCCTCTCTCTGCAGCTCGACCCTCTTCCCGAGAAGGTTTTCCAGCAGAGGGCAAACGCTAACGCGGTGCATTCCATGGAGAAAGTCATCGAGATCCACAGTGAGTGCAGCCCCAGCGACCCAGCTGCTCCCCTGGGGGACACCCCGGGGCTGCTCCCTCATCCTGGCAGCTCCAGGCTCCCATCTCCCAGTGTCCTGGTGGTTACTGCACCCTGAACTGGGCTTTGTGCAGCCACAGACTGGTGTTACTGCGGATGGAGCCGTGCCCAGCAGGGCTTTAGCCCTTTAGGGGGAACTGCAGAATCAGAGCATGGGTTAGATGGGAAAAGACCTTCAGGACGATGCAGTCCAGCTGTTAACCCAACAGTAATCAAAAGCTCTAAAACCTCTGTGAAGGACAGACTGTCCTGCTGTTAGAGGGTGCTCCTACTTCTGCAAAAGCAATTAAGTATCTCCAATTAACACAAGTCTTGTTGGGTATTGTGGCACCCATTAATTGGGAACAGATAGGCGTGGAAGTGAAGCAGGTTCTCAGGCACAGGGTGGGATCCTTGGGATGTCCTGTGCAGGGCCAGGAGTTGGACTCAGTGATCCCTGTAGGTCCCTCCCGTGGATATTCTATGAGTTTTGCTGGCAGCTGTTGGGATGTTTGGTTTATTTAGCCAAGAAGTTTAAAATCATTGCGTTGAACCTTGCCTGGAGAAGTTCTTGGAAATTCTTTCCTCTGGAGCCTTCCCTGTGCTCTTCCCAATGCAAAAAGGTGTCAAACTGCCGACCTTAAAAATACATTGGAGGTTGAAGCTCGGACTTGGTGATCTTGGAGGTCTTTTCCAACTTTAATGGCTCTAAATAGACCTCGGACTTCCTTAGTCTTCAGGGATTTGCCCACTGAAAGCACGTGGCAGTCAGCAGCTGGATCCAGACCTGGACTGCATCCTTCCCTCTCCGGCATTTTTTGGTAGAGAGACATTTCCAGGTGCATTTGTCCTTAGGTCCAGAAGTTTCTGAGGGATTTGAAGTGGAAAAGGAATTATTTTTTGAGCACCTAAGGCCCTTAAAGTGAGAGGATTGATCAGATGAGTGTTCCCTGGGCGGTTCCGAGCCGGCGGCCGGGTTTGGGAGAGCAGGGGCTGGAATGGTGCCCTGATGGCCCTGTTGTCACCTCTCCCCCAGGCAAGTACTGGCATTCCCTGCAGCGTTTCGCCTCCACGGTGGGATATTCCCTGGTGGAGGCCCAGAAGTGTGAGAACGAGGAGGCGGAGACAGTGACAGCCATGGCATCGCTGTCGGTGGGCGTGAAGCCAGCGGAGAAGAGGTCAGTGCTCTCCCATCACACTTCCAGGTCTGCCTAGGCAGGAGGAGCAGCCTTCCAGGCTAATCCTCTCCTTTCAGCCGCTGCTGCTGCCTTCCCCACAGCCCCTGTCCTCCGTGGGTTCCCCAAAGACCTCCCGGGCTGCAGGAGAGCAGCAGAGCCATGAGCTCTGTGCACGCCCCCTGTGCCTGAGCCTTCTGCTCTGAGCATGCTTTTGGGCCACAAAATGGAATTTATTTCTGGGGGCAAAATTTTTAATGTTGCCCAAGTGAGATTGTCCAAAAACCCTTGTTGGTGTCAAGTTTGTTCCAGATGCCAGCCGGCTGGGTGGGAAGGTGATGGGAACATAAGGAGTGAGACTTGGCGCCACGAATTGTCCAACTGTGTCATGCCCAACCCTCTTTTCTCTCTCCCTCCCTCTCCCACCCTGCCTGGCTGCGCCACCCCTCAGACCCGAGGACGAACCCATGGAGGAGGAGCCTCCCCTGTAGCACCCACCTTCGAGCTGGAGTTCTCCTGTCTGTTCGTCTTAGTCTTGAAGCTCTGCCAAGAAGCTTTCTCTTGTTACTCCTGCGTCCTGTCACGGTTATTTCCCGAGCACGGAAGGACAGCCAGGTGTAAAGCAAAGCAAGCGACACAAAAAAACAAATCTCTCCGCATCTTTGAGTCTCTTTTTGCCGAAAAAACCCGCTGGTGAAGAGCAGCAAAGGACTGACACGTTGGGCACTCTTCCTCTGGTCCTCACCGGGAGCGGAACGAGGAACGACGCCCGGGAAGTCTTTGGCAGAGTTGCCAAACAAAAGAACAAAAACAAAACGTGAGAATAATAAAGAAATCAAAGATTCAGCAACGCAAATCAAACAAACCTTAACGTGAAACTGGTGCTTACAAAGTTGATTACCCACAACTGAGCAATCTCCGCTTGAACCACTCAACCCATCGTGTACTTTCATTTCTTGGACCTTTGGAAATGGCTCTTGCCTGCCTGTGAGTCAACGACAGCTCTTGTCGGAACGGGAATGTTGGGAGATGATGGTGGATTTTTAACGGGGAGGGACAGGGAACGAGGGATTCATCTGACACCTAAAGGAAAGGGAAGCAGAAGGGGGGGAACGGTAGCCCAGATGGAGTCGGCTTTATTGTCTCCAAAGCCATCTGAAGATGAGTTTGTGCCTTTTTTTTTAATTGATGGATTTGGTGCAGCTGGATTTTCTGAAGTTTGAGGAACAATGCCTTAAGTAAAAATTAATTAAAACACACACACACACACACACACACACACACATACAAAAAAGAAAAAACAAAAAAAAAACCAACCTGAAGAACACAGCAGTTCCTGAATATTTTTCCTCTGGTTGGGAAAGCCAAGGACTGCCATCAGGAAGGAAGACTTTTTGGCTTGTGCTGGCATGATGGTGGGAAGCAGGCATCAGCTGAACAGAGCGTCTCCAAAAACTGTCGACAAGTTTGGATTTGTTTTGTTTTCTTTCATTGCTGTTTCAGAGAAAAAAAAAAAAAGGAAAAAAGGAAAAAAAAATGGAAAAAATTAAGGTAGTTGCCAAAAAAGTGGCAAATACTGTTGGGTCTTTGAAATTCAACCATTTTTAACAACCAATTTTCAAATGTTTTCTCTCTCTTCTACATTATCTAGTAATTCAACTTATCAATTTGGTTGTCGAAGCATGTATTAGACACAAATGCAGGTTTTAAGACTGGAATGCTTTTTATTAAAAGCAACTAGCATGAGATATTGCTTAAATTGTTAGGTATAAATATATATATGTGTATAATGTATATTCCAAATGTATTCCAAGCTTAGAAACCGGATTCCTATGAATTATTGAGAAAAATATTTATGATGCATTTATAGAAAAAAGAGAAAAGATATATGTGATAAATGCATACTCTAACAGTAGCCATTGGAAGCTCCCTAGGGACAGATTTGGGAATTGGAACGTCAAAGGTGCTTTTGGAAAAGGATCCAGGTTGAAACTCGAGGACTTTTCAGGTGACAGGTTCGGAAGTTTTTCAGAAAGCCAACACTTAAGCCACTGGGCAACTACCCTAAACATTTGTATTTTAATTTAAGGTTTTTAGTTGTGATCCTTTTCTAACGAAGAGAAAAAAAAGAGTTTTTTATAGCAAAGACGCTGAATTTGCTGTTAATTTTTATATGGATATTTCCCCAAACCCTCCGGAAGCCTTGTTTGTGTGACTCTGACATTTCTTTTCCATTTGGCAGGTTTCCTTTCCGAATGGCAATAGCATCTAAATCTTCCTTTCTCCCTCTTCTCTTGCTTATAATACATGGATTTTCCTTTCTTTTTTTTTTTTTTAATTTTTTATAATTATTTTCTCTATTGTTTTCTCTCCTTTTCCTCGACTCTTTTGTACAGTGAGCAGCTTTCTGCAGGTGTAAGGAACTGTGGGCAGACTGACAGAGTTTGTTTTTTTCCGGGAAAGGGCGTGTTTTACCGAGGAGGAGGAGGAGGAGGAGGGACCGCGATGGGCTCTTTTGTTGTACCCATTCCGACTGTATATTTCCACAGCTCTCTTGTAGTAGCTATGTAAAGAAAATAAGGAATTTTCTTACCTGGTAGCGTTCAGTGGGCGATGCCTTTGTCCGGCCTGTGGCTCCTGGCTCTGCCTGCCCTCGGGAAGGCTCCTTGGACACTCCGGGACCGCCGGCATTTTCTCTCCGCCGGACACGCCCGCAAACTCCCCACCTCCTCTCTCTCTCTTCTTCTCCCCTCTTCTTCTTCTTCTTCTTCTTCTTCCCGGTGCTGGGAGGGGTTTTTGGAGGCATTTTTTTTCTCCCCTCACCCCGAGGAGGTCATTGCCTCCTGGGAATGCCGGGTGGGAGAGGCCGCGAGCCCCGTCTGCGCGGAGATGGCGCTCCCCGCGTGCCTCCCTCCAGCAGTGTAGGACAGCGCATCCCTCGTCCCAGCACAGCTTCTCCTTAACCACCCTTCCTTCTTCTGTCCTGCTCCCACGGTGACTGGCGGGGTTGCTTCCAGTAACTTCTCTTCTTTCCAGTTCTCGGAGCAGCCGCTTTTGTTCCGTTCAGGACTCGCTGGCGGGAGGAATCGGGAGCGTGAGCCCACGCTGGAGGCTTTTGTTTCCTTCCTCGATTTCTAGCGCAGTTTCAAAACCAGACACTACAGTATTTGAGTTGTGCAAACCCAAGTACGTCCTAAAACCCCGAAAAGCCCCATTGGCGAGGCCCGTCCTGGGCATATCCTAAACCTCCCCCTGGTGTGAGAGCACCGCGTGCCTGGGGATGTTGTGGTTTGGGGTTTCCTCCCATCCGACCACGCTGCTGCTGTGATCTCAAATCCATCCGGCTGCCGGATTTGGTGACTGCCGTGGGGTTTTGCTCCCTGTGCCGTGGGCAGTGCCCATGTCTACACCTCCCTTTGTGTCGTCAGCTCTTCCCCGGAAGGTTTTTGACTTTTCTCCTCCCGGTCGTGGCAAAGCTTTTTCCTTCCTTTTTGCGTTCCTGGGAGCCGCTGACTGACCGTGCTGAGCTGGTTCTTTTGGAAAATCCAGAGGAGCTTGTCGGGATGTCACCTTCCTTCCTTCCTTCCTTCCTGCCTGCCTTCCTTCCTTTCCCTCAGCCTTTTGCTGGGATGGGAAGGTTTTTCCTGAGACGACAGAGTTCGTCTCCTCCAAACTCCCGGTGACGTGGATTTGTTTTGCAGCATCCCCCTTTTCCCTGGGAACGCTCCTCCCTGGGCTGTGACCTTCCCTGGGGATGCTCTTCCCCGGGGATGCTTTCTGAGGCCGGTGCAGGCACGCAGAGAGGGGAGGGAACCCTCGTTTTGAGGCTCTCCAGGGGGATTTTTCACCTTTTTGAGCCATTAAGCTTCTTCATTTCAGACGACTTTGCCCTGGGGCGGCCGTGGCAGCGGGGCGGGAGCCTGGGGTGCTCCCACATCCCAGCACGTGCTGCCCAGGGCATCCTTTGTACCTGCTTGGGAAGAAAAGAAACATCTTCCAATCCTCTTTCCAGTGAAGTGAGGCCCAGTTTGCAGTACACAAGTAACCATTGGGGGTTTTTTGGTTGGTTTTTTTGGTTTTTGGGTTTTTTTTACTTTCGATACAGAACATTCCTTTTTTTTATTAGTCATGGTCATGTATTCATTCCATTCTTCCTTTTGTAAACTTTTTTGGGCCCACGTTCTTTTACGGGCATTGATATATATAAATATATATATAAATATATATGAATATATTTTTTTAAGTTTCCTACACCTTGAGGTTGCATGGTCTGTAAGGTTGGCATGTCTTTATATTGTATACAGATTTTGCACGCCAAACTTGGCAGCTTTGAAAACGAGAACGAGAAAAAAAAAAACAAAAACAACAAAAAAAAAGGTGGTTTGGGGTTTCTTTGGGTTGGGTTTTGTTTTGTTTTGTTTTTATATTGGTTTTTTTTTTGTTCCTCTTGTGGCATTTGCGGAGACTAAAGGCTGGGATGTTGTTGTCACACACACTCACTCACCCACACAGCTACACACCAAGGAAGGAGAGTGGGATTTCCTTTTGGGTTTGTTTTTTTTTTTTTGGAGTCTTACTGAACTTAATAAGAAGAAATTGTGCTTTTTATTGTTAAAAAGAGTAAATAAATAAAAAACAAAAAGGACTACTTAAACATTTCTCATTTTAAGAAGAAAAGAAAAAAAAAAGACGTTTATTTAGCACTTGTGACTTACCAATAATAGAGTTTATTGTATTTATGTGGAAACAGTGTTTTTAGGGAAACTACGCCGAACACAACCAAGTAAACTGCCTGTGTCATTATTATTATTATTGTTATTATTATTATTTTCCCTTGGGTTGGTGTTTTTGCTTTGATTTCTCCAAGGCTGGGTGGGGAGGTTGGATGCAACCCTTGTGTCAACACACGGAGTCGTTCATTCCGAGGAGCCGGCCGGATGGATGGATGGATGGATGAGGAGGACTTTAAAGAGTTAACTCTTCAGCACAGCTGCGTTAACTTTTTTAAGAAATTACTTTTACATGATGTATTATTGCTCGGTTTCACTTTAAGCAGTCGTGTACTGTGCAACACTGTGGTTTAAAAACGAGACTTTGCAGCGAGAGGCAAAACGTGTTTCTTCATTGTCGCGAAGTTGGGCTCGTTCTCAGCTCATCTTCACTTTGTCTTTGATATTGATAATGAAAAAGAAAAAAAAAGTATCCTATTGAAAGAAAATAAATTAACACTTTTTCTGTGCTCCATAGTGGAGGCGCTATTTTCCAATTTATGAGGATGACAAACTTATATATATAATATATATATAAAAGTGGGGGCGGGAGGGGGGGAAGGGGTTGAAACATTATTCACCCGAGAGCTTATTACAGATATGTAGTATCAAAAAGTTGTAACTATATTATATTCTACTTTATACCTATCCATGCTCAGTATGACGTCACCATTGGTAGCAGCTACCGGTTTACGCTGTAATTTAGACAGAATTTCACTCTTCTTACATGGACCCTACTTTCAGTGATGGTAGCATTCTTTGTGCTCGATTTTCCAATGGTCCTTTCTTTTCAATTGGTGGAGTTGGGATTTTTTTTCTCATTCTTGTTTTTTCTTTCTTTGTTTTTATTTTAATTTTCTTTTTTCTCTATATTTTCTTTTTCTTTTCTTTTTTTTTACTGGCCAATGGTGTCTTTCTCTGACAGTACCGACTTCAATTTCAGCTTTATTAGGAGTCCAGTATTTTGTACCACATTATGACAACTTGTTATTCTTGTGGTGTAAATAAAAGAAAAAAGTTAATTATAGTACCACCGGGGTTTTGGCTGCTGACCTTCTTTCCTTCCTTTGCTGGGATGGGGTGTTTCATCTGCTGGGTTCTTGCTGTGTCGTGGAAGGGGCTTGGTGCCCAAGTGGCTTTTTGGGCAGAATATACCCATGTCTCCCTTCCCTGAGGAGGGGAAGGGTTGGAATCACAGAGTCACAGAAAGGGACTTTAAAGAGCATCTTGTTCCAGCCCCCTGCCGTGGCCAGGGAGTTCTTCAAATGCAAAAAAAAAAAAAGAAAAATAAAAGGGGGGGTTTACTGTATTTAGAAGGATGAGGGTGCGGACAGAATTGTGCATTTGTGCTATATCAAGGCACAATTATCCAATGGTCAACAGCTTCAGGGCGCCTGCAGGAACAAGAAACCTGCTTCCCATTAAACATTAAGTCGGGAAGGGAACGGGGAGCAATTCCTGGGCTTTAAAGGCGATTAAATACCCGGAGTGGTTGAGCAAGCGTTCAGAATGTCACTCCTCAATCACACGTTTGAGTTTGAAAGGGGAGAAGGAAAAAAAACAATAAAACCACGGCTCGTTGCCCGCTAGCAGAGAGCGATTGCTGCAATCCCCGTCAATCCCGCGGATCCCGCAGCCGGCCGGGCTCAGCCGGCGGTGAGCGCAGCAATTCCTGGGGCCGGTTCCTCCGGGAGGAGATCCCGGCGCTGCTCGGGCCCCCAGCCCAGCCCCAAAGCCTCCTGTGCTGCCCTCCGGCCCCGGGAACACCGGGACCGAACGCGATGGGACACGGCTCCGGGAAAGGTGCAGAGACCTCTGGCTCTGCAGAGGAGCCAAGATGAGGCGGAGACGGGGAAAACCTCGCTGGGAGCACCCCGAGCCCATCCCGAGCGCATCCCGAGCGCATCCC
>WAAE01002102.1:77643-145970 GCA_013400495.1 Nicator chloris
ACACACATATATATATATATATATTTATAGATATATATTTTTTATATGAGTAAATACACATAAAATCTGACCCAGCCCTGAACTCTTCTGGCAGGGAAGCGAAATTCATGAGGAAATACAGCCCAGCCTGCAATTCCTCATTACATCAGTGGGAGCCACGTTAGTGGGGCCAGTAAATCTGCCAGATGGCAACGGGGGATTAGGTGGGAAGGTGGGACCCCCAGGAGGGTGCTGTGCCTGCCCTCCCCCAGCCCCTGAGCACCCCCACCTTCCTCATTAAGGAATGCTAATCAGCTCCCCAAATCCTCCCAGAGGTTTGCTCATAATAAAACGTTTACGGTGCTCAGAGGTTTGGGGGTTTGGTTTGTTTTTTTCCTTTCCCTGTTGCATGGGAAGGGTTGGGAGGGATGGAAGCTCCAGGGAGCTGTGGCTGCCCCTGGATCCCGGGAAGTGTTCCACGACAGGCTGGATGGGGCTGGGAGCAGCCTGGGCATGTCGGTGAGGTGCTCAGGAATGTGGTCTCCGCTGCCCTTGTGCAGCAGGATGAACAGGGAACGTGCTCGGGAGCCAGGGGGTGGCAGGGACGAGGAAACCAGCAGGCAGACACAACCCCAAAATCCCGTTTGCTGGAGGAACCAGCCCCGGGCTGGGCTCAGCCCCAGCTGCGTGTTGGCTGCCCCCGTGCTCTGCAGAACTCGTGACACATCAACGAAAAGCCTTTTCAACCAGCAGGGCTACATGGAAGATTGGGGAAAAAAAACAACAACAAAACAACNGATCTTAAAAAAAAATAAAGTTGTCTCATGAAGGGGCTGGAGGGCCTTGAGTAGGAACAACTCCCTGCCTTCCCCTCCTGATGGAAATGGGAAAATCCCCTGGGTGAAGGAAAATCCCCTCCCTCCAGCAGGCAGCCATGGTCAGTTCCGAGCAGGGGAGAGGAAACCCGGCAGGATTATATCCAAAATTTTCCATGAGCTCTGTTCCCATCAGCTCCACGGGGCCCAGCTGGGCCTCCCTGCACCCTGGGCCAGCCCCCTCCACCTGTGCATGGGCTCCACCTCCTCCCAGACCCTGCCTGCACTCCCTGCGGGGTGGGAATTCTCAGTATGGAATGGGGTGACCCATGGGGAGGATCCAGGAAGCCCCACACCGGTGGGGATGGCACCTTCCTCAGTAATCCTGGAATCCTAAAGCCTTCAGGCAGCAGAGGCAGTGCCAGCAGCCCCTGACTGCTGGCAGAGCTCTGGCTGAACGGGAGGAGAGAGCCCTTCAGGAGCAGCCAGGCCAGGAGCTTCCATTCATCACAAAATCCACCTAGAAACATTTCACTGGTTACAAAATTCACCTGGAAACGCTCTGAGGCTTTGCTGTCCTAAAGAAGGGGCTTGGTGACCTTGCTGGGGCCGGGCAGCTTGGCCATGGCCAGGGAAGGAGGATTTGAGGTGGGTGCAGCAAACCTGGGGCAGTTTGGCGGGCAGGATTTGGGATGTCCCTCTCTGACTGTGGCCCTGTGATGTGTGGGAGGAGGGACCAGGTTGTTTGAAGCCCCAGCCACCCGCCTTCCCTTTCCAGCCCCTCGCACCGAGGCTGAGCCTGGTGGAGTCAGCCTTTCCCGGCTGGAAGTGGGGTGGGGACAGGCTCAGTGCTCCTGGGGCAGCCACGAAGGCAGCACCGTGCAGCACCCCCACCCCGAGGGCGGGGATGTGGGCTCTGCCCCTGGATTATTGTCTTTAACCCAAACTCAGGCCAGCAGCACAAACCCCGCAGGTAGGGAAGAGGAGGGTGAACGAGTCTTCAGGTGGGGAAAGGTGGAAATCACCTGGAAAGAAGAAATACACACATATATATATATATATATATTTATAGATATATATTTTTTATATGAGTAAATACACATAAAATCTGACCCAGCCCTGAACTCTTCTGGCAGGGAAGCGAAATTCATGAGGAAATACAGCCCAGCCTGCAATTCCTCATTACATCAGTGGGAGCCACGTTAGTGGGGCCAGTAAATCTGCCAGATGGCAACGGGGGATTAGGTGGGAAGGTGGGACCCCCAGGAGGGTGCTGTGCCTGCCCTCCCCCAGCCCCTGAGCACCCCCACCTTCCTCATTAAGGAATGCTAATCAGCTCCCCAAATCCTCCCAGAGGTTTGCTCATAATAAAACGTTTACGGTGCTCAGAGGTTTGGGGGTTTGGTTTGTTTTTTTCCTTTCCCTGTTGCATGGGAAGGGTTGGGAGGGATGGAAGCTCCAGGGAGCTGTGGCTGCCCCTGGATCCCGGGAAGTGTTCCACGACAGGCTGGATGGGGCTGGGAGCAGCCTGGGCATGTCGGTGAGGTGCTCAGGAATGTGGTCTCCGCTGCCCTTGTGCAGCAGGATGAACAGGGAACGTGCTCGGGAGCCAGGGGGTGGCAGGGACGAGGAAACCAGCAGGCAGACACAACCCCAAAATCCCGTTTGCTGGAGGAACCAGCCCCGGGCTGGGCTCAGCCCCAGCTGCGTGTTGGCTGCCCCCGTGCTCTGCAGAACTCGTGACACATCAACGAAAAGCCTTTTCAACCAGCAGGGCTACATGGAAGATTGGGGAAAAAAAACAACAACAAAACAACAACAAAAACAAAAACAACAACAAAAAGAACCCACCAAAAAACCACAAAAACCCCAAACAAACAAACAAAAAAAAACCCCAAAACACACACACACACAAAAAAACACCACCAAAAAAAAAAACCCCACCCAAAAAACAAAACTAGAAATCAAGCGACTGGCAGAGAAGGCAGCTGGCTCCTTCCTCCCCGGCTCCGTTTGCTCGCCGTGGTCACCACGGTCATCCTGGCAAGACCACGGCGTGGTTCCATCGCCAGCCCCGCTCCTGCTCTCCCTTCAGCTGCCATCGCCTCCCGCCCCTCCTGCGGCAGCCGGGAAGGGAGGAGGCTGCGGCACAAGGATGAAGGCGAGGGATGGGCTGTGTTCTCCGCGGGGAGGATCACAGCAGCGCTGTCCCCTCGGGAGCAGCACAGTCCCTGCTGAGTGAGCGTGTGCAGGATGCTGGCAGCGGGCAGGGCTGTGCCGAGGGGTGAGCTCACATCGCGGATGACGGACTGCAGAGCTGCTCGGGCAGATCCGCCAGAGATGAAAGGGAGAGCTGTGTGCTCGGGACGGAGCCCAGCCCAGCCCCTGCCGGACACAAACCGAGCCCTCGGCCTCTGGCAGGGGGAGGAGGTCATCAGTGAAATGTTGCAGTGGCCTCGGGGGGGTCACACAATCCCAGGAGGGTTTGGGCTGGAGGGGACCTTAAACCTCATCCCATTCCACCCCCTGCCACCTTCCACTGTCCCAGCTGGCTCCCAGCCCCATCCAGCCTTCAATGATCCATGGATGGATGGACACAAGCCAAATACTGACCTGTCCCCCAGAGGACAAAAGAAGATGCTCCTGGGAGAAGCCCCCACATTCCTCATTTCCACAAAAACACCAAAGGAACGAGCCAACCCTCCCTCCCCACCACACTCCTGCAAAGGGAACTGTCAAATTTGGTTTATATCTTCATATTGTAGCTCTTTAATAATGGCCTCATTGTGGGCTGGGGGCTCAGGGCAGTAAAATGTAAAATAAATGTAAAATGTAAAATGTAAAATAATGTAAAATGTAAAATGGGGGTTTTCCCAATGGCAAAACCAGAACTATCACTGGTGTCCCAGGCCTGGCACTACATTCCCTGTCCATAATGTCCATCTCCACCACCCCCAGCATCTCCTGGTGCCTTGTGTGCCCCAGTGTTTCACCAGCTGGCAGCAGCTTTTTTGGGTTGGTGCACCCAGGGGTGCCTCTGCTGGGATGGCAGATCCCTGCCCCGCGGGGTGGGAAAGCAGCAGTCCTGCCTGCACCAGGAGGTGCTGGGACAAGCCCAGCCTTGGAGAGGCACCCAGAGCTGTCACCCCCGTCCTCTCCATCCTCCCCATCCTCCCTGGGGACAGCTCCTCTGCCAGCCCTCCTAGGGACCACCCTATCCAAGGCCACTTCCTTGTCACCACGCTGTCCCCAACCTTTCTCCCAGCACGGGGCTGGGCACCTTCGTGTCTGCTTGAGAACTGAGATCCCTGTTTTTTGGTTTTTCGGGTTTTTTTTGCCTTTTCCCCCTTTGGAAGTCGGGAACTTTCCAGCGTGAGTCACTGCCCGTGATTCGTGCGCTGGGAGTTGTGAGGATGACTCTGGGGCAGTCTCCTGGAATTAATCCCAGTGTGCCTTCCACATTGCAGTGCAGTGAAAGCATCATCCGGCCAAATCCCTCCTGACTGGCACAGCCCTGTCCCAGCCCTTCCTCCCTCTGCTATTCCCTCCTCTTTATTGTGTGTTCTTGGTCTCTTGCATCCTTCCCTCTCAGCAGCATTTCCCACAAAGAGCTCATAACCTCTTTTCCCCTGCAGTTTGGCAGAGCCCTTCTCAGGGAGGTGTGCTTGCTCTGTGCTCACAGCCCTTCTCCTGGTGTCCATCAGTGTGTGGCTGTGGTGGGATGCTGGGGACTCTGGGCTTTGTTTTGTTTGCTTCGCAGGCTTCTGGCATCTGCAGTAACAGGATGGTTTCACCACCTGGCAGCAGGAGCAGACCCCGAGTGACACCCTCCACTGCTGCTTTCCACTCCCCACCAGAGCTGCCCTGGCTTGAATTGCTTTCAGGATTAAACAATCGTTTTAAGGGTGAAAAAAAAAGTGATTTGAGAATTCTTCCCCTCTCTGCTGGTCACCTTGTTCTGTAAGAGCTGTGTGGGTGCTGAAAGAGCTTGCTGATGGGAGCTCTGTGCATCAGATCCCAAATGGTTTGGGTTGGAAGGGACCTTAAAGCTCAGCTCAGGTGGGCAGGGACACCTTTCACTCTCCCAGGTGGCTCCAAGCCCTGCCCAACCCGGCCTTGGGCACTGCCAGGGATGGGGCAGGAGAGAGAGAATGAGACAGATCTGCCGGGGAGGTTCACCAAATGAATTTGTTTGAGCCTTGCCTTGCTGAGCTCAAAGCCTTCGGTTTAATTCCCAGGAAATCCAGCATGGCCTTTCCCCTGGAATCTGCAGAGATGAAAGGCCCTCTGCAGAAAAGGCTGCATCTGGGGACTTAGCAGTGCAGGTGGGAATGCCGAAAGCTTGGAGGGGGCTGGTCACCCAAGTGTTTTTCCTTGTGAGGATGAAAAGCCTTTCCTGGAACTGGAGTGCAGATTCCTGTGTCTTTTGATACCTGTGGTATCTTGGATTCCTCCTGGGTGACTGGCAAGTTCCTAAAGACAAACCTGAGAGCCAGAATTTTGCGTTCCCTCTTCATTTATCCAGCTCTGTTTTCAGTTCTCAGCCTTGACTTTTCTAGCAGCAAAGCTCCAAAAACTTGAAATAATAATTTGAGGTGAAAAATGAAATGATGGAGTTTCTGGCAAACCAAAACTGAAAAAACAAAAAACAAAGAAAAGGAGAGGAGGAAGACACTTTCTTTGTATAGAGGTATTTCAGTCAGCCTGAAATTAAATACTTTACTTTAACAGTGGTTTATATTGTAAAATTTCTTTTTAAATCAGAGTTTTCATTTGGAGGCACTTCAAATATGCCTTTCTAATTTTTTTCCCGATTTTGCTGTTGTTAAACGCTCCATGAAATTTCTGCAATTTGCTGTGATTTCAAAACCAGGCTTTTAAAAAGCATCACCCATCTCTCCTTCCCCAGGCTTTCACATCTTTCCGGATGCCCAGGCAGCACTCCCTGAATCAAGAGCTGCTCCCTGCAATGCAGGAGCTGCACATCTGCGAGCCAAATTTCACCTGCAGGTGGGTGAAGCTGAGCACAGAACCGGGGAGCAGAGGAGTTAATGAAGATGATTTTTGGCACCCACTTGGGCAAACATCTCCATCCAGCAGGGGCCTGTAAAATGTGCTCAGACACACCTAAATCCTATTTGGCATGTGCTGGGAGCGCTTTGCTGAGCCCAGGCCTTGAGTTTGAACCTCCTGAAAAGTCTTGGCAAGCCATGAAATGTGCTCAAAGGCCAGAAATGAAAACACGTCGTCGCTGGCAGTAACCTCTGGGTGCTGAGGGATGTCAGTTTTATAGGTCAAAGACAGATGGGAAAAGCTCATGCATTTCCCAAATAACAATGGGAACCATTTAATCTGAAACAGCACCCTGGGGCTGGGCCGTTCAGGGGTTTTGGATGCAGGTGCTGCTAAACCTGGCTGGGACAGGAATGGATGTGCCCCGACGGGTCGCTGGAGATCCGGGGGATCCCACCTGCACCTACAGGTGCCCCAACCCCGTGGCAGCCAGCACAGAGCCACTGAGGCCCCGTGTTGAGCCCTGGCCACCTGATGCACCCCTTGTGCCTCTTCCAGAGCCAAGATCCAGAGCCTTCCTGGCAGAGCCAGCAGGACTTTGAGGGGAGACCAACCCGCCAAGCGCTCCGCAAAGACCTTGGCAGTGGAAGGGCAGCGGGGAGCCAAAAACACGACAGGGGTGGACAGGCCTGGAGTGCGTGTGGGAGGCTGGGCAGTGCCTGGACAGGGCCCTCAGGGAATCCCTGCCCTTCCTGTGGGACCAAGCTCATCCCCACACCCCTGTGCCTGAGGGAGTCGGGGCAGGTTGGGGTTGGGGAAGGAGCCCGCTGGAGTTCCGTGCTCCACTCTGCAGGATAATGGGAACACCCCAGCCAGCAGGGCTTGGCTTGGGATCTTCACCATCCAAAGGAAACCCCAGGCTCCTGATCCATTCTCCCCCCTGCTTTTGGCTCTGCTTCAGCTCCAGGCCGTAAAAGGCAGTGGAAAAATGTCACAGGGGAGCCTGCTTGCACATCCTCTGTGTCAGCTGACCCCAGAGTGGCAGGGCCCCGTGGACCCTTTATCTTTATCCTGGGCTGGGATTGCTCCTCAGTTTTGCAAGAGAGTTGGAGGCTGGGGACTCTGTGACTTCCAGGACAGGATGCAAGCCCAGAGTGCAGAGCCCACCCTCTGCCAGCAGCCAAAATCCACAGCCTGGTTCTCCTGCAGGTTCAGGAGTGTGTTTGTGTTGGTTGACCAGACATTCCCGGAGATCCTGGAGGGGATGACACGTGCAGGGGTTGTGTTCCAGCCCCGTTTCCAGCAGGAGAGCAGAGTGAGGTACAGTGGCTGCAGCTTCTGGGCCTTTGGCAGGGATCTAAATCTCCACCACTGCTGCTTTCCTTAGGGAAAACTCCCTCTGGGGATCTGCTGTGGCACCAGGAGACGTCACAGGGTGGAAACATTGCAGGTGGTGCATCCTTTTGCTGATCCATTTATTCACCTGCTGGGGGAAGCAGCACCCAAACCCACTGGGTGTTGTCTCTGGGAGGGAACCTGGTTTAGATCCAGACATTGCTGGATTTGTGCTTTTCCCGGCGTTCTGCCTTCTCCTCCTCCTCCTCCTCCTCCTCATTGCAGCTGTATCCACACGATGGCACCAGCCGCAGGCACTGTCCTTCACTTCCCCATCCTTCACTGGGATGGGGAGCTGGGGATGACCCAGGGAGGGGGGAAAGTTTCCTTGGCAGCAATCCAAGAGGGCTGGAAAAGCAGAGACAAAGCAGCACTTTGTTCCCTGCCCAAGGTGACGCGGGAAGATCACAGAATGGTTTGGGGTTGGCTTGGAAGGGACCTGAAAACCCATCCCACCCCTTGCCGTGGGGAGGGACACCTTCCACTACCCCAGGGTGCTCCAACCTGAGCTTGAACATGAACCTCACAGCTCAGAAATCACCCGCTGGCAGGAGCTCAGCAGCCAAACCTCTAAACCTGGTCTGAGGTTATCTAAATCACCAAATTCTTTCCCCATGCCAGCTGAGGTCTGAAACTTCCCTGGGAAGAGGAGGGCAGAGCCCTGGGAACCACTGCTGGAAAGGTTCTGTGAAAGATTTCAGGATCAGTAAAACCATGTCAGGGCTGAGCTTTTTGGGAGTCCCAGAGATGTCCACAGGAACAGAGGGGTCCAGGACAAGGAGGGACACAGATGATGCTTTGCACTTTGTCTCGTGCAGTTTGGGTTGCCCTTTTCTAGGGCATGAGTGAGTGCAGGCAACTCATGCCTGCATTTCCTGCTTTTTTCCCCTTGTTTTCTCTCCAAAGCAAAGCAAGCACGTGTGGTGTGGGCAGTGGGGTTTGGTTTTGCACTTTCCAGCCCCTGCCACGTCAAACAGGGCCCTGTGGGAACACAGGTGGCAGAGCCATTAAAACCAGGCAGTGGGACCAAGAGACGTCTGTGGGGTTTCCCATCTCTGCCACATTTATTTTTCCACCACTGGTAAGTTGAGGCGTGGGGCAGGATCCTGGCCCAACTTCCCAAAAATCTTGGGGCTGGGGGTAAGAAGGAGCCGATTTTGGAGAATAATGAAGTGTCCCTCTTGTTAAAGAGAATGTAAAGCAGGGGGGAGAGCCATCTTGGTGGCACTAAATGAAAGTTTGTGAGGAGGAGGAGGAAGGTGGAGGAGGCGGAGGTTTTGTTTGGGAGTGAAATCATCGGCTGACCTTTGGCTGCCCCCGACCCCAGCACTAACGAAGGGGAAAGGGGCTGGCTGTATAAACACGTCACAGCATGAGCTCTGGGGGCTGAGCTCTGGTCTCAGAGCTGTGCCAGAGGTGGCTGGAGCCCCTGACAGGGCTGGAGGTGTGCTGCAGGCACCGCTCAGATCCCAGCTCCCCGTGTCCTGCTCATCCCGGGGCAGGATGGGGAGCGTGGGCAGTGAAAGCCCTGCAGACCTGAGGGACACCTTGAGGAATGTTGAGGAGTTTGGCCAGGGAAGCTGTGGCTGCCCCTGGATCCCTGGCAGTGTCCCAGGCCAGGTTGGATGGGTCCTGGAGCAACCTGGGATAGTGGAAGGTGTCCCTGCCCATGGCAGGGGTGGAGTGAAATGAGCTTTGACGTCCCTTCCCACCTGAACTGTGCTGTGATTCTGTGAATTTCTTGCAGGGAAGAGCAGCTTCTAGTAACATAAAATCCCTTCTCACCAACACGGTGCTCCTGCTGTGTTTGCAACAAAAACGTTGTCCTTTGTGATTTGATTCTGTTCTAACGCAGGGCTAACAAACGTGGGCTTAGCAAGGCACTGCTGAAGTCCCCGTGCAGAGTTCACCAGGGATGAAATGATCCCCTGACATATGGATACATGGGAAATGCCTCGTCCATCTCCACCCTGAGGTCTGCATGTGTGGTCTGGAAGAGGCAGGACTTTGCCTTCCTTCCTGTCTGTACTTCATGCTAATCCTCTTCTTCCTCTGCACCTCTCTCTTCCTTCACACTCCTGCTTCCTTTTTATTTATTTATTTTTTTTTGTGGTGTGAGTCCAGGAGGGCCAAACCTCACCTCACCTCAGCCCTTATGTGACAAGGTTGGGGCTCGAGATTTGATGGATATTAATTTCCCTGCTGGCTTTTACCTGGCCCAAGTTGCCCAAGCAGCTCTGTCTCCTCGGACCAGGGTGTTCTGTGGTGGCAACTGGCAAGTGAAGCACAAGCCCAAACCACGGGAGGAGGGGCCCATGGACCACCAGCTGCTCCCACGTCACCAGGGGTGGTGGTGGCCCACAGGATGCTTGGATGTGGCTGCTGGTGATGAGGATGCCTGCAGGGAGAGTGACCCAGGCAATAACTCAGGGGAACACCTTCATGCTCCAGCCAACTCCTCTGACTTCCCCTATCTCAGGGGAAAAAAAAAAGAAAAAGGAGAAGAAAAAAAATCAATTGATAAAATCCCACCAGGGGGGCTTGGGCTGCCACGAGGCACCAGGAGATCCCCTTGGATGGATCTAAAGGGTGGCCAAGGTTGGCCTGTGTGTGGCTCACCCTGGGTGTGGTGGGTGCCTGTGGGGGGCTGTCCCCTTGTCCCCATGTCCCCATGGGGGGCCTGTGCCAGCTTTGGCACGTGGTGTGGTGTCCCAGGAACGTCCCTGTGCCTGCCCCTGCATCCCTGGAAGTGTCCCAGGCCAGGCGGGATGGGGCTTGGAGCTGCCTGGGGCAGTGGAAGGTGTCCCTGCCCGTGGCAGGGGCTGGGATGAGGTGACCTCTAAGGTCACTTCCAAGCCAAACCATTCCAGGATTTCTTGGTGGGAAGAACTGTGGCCATGGAGGTGCCTGCCCAGCATTTTGGGTCCATCAGCCCACCAGCACTGATGCTTGGATGGACACTTCCCACCAGGAGCTGCTGTCCCACGCATCACCAGGCCATGCCAGCTGGTCCCTCACCCAGCTCCACAGAGCTCCCACCCGATCACTGATTTGGGAAAGCAAGCCAGAGCCCTCCTGGCACGAGGGTTTCTGCAATAAGGGACCTTAGGAAGTTCCATTATGGAAGCAGGAATGGGGCTTTTTTTCAACTTAAAAAAGAAACAGCTCCAAAGACGTGATGAGCCGCGAACGAGCCGTGGAGCCCATTGTCTCCAGGCGCTGGTGGAGAAGCCACAGCCAGCAGGCAGGGATGTCACACCCGGCTGGAGAACAATGACGCTGGAAGCGGTGCAGGAAGCCGGGAATGGGGACCTTCCCCAGCGTGGAGCGGGAAGAAGGCACCGGTGACAATGAGGGAAACCCAGAGTGAGTCCCCGGCTCAGAGTGCCTTGGCGTGGCAGCAGAGCCCTAGCCCTCAGCTGGGAGCACAGCCCGGGGCCGTACCCATCACCCGGGCCGGAGCGGGGCCGAGGCCGGAGAACCTTCTGTGAGTGTTGGCCGGGGCGAGCATGACTTATCTCGGAGAAATGAATCATGTTTCAGCGAAGGCTTCCTGCAGAAATATTTTTCTCACAGCCTTTGTTCGGGGTTTTGGCAGATCTGGGGTTTGCTGGCGTTAGCAAAAGCCGTCCCTCCCGCCCACTGCTGCTGGGGCTGGAGCAGCAAACGAGGCGTGAAGGCCGAGGGGACGTGCAGGGCTAAATCCGGCACGGCTCCCGGCCCGCGGGCCGTGCGGCTCCGAGGAGAATTTCCGAGGAGACCCCCGGGTCAAGCCCAGCACAGCCCCGTGCTCGGCTGCTCCTGCCAAGGGGCCTGTGCTGGGCAGTCCGCTCGGGGTTCTGACACCTGGACACATCCCTGGGGCCTGCTGGAAATCAGCTCCTCCTTTCTCTCCCGAAAAACAGCGTTTTGGGAGGGGCAAAGGGCAGTGTCTCCTGTTACTCTGTGTGGTTAGCCCCAGAAAATGACAAGAAAATGAGAGAAAAGCGCCGTGTTTTGACACGCAGCTCAATCCTGGGCTCCTCGGCCTCCTTCTCCGAGGGCTTTGCCGAGGATCCTGTCTGCCTTCCCACTGTTCACAGACACTGCTCCGGGTCACAGCTCGGGAGCGGAGGGAGCAAAAAAGTCCATCTTGGTTCTGGAGAACATCAAGGATTTTTCTTCCTAGTGGTAGGGAATTTTTCCTGGGAAGGCAATTTCATTCCTGGGCCTGGTAGACTCCCTGATCATTTTAAAACAGACCCCTGGGGGGGAATAAGGCCTTTAAAAGCTCCATTTGCTCCCAGTCATTTTACACAGTAACCCAAGCTGAAGTGAAGGAGCTTTATTTAAATATGAATTAAGCCCCAACCTTCCCCTTTACTGCGTTATTTTCCTTTGAGGTTCACTTTGATATTGTTTCAAAGTCTTGAAGCTAACAAAATGCTGGCCCATATTTAAAGTGACAGGAGAGTTCTGGAAAAAGATTTAGGAGGCAACTAAAGTCTTTCAGTGCAGGGCTCCAAAACAGGACAGGAAGTCATAAAAGGGCTGAGTGCACTTTACCATGCTCCCAACAAATCCTGAGACTACAAAGGCGAGGGGAATGGCATGGAGACCACAAAGAGCATCAAGGTGCAGCTGCAAAACCTGGAATTATTCCATCAGGACACGGGCAAAAGGCTGGCAACAGCGGAGACATGGAACCGTGGAACGGCTTGGGTTAGAAGGGTGGGTGAAGTTCATCCCATCCCACCCCCTGCCACGGGCAGGGACAAATTTCACTGTCCCAAGGTGCTCCAAGCCCCAGTGTCCAACCCGGCCCTGACTCTTCCAGGGATTCCAGCCACAGTTCCCCTGCCAGGGCCTCAGTCTGGGGTGTTTGCTTCTTTTTGTGGTTGAGGTGAGCAGCTTCTGCCCAGCCTTGGTGCTGCAAGTGGGAGAAAGGCTTAAAGATGGGACATAAACGTGTGTTTTCTTAGTGGTGAAGCAAAGAGACCGTGTCTGAGTGACAAAGGATGGGCTGTGCCTCCTGCTGGGACCAACCTCTCCTTTTGCTTTGCATCGCTTCCCAGCCACCTGTCTGCTGCAGGAGCAGGTTTTGTCTGCCTGAAGCCCCACAGAGGCCTTTAGGCTGGACAAGCCCTCCCAGAGCAGAGCAGAGCCCAGCGATTCCCTCAGCACTGCCTGAGGCATCACAGAGTCCTTCAGGCTGGACAAGCCCCCCAAGAGCAGAGCAGAGCCCAGCGATTCCCTCAGCACTGCCTGAGGCATCACAGAGTCCTTCAGGCTGGACAAGCCCCCCAAGAGCAGAGCAGAGCCCAGCGATTCCCTCAGCACTGCCTGAGGCATCACAGAGTCCTTCAGGCTGGACAAGCCCCCCAAGAGCAGAGCAGAGCCCAGCGATTCCCTCAGCACTGCCTGAGGCATCACAGAGTCCTTCAGGCTGGACAAGCCCCCCAAGAGCAGAGCAGAGCCCAGCCACTCCCCCAGCACTGCCAAGCCATGACTAATTCCTGTCCCCAAGCGGGTTTTGAATCCCTCCAGGACTGGTGTTACTTCCACATCACGTCTGATTTCAGTTTTTGTCTCTCTGCCTGCCCCTGACTCGGGTCCCTGTGTCACTGCACGTCCCAAGAGCAGGAAACAGAGGATTTATCCCTGTCCTGAGCACGCAGCTGCACTGGGTCCTCCCCTGGCTCGCAGGCTCCCTCCTCTCCCAGGTCTGTGTGGGATGCAGGTTCCCCCAGCCAAGATCTCAGTGCTGAGGTGACACTGACCTCTCTGCTGTCACTCTGAGAGGGAGGGGCTGGATTTGCCATCCCAAAAACGGTGCCTGGGTGGTCCCAGCTGAAGCAGAGCTTCCAAGTTTTCAGGGATCCCTGGGAAAAATCCTCAGGGCTCCCCCCTTGCCCCATCCCTCCCTGCTGTCAGCACTCCTTGGCTGTGTGGAAACGGGGTGGCCTTGGGGGTAGCCAGGGAGAGCAGACATCCCAGGGGGTGGGACTTGGGGGTTGGATTTGTTTGGGGTTTTTTTGTAGTTATCATTTTTTCATGTGGACTTTGGCTGAAAATGCAAAAACCTTTCCCTCCCCCCCCCCCTTTAGACATGGAGGGGTTGGAGGTGCTAAGCTGACGTGGGATTGAGTAAAATTATTAAAAAAAAAAACCCAAATCAATGCACTTTACATCCTCAGCTCAGTGTTTGGCTTCTTTCCAGTGAATATTTTGCTTTGTGGTTTGCTGGAATAGTTTGTGCTGTTTTGTGGGGCTTTTTTTTGTAGCCCTTCATGTGCACAGAGACCAAGCAATCCAGGGCCAGTGTTTAGCCAGGCTCCACGTGGGCGTGTGTGCTGCCACGGAGGAGAAATCCCATTGTTGGGATTTCCAATCCTGCTGCTTTTAGGGATTTCTTGCTTTCATCCTCTTCTGCACAAGCCACCCTGTCCCTGCCCTTGGTGACATCCCTTTATGTCTCACAGGGCCTTGTGGCATCAGAGGTGGGATTGGGAAGGACAATTTCCATCCCCTTGGGAATTAGGGGTGACAAAGGCCATCAAAAAAGGCTCCTGTGTGTGGTACAGAAAATACAAATACATCCCTGTGCTGCTCACGAGGACACAGCTGCACTTTGGGGTCTGGGCTTCCCGACTGCCCAGCTCACACCACACCAACTCCAAGCACAAAGAGCCTTTCCAGCAGCTGCTGGAATTGTCTGCCTCCCTCTCCATGGAGTCAGGTGTGTTTGCTGTTAAAAATCTGCTACCCAGAGAGTTCACAGCCCCCAAACCTTCTGGAGCATTTTGTGGCCTTGTTCTCTGCTCAGGAACTGGATGCACCCACCCAAACCCCACGGCACGGCTCTCTCCTGGCCATCTGAACAGTTACTCCCTTTTCTGCCTGAAAAAAAGAATGTAGTATCCTAATTCCAGGCTTCAGGTTTACACCTCCAAGGCCATGCACCTGCAGGAGCCCCCAGGGCCCAGGGAAGGGGTTCCAGAGGTGCTCGGGAGCACGGATTTTTGTTTAGAGCTGCGGGGAGAGGTCAAAGGCTTTGATCTGCTGGGACAGATCCTTAAATCCGTGCCACTGGAGCGTGGGGGGAGCAGCCCCCACCCTCTGCAGCAGCAGGGGAGGCACGTGGCACAGATCCTTGGGGAAATCCAGCCATGTCCTCCTGCTCCTGAGCCCCTGATGGCACAGCACAGCAGCACCACAGGCTCCCTGACCAGCCAGATTCAGATTTCAGTGCCTGTGCTGGGAAAAACGTCACCTCTTGTGGTCAAATCACAGCCTGGAGCACCATCAGGGCTTCCCAAAATTGCAGCAACTGATGCAAAAAAAAATGCACATTCCTTGGAGGGGGGAATGCCATTCCTCCACGTGGTCTGACAGCTGTTAAATTCACCTTCTTAAAATGGTGGTTTTGGCCCTGCTGGTACCCAGGGCCCAGGCTGAGATGTCATTTACTTCTCAGTAAGAGCTCCTAATGGATGTGATGGATTTTCCCCCACGCAGCCAGGCTTGTTTTAAAATAAACACTCGGCACTGGGGCTGGGCAACCCATCAGGGGATGAATGCACCCGATGCACACGCAGAGAGGGCCCTGATTTTTTGTCTTAAAATGTTTTCCCCTGAAGCTGGTTTGGGTGGGATGATGTGATTTACTTTTTAATGGCCCTAGACACCACAGCAGGGAGGTTTTTGTTTTGTTTTGTTTTGTTTTTTTCCTTCCGTAGTTGATGGGGAGAAAAGGTCCTTTGGGATAATTTGGCCCCCTGTTTCCAGATCCTGGTCTAGGGGCAGGTGTTGGGTTTTAAGGCCCATTCCAAGCCAAATCATCCTGCAGACATCAGCCCGGATGCTCACACCCCCTGCACCCCATCACCCCACCTCCCACCCTGGGAAAGGGTTTTTAGCCAAATTTCTGAGTGTCAAAACATTGTGGGGCGCAAGGAAGAGTCTCAGCCTCTGCTGGGGGCTGTGTAGTCAAGAACAGAAATCCCAAACCCCCGGTAGCTGCACGACATCTTTATTTTTACTGGCAAGAGAAGCAGTATACACAGCGACATTGCAGCGTCTCAGCTCGTTAAAAATATCTCAATAAATAAAACAAACAAGCAACATATACACTGGAACAGAAAATGGAAACAAACAAAAAAATATTAAAAAAAAAATAAAAAGAGGAGGAAGGGGACGAGCGGTAGCAAATCATGGAGCAAATAAGGGAGAGGTGGCAGAGTGTGGAGGGCAGTCTGTAATCCAGGCTGTACTTGAAACAAATCATGCAGGGAGCTGGGGGCATGGTGGGCTTTTTTCCTTCTCTTCCTATTTTTGCTGAGAGCCTTGGTCCAGTTTTGCCATGACTGTACAAGCAATCAGGCTTGGAATTTAAAAAAAAAAAAAAAAAAAGAAGACTACAGTTAAGGGGAAGTAAAACTCGAACCCAAAGATGCCTCATAAATGTGTTCCTGAATCAAGATCGTTTCCAGAAAAAAAAAAAAATTAAAAAAAAAAATAGAGATAAAACACCAAACGCACGGACAGACAGACACAAAATCCCAACAACAATGAACAGCCAGGAATGTTGCTTCTCCTTCTCTCTTTGGTCAGTCGTTCTGGGGAGAGATGCTGCAGAGTGGCAGCCCCTTCCCTTCGGTGCTGCTTTGCTGCTCAGTCTAAAACGCCCCGCGAGAGTTCAGAGCAAGGGAGGTCAAGAGGGGTCTTTTGGACCAGTTTTCTTGAGGTTTTTAAGGTTTCAGAAGCTACAAACTTGGATATATCCCAATTCCACTTCAGTCGCAGACGCTGGACAGTCTGGAGAGAAGGAAAAAAGAAAAGAGAAGAAAGATAAGTACAGGGTGTGCAGGACATCTTTCTGAGATGGGGTGTGTAGGAAAGGGCTTTTTCCCTACAAATCCAGGCCGTGGCTCATCACCACATGTTGAATCCTGCCCCTGGTCCCGGCAGCATGGGGTTAATCCAGGCACTGGGCAAGATCCAGTGTGCCAGGAGCAAGAGGAAGCACAATTCCTCAGGCTTTTGGATGGACAGCCTAAATTCAGAGTCTGATAATGCCACAGCCTGGTTTGCCCTGGAGTTTAAAGTGGTAAATCCATAGGCAGCAGCAATGAATCCCTCAGATGGATCCCAGAATGGTTTGTGGTGGAAAGGACCTTAAAGCCCATCTCATTCCTGCCCCCTGCCATGGGCAGGGACACCTCCCACTGTCCCAGGCTGCTGCAGCCTGGTGTGGAGCACTCCCAGGAACAGGGGAAATTCTGTGGGACAAAAGCCATGAGCCAGCAGTGCCCACGGGATCCCTGCTCAGGGCAGGGGTGGCTTTGCAGGCAAGGTGCTGCTCCTGCCTTCAGCAAAGCCACCTCGGCTCAGATGTCAAAAAGCAGATATAATTGTTTCCTCCCACCGAGGAAAGCTTCCATTTAGCTGATTTCCTTTCCTTTCCCTCTCCAAGTCATTAATTATCTAATTACAACCACATTCTGCAGACGAGCTCGGGGACTTGTCAGGCTGCCCAGGACCACTCTGGGAAGCTCCAGCTCTCCCGGTGGTTTGGGGATGCCCACGGCTGACAGAGGACAGGCTGACCCTTTCCCCAGCCAGGGAGGGCTCAGGGAAAGGAAAATAAAACCCAGGGAGGAGGAAGATACCACAGACCAATTTGCTTGGGTTTTTTTTTTTTTTAATTATTATTTATTTTTTAATATTTTTTTTCCCAGCGAGCAGAAGAAAGGGGTGGAGGATGGTCACACCAGGTTTTGCTGTGCCTTGCTCTTCTCTGAATGTGGCTGACACAAAAACGAGGTAAAACCAGATAAAAAGCTGGTCTTGTTCCAGGGATTTTTTTAAATCCCACCCAAGAGCAGAGAGCTCAGCACAAAGCTGCTCCCAGGGCAGAGCTGACGTCTTTAACCCTGGCTGAGACCCCCTGCTCTGGCTGCTGCTGCTGCCCTGAGGCCTCTCCTCCCCGCTGGTTCTTTCTGCTTTCCAGCTCCAGCTGGAGAACTGGGAATTTCCCAGCAGTTCCGTGCTAACAGCCTGATTTTCTCCCCTGTCATGGTGAGGGCTGTGGATTTCCCAGAGCTCTGGGACGGCTCTGCCACATTCCATCCTGTGCTGGTTCCGTGGAACTGGATTGGCTCTGAGGTGCCCTTCAGCCCAAACTGTGCTGTGACTGTGAAATTACACTCTGGAATTACACTCTGAAATCAGACTGGGAACTTACACTCTGAAATCAGACTGTGAACTTAAACTCTGAAATCTCAGACTCTGAAATCTCAGACTCTGAAATCACACTCTGAAATCACGCTCTGAAATCTCAGACTCTGAAATCACACTCTGAAATCTCAGGCTCTGAAATCACACTCTGAAATCTCACACTCTGAAATCTCACACTCTGAAATCTCAGACTCTGAATCTGGCTCGTGCTCCTCACGTCAGCAACCCGGCTCCTGCTTGCTGCACTTGGGGTATGGCAGGGGGAAGGAAGGGCTGAGGAAGAGGGAAAATGCCCCCCAAAACCTCTGTGGGCCATCCAAGCTGGCCTTGCACACTTCCAGGGATGGGAACTGCTTTCTCCTGGGTTTTTTGGGGATTTCCAAGCATTTCTGTCACGCTGACACAGAGCACAGCTGTGGTGCGCTGCCACAGTGCAGACCCAGCACAGCCTCCTCTGCCTGAGGCCTTGCTGATCCCAAAAACTGCTGATCCATTTTTCCCTGCTTTAGAAGCACTTCCCAGCCCCACCAGGAGCATTCCAGGTGGATCTCACAGCAGCAGAGAGCTGCTGGCCTGATGGAAGGTGGCAGCCACAGCACGGCCCTGGCTGCAGGGAATTTCCCAACAGGTCCCCCAGGATTGGGATGGCTTTGGTTCCAAAAGGACTGAAATCATTTCCATGACGTGGCCAAGAGTGCAAATGAAACGGGAAGTGCAGGAAAATCGTTGGAGTTTGTTTGGGTTTTTTTCGGTTTTGGTATGGGGAGGGCGAGAAGCAGCCGTGCTCCAAAATTGCTGACAGCATCCCCATGACTGGGAGGATCACTGCTGAAGGGATGTCCCCAAATTATTTCATGGAGTTCCCAGCTGCCCCTGCAGCCAGAATTGATGGTAGCTGCTTCACAGAGTGGTTTGGGATGGAAGGGACCTTAAAGCTAATCCCATTCCATGGGCAGGGACACCTTCCATCAGACCAGGGTGCCCAGAACCCCGACCAATCTGGCCTTGTTTAAATTTAAATTCCTCCAATTCACTTAAATTTAAGCTTGTTTAATTTAAATATAAACCTGTTTCAATTTAAGCCTGTCCTTGGTTAAATGTAAAACCTTTTCGTGATTTGGATGGTGGGGGGGAAAAAAAACCCAACACCTTAAAACAGCAAAATTCCCTCAATTTTCTGGGGTGTTTCCCACCACAGAAGGCTAAACCCAGCAGAAATCCCTTGGATCTTGGGGTGTTACCAGGAAAGGACAAACCCAGCAGAAATCCCTTGATTTTGGGGGTGTTACCAGGAAAGGACAAACCCAGCAGAAATCCCTCGACTTCCATGAGCCAGGGAAGGAGGGAGCCCTGGAAAAGGCAGCAGGACCAGGCTGCAAGGCTTCAGAGGGGAGGAAAGGAATTCAGATAATTTTGTCTGTGCCAGGGGGTGGAGAGGGGGCCAAAATCAGATCTGGTGCTGCGGGCAGGGACAGACTGAAACCAGATCCCCTGGCTCGGGCTGTGCTGCCTCTGCCCTTATCAACCATCCGCTCTTGAAGGCTCCCAGATGAAGGGAAAGCCACAGTTATGTGCATCTCCCAGCTGGGAAACCCTCTCCAAACACATCCCCAGCAGAGGTGCATTCCTGAGGCCCCCCTCAGACCCTTCCTCAGCCAGGGAGAAGCCTCTCTCTGGTTCACCCCAGCCTTTTCAGAGCTTGGGGGATTTATCTGCCCCTGGCTGGTTGGAGGAGAAACATCCTCCCTGTATCCTGCAGCTCCCCAGCTGCTTATCAGGAGCAGTTCCCGAACCTCAGATGGGTGTGTGGCAGGAGGAAATGGAGATTGAAGCCTTCTCTCCTCCCCCTGGGGCTGTTTCTCCCTCTCCCTAGCCTCTTGTGCATCCCTGAGGAAGGCCCTTGGTCTGCTGACACCGGGGAACATTGAGGATCCGAGAGAGATGATGCCACAAGAAGCCAAGGGGAGAGCCCTGGTCCTTCCTGCCTGGGTCTGCTGCCAGCCACTGGAGCAGGATGGAGCGTGGCCACGAGGCTGGGGACTGGGCAGAAAGCTCCTCAGCCATGGCTGAAAGAAATTTGGGGCAGTTGTGGGTGCTCCTCTCACATATTGCTGGAAATGCCTCTGTAATTTTGCTATAAATATTGGGGTTTTTTCCCCCCTCACGCAGCTGCAGAGAGGGTTATTGGTGTCCATAGAATCCCAGAATGGTTTGGGTTGGAAGGGACCTCAAAGCCCATCTCATTTCACCCCCTGCCATGGGCAGGGACACCTTCCACTGTCCCAGGCTGCTCCAAGCCCCATCCAAGCTGGCCTGGAACAGAAAGAACTCCTCGAGAAAAAGAGAGGGATGCTCACCAAGGAGAGGAGTTCAATGTCATGGAAGAGCAACTTCCCATGGAAAAACCTGTCCTTTGGGGCCCAAAACACCTAGGAAGTGCCAATCCTTCAACATTTCAGATGGCGGCCCAGCCAAAATCGCTCTTGTGGGGCTGTGCTTGCCACAGGGAGGAGAAGGGATGCTGAAAAGCGAAGCATTTTGCTGCTGGGATGCTCGGAGTTGCCCTCTTAGGTTCAGCAACATTTGGGCAGTCAGAAATGATTGCCCCAAGGTGCTGTGCCCCTCCCTCGCCAGAAAATTCAAGCAAATACAAATCCAGCTTTAAACGAACATGGGAAAAAAAGAGCTTTAAACAGCAAAGGCACATTTCCTCCAGCCCTGCACTCCTCCACAGGCTGAGCAGGGCTGGTGGCAGCTGGAGGAGGAGGAGGAGGAGGAGGGGGAGGAGGAGGCGGAGGAGGAGGGGGGGGGGGCGGCGGAGGGGGAGGGGGGGGGGGAGGAGGAGGCGGAGGCGGCGGGGGGGGGGGAGGGGGGGGGGGAAGGGGAGGAGGAGGAGGAGGAGGAGCAGACAGGTTTGTGGGAGCCCCTTGTTCAAACCTTGGCTGGAGTGGCAGCTCAGAAGGAAGCCACCGAGGAGCAGCGGGAGCAGGGAAACGCAGTGCTGCTGCCCTGCTGTTTGGGAGCAGTTTGGGAGAACCATCAGAGCTGCACGGCTGCCTCGCGGGTGGCTCGGAGGAACAAGCACTGAGGGACACCAGTGGCATCTCCCGAGCCAGGGATGGGGGCAAAGAGGGGCAGGAGGTGGCCCCCACCAGCCCTCCTGGCTAGCAGAGCTCATCATCACTTTCTTTGGCTCAAATCCACTCCCCCACACAAGCCACAGGAGAAAGGTGTGATTTTTGGGGTGTTACCAGGAAAGGACAAACCAGCAGAAAGCCCGGGGCTGGGGAGAAGAGCTGGCACAGACACAGAGGTGTCCCTGGAAAGCAGCTCTGAGGCTCACACCAAGGGACAGAGCAGCCACATCCCACCTTCCTCTGCCTCCTCAGTCCCACATCCTGCGGCCTTCTCGCATCCAGACGGGCTCCAGCTGCCAGAGCACCGGCAGTTCTGGGCAGGCACTGCCTGAAATACACCCCCCAACCGGGGCCAAGGCAGTGGGAAGGGGTGGGAATCGGGGAAGAAGGGTGGAGCTGTCACGGGTGGCCCGTCCGCTTCTGCTGAGATGCTCACAGGGACAGAGCCCGCCCTGCGCAGACACAGCTCGCAGCCCGAGGGAGAATTGAACTTCATTTCATTTAGGACAAAGCTGGCAGTCACTGGGACATGGTCTCTGGTCCCTGTCTGCCTCTGCAGGGATACACACAGGAGAGATTTGAACACTGTGAGAACACGCTCCTGCCTCCACCCCGTTTGGGGAGAGCAGACACCACTGGCCAAAGGGAAACCCTTCCTCCTCCCACCCGGCCCTGCTGCCAAAATCATACAAACTCTAGGAAGGACACCTTCTCTAAAAATAAACATATACATCTGCGGCTTTCTTCTTTTTCCAAGGGAGCTCTGCTGGTCTGGCCCGCTCAGGCAGCAGCTCCTCTGCTCTCACAGTTTTCCTGTGTGCAGCTGCAGCTCCCAAAGCTCAGCAGCAGCAGCAGCATCCCCGTGGATGGGATCCCAGCCTGCTCCGGGATTTTCTGACCCCACGGATGAGAGTTGTCCTACTCATTTCCCCACTTGCATAGATTAAAAACAAATATTAAATTATCTTAAATAATTCGGGAGCGAGGCTGGCTGTGCCTGTGGCTGAGCACGAGGAGGAGCAGCCTCAGTTTTGCTCCGGGGCTCTGTAGTAACCTCTGCTCCTAGGAGTAAATGGGGAAGGATGACAACCACCCATTACGACTGACTCAGCTGCGTGGATCAATGCCAGTGGAATTAATAACAACAACCCCCTCCCTCCGTTTTAAAAGCATCTAGGGTTTAAACTCCTTCTTTCAAATAAAATAATAACGGAAACAAACAAACAAACAAGAAAAGTTGGGGCCACCCACTAAAAAGCAGAGGCATCAAATCCACAGAATCCTGCAGGCTTCTGGGAACAATCCAGGGGACAGGTAGGGCTGCCCCGGGAGCTCGGGCTGCTTTTTCATGTCCCTGACAAAGAGCAGCTGAGACACCTGCGGGCCAGATGTGCACAGCTGTACGTGTGCTGCTGCCTCTCCATCCTGGGCTCCCGCCCCGCGGCAGATGCTGGCCCTCACAAACACGGCTTGGAAGGCCGGGCTGGAGCCAGGGAACTGCCAGCCCCGGCATTTCCCTCTTCCCAGGAGTCTCCTCCGCACGCAAAGCAGAGCCCTCGGAGTCCCCCTGGCCTGCAGGATGCACATTTGGGGCAGGGACCCTCAGGGGAAATCTGGGGAGAGACTCTGGCATCCCCTAGCTGTGAATTTTTAATGCCCCTGCATGAGTGATCTGGTGGGGGAGGTACCACCCCCTCTGCGTTTCAGACCCAAAACCCATCAACACCATTGGAATTGGTGTGTTCTGGTGTTTATCCACAGTTTTGCCATCTCTCCACAGGCACACGTTTAAAGGATTTTAGGTTTTCCTGCAAAAAGTATGGCACTTGTGCCTACAACGCTGGGAAGCAAAATCTTGCCTGTCCTGAGTTAGCCTTGGAGATGATTGCTGAAAAAAGATCTTTCTTCTTGGCATTTGGAGTGGGAATGAAGCTGTGTTTGCTTCTCAAAACTGCCAGAGATGCTGGGGCAGCTTCCCTGAAGCATGGATGGATTTAATCTTGCTTTTGCACTCGTGGATCCTCAGAGAGCTCCACAAAAAGCCTCAGTGGGAAGAAGCCAGGAAGAGTCCCCATCTCCTTGGCCACTGTGCTCAAGGCCCAGGTTTTGGACTCCCATCCCAGGTGACATTCCCAGATGTCTGCAGGAGAAAGGATGCTACTCTGGCATCTTCCCCCCACTCTAAGGCACACCCTGGAGGTCCCTGAATCCCTCAGTCCCAATTCCCTGGCCCCAAACTCCATGTTTCCCACATGGCAGGTGCAGTTCCTTGCTCCTCGATAACCACCCAGGCTCTGAGCAGCAGAGGGGATTCACTCCCAGGACTTTGGGAAGGGATTGTGCCCGGCCAGGTCTCCATCTGGGATTAATCAGCACGGCTTCCTTGAAGCCAAGGGGCCAAATTCTCACTTGGGATAAACCGGCTTAACCCTGCTGCAGTCAATAAAGGCACTCTGATCTTCTTTTTATGGCCAGAATCACTCAACTCTTTAAAATACCCGGGGTTAGAGGGTGTTGCCCTCGTGAAGAGGGAGCTATACTTTTATATGACAAGCAATCCTGCCGGGAGAGGAAGGAGTCCTTGGCAAGGAGTGAGCCATTCTGGATTTCGTGGGGCTGGGGTGAGTCATCGGGTTTGGCTCTTTTGGCCCCCTGGGAATGGTGACAGTGACTTGGAATTCGAATAGGTGTGACAGGCCTGGCTTGCTGTGCATTCCTTATCTCCTCCGGCCTCCCCGGGGCTCTTTCTCTCCCTTTTCCTTGGCCTGGCAGCTACATCAGCATGGCACAAAATCCACCCTGGGTCCCACATCTCTCCTTGGGCCCAGGTTTCTTGCAGCCTTTAGTACAAGTGCCATACAGTACAGTTGTTTTCCTAAACTTTACAGCTGCTGCCTTCCGTGCAGACGGCTTTGACCATGCTTAGAATCACTGAATATCCAGTTTAAACCAGGTTTAAATCTCTTAAACCAAGCCCTCTGGATTTCAGCCCCAGCCCTCTAAGGTACTGAGCCCTGGTGTTTATAATCAGCTCTCCCCCTCTCTTTGCTCTTCCTCCTACTCTCCTTGCCAGCCTCTTCCCAAGGGCCTCCTGGGGCTGCCCAGCTCCCTGGGGTCTCCTGTGCAGGGCCAGGGGTTGGGCTTGATGCAGGCAAAGCAGAGCGTCTGTGAATGTCCCCGGGGGCTGCTCAGGGTGGGGATGTTTTATCTTTATTGCCGTGGCTTTGGGTGCTGCCATCCTCCTCCGGCAGCGTGGTCAGTGCATCCCCCCATTCCCCATCCGGGCTCTGAGCATCCGTGAATCCTCCTTCCAAGACTCCCAGGAGGAGCATCACTGCCTCGCACTCGGCGTGGGGCTGGCCAGCTGCTTGATGGGCTTCCCTGAAGCTGCTCCCCGGGTCGTGGCGGGCAGGCAAACCACGGGGAGCGGGACCGGGAGCCAGATCTTACTCACAGCCGCTTCACTTTCCAGCCTGGATAGCGCCGGGAGCTTCCCAGCCCTCTGCTCTGCTCCAAAAGCCTCCACTGCCGTAAAGGAACACCCTGAGGGGTTTAATTCCCCGTGCAACGACTGACTAATGATTTCTAAAACCTCGTTTTATTCTGCTTGCTGTCTGCGCCGCTGCTCCGTGTTCCTTTCGTACCGATAAATTATCCCCTCTAGAGCTCCCCTGTCACCTTTTCATCGCGCTTCTGGCTTTTACGGCTGCACGAGAGGTAAAACAAAGTCATCACGTCCCTTGCTGCTGGTTTTCAAAGGGGAACCAAGAGCCTGGCTCCAGCAGGTTCAAATTTTCGGAGGAAGGAGATGGAACCTCCCTGCTTGGAGAGCAAACAAGCGGCTGGTCCGTGTTTAGGGGAGGATGCAACCACATGTTCAGTACTGAAATGTGTGCTGGGGTTCAGCACATGTCCTGGGATTTAGGACATGCCCTGGGGTTCAGCACATGCCCTGGGGTTTAACACATGCCCTGGGGTTCAGCACATGCCCTGGGGTTCAGCACATGCCCTGGGGTTGAGGACATGCCCTGGGGTTCAGCACATGCCCTGCTGCCTCGGAGCAGCCCAACCAGCGACCCCCAGCAACGCGATTTGCGAGCGGCGCACACTCAGCATCCTAGGGAAAAACAACAAAAAAAAAGCCCTGGAAAATCGGTTTCCACGGTCTTTTCCAGCCTGTCATGCTGCAAAAGGGCAGATGTGTGTTCTCCTGTCTGCAGCTGCCGGGGTTTGGGGTTTGGGTGATTACAGGAAGGGGTTAAGCGGGCGCTTTCAGGCCGGTGAGCGCGGCTGACTCAGCTCGGCAGCAGCCGCCTGGCCTTGTTTAGCTTTGCTGGCTGGTCTTGTGTAGCTTTGCTGCCTGGCCTTGTTTAGCTTTGCCAGCTGGCCTTGTTTAGCTTTGCCAGCTGCAAAAGCCGGGCTCGTTTGAACCTCGGCGAGTGACCCCTGCCAGGTTCCCCAGGGATAAGCACCTGTGGCACTGCTGCGATCCCCGCTCTGGGGACGAGCAGGAGGAGCCCTGAGCAGCATCTGCCCCCACCAAAGGCTGCCTGCTCGGGTTTTGGCCGTGCTGCTCCTCCCTGGGATCTGCAGTGGGCAGAGCTGAGCCCAGCCCGTGCTCCGGGGATCAGGGGCTTGCTCGGGACCTGCTGATGGCCTTCTCTGCCCGGCCTTGCAGCTCAGGGAGTCTCAGAATGGTCTGGGTTTGGTAAAGGTGGCCTGATCCGACACCTTCCTCCAGACCTGGCTGCTCCAGGCCCCATCCCAGCTGGCCTTGGATGTTTCCAGGGGAGAAGGGAACCTCTGGTTGATGCTGAGCAGCTTTTCTGCTCGGCACAACTGGGTTTTACACATGGTTTTTGTTTGCTGTACAAGGTGTTTCAGTTTCGTGTTCTCCAGGTTAAAGCAGCGTGTGATATTTGTGAAAGGGGGAGGCTGGGTGTGATATTTGGTGGCTGAAATGAGGGTTTAGAGGCTTGTCAGGGAATCAGAGTGAATGCGGGGAGAGAACAGGGAAGCTCGGATCTGTCTCTGTCCAGAGAAATGTGCTCATGCTTCTGCACACAACACACAGAATCATCTGTGGTCCCAGATCCACTTAAATATCTGGGTGTGGAGGATGTCTGGGGTGACTTAATTTAAGAGCTTTTCAGTCCTCTGTGTGCTTTTTACCCGTTAAAAATGCTGTTGTTTTCTTTTGAAGTTTCTGGTTGCCGCTCTTACGCAGGCAGAGATGGCCTCATCACACCATAAAATCACAGAGTGATTTGGGCTGGAAGGCACCTGAAACCTCATCTTGTTCCACCCCCTGCCATGGGCAGGGACACTGCCATGGGCAGGGACACTCTGCCACCCCAGGCTGCTCCAAGCCCCATCCAGCCTGGCCTTGGGCACTGCCAGGACTGGGGAAGATGTGTCTCTGGATGTGCAGTGCACATTTCCCCCCTAACAGGGCACTTCCCCACCAGCAAACCTCGGTGTGAATGCCTACACAGACAGATTAAAGGCTCCCTAAAAGCAGCAGCGACAGAAATCAGCACCAATAAATGAGACAATCTGCCCTGAAGCTGGCAGAAGAAATGCAGATGCTGGGCCAGGCTTCCCTCCTGGAAGTGCACGGATGCACCCGACAGGAAACTGAACCTGACATCCCACACGGTTTGGCTGAACAAAGTGATCTCTGCCCTCTCCCTACTTATTTATATTTTCAGTCGACTGCATAATCTGGCCCTCTAGAAAGTCCCTTCAGGAGGTCGCACAGCTGAAATAATAGCTAATGAATTTGTAAAAAATTATTTCAGCCTTATTAAATGCTTTCTTCCCCCCCTTCCAAGTGTTTGCCTGCTGCTCCCAGGCTAGGTAGGGCTGGAATAAGGAGCCTGGCAGGACTGTGCCAGCTCCAGAGACTTAAGGAGAGCTGCTGGCATTGCTTTTCCTTCCAGAGAGATCCTCATTCTGCTCCCATCTCCTCACTTGGCTGCTCCACCTCTGCTTTTGGGATGGCCTTAAGTCCAGGGAATGAGGCGCTTGGCCTTCTCCAGTGTTGCACCATCCAAATGATTTCCTTCTCTGCTCCATTAATCATGGATTGGTTTGGGTTGGAAGGGACCTTAAAGACCTTTGAGTTTATTCCTTCCAGTGCCTGGTTACACAAGACTGCAGGAATTGGTGATTTGTATCTGCTCTGAGGGGACCTGCTCCCCTTTTCCACGGATGCCAAGATCCTCCTGTGTGCACGGGATGGGGACAAATTTTTGGGGACTCACTGCCCGGCCCGCTGATGAGATCCAGCCAAGTCATCCTGTTGGCTGAGCAAGGGAATGCCTGTGGGATCTTCCTTCCCAGGAAAGGAGCTGAGGCCTAGGGAGCAGGCATGGAGACAGCCCAGGACCTGTGGGGACAGCTCTGAACCAACCTGTGCCATCCCTTGGACGTGAGCTGTGTGTTCCAAACCTGACAATGCTGCTCTCGTGTGTTGGGGATTTTAGTTTTTCCAAGAGACCCACAAAGTAACCAAATGATAAAGGCTGCTGGATACTAGTTTAGACTGGAATTCTCAAAAGGATCAGGAAAACTTGGTGTCTTTCAAAAAACTCCCAGCTCTGGAGGGGCCCTAAATCTCTTTGGCTTCAGTCTGCTCATCATCAACCCCAACAGATTATTAACTTAATTAATCAGTTAATGTAGTATTTTTAATAGGGTAAATTTCCAGCCTTTGGCTTTTAGGTGGAAAAGCTTGAGGACATAATGTTTGAGCTCTAAACTAGCAAAAAAGAGCTTAAAATACATTTTCTGGAATCCTGTCTCAGTTCGTGTCTGATCAGGGCTGGAAATTGCCTTGGAATGGGGAGGAACTGGAGGAAAATTACTCCAAGAGGTATTTGGGCCTGAATTATCCATCAGCACTACTCAGGCAGCTTTCCCTGCCCTGAGTTTTACATCTGTGTGCTGACCAGAACGGCGACTTTTTATTTTCATTCAAAGCACCCCCATCCCTACAAAAACCCCTGGTGGTTTGTGAACCCCAGCTCTGCCGACTTCAATCACGCCTAAATATTTCATGTGAGCCTGACTTGTGCTGGAACTGCTTGCTCATCAGCTTTCCCCTCAGTCCCTGGGGCTGCTGGGACTCTGCAGCCCCCCTTGGTCACTTTGCAGGACCCTGCTCGAGCCGGAGGCCTCGGGATGGCTCCGGCCCAAGTGACCTCCTTGGGATCCTGGTGCAGAATTCTCCTGGTGGTACCCTGAGATCAGCAGATGCTGGCCTTTCTCTCAACTCCCACTCAGTGCCTCAAATCCCAGGGAAAGCTCTCCTTCCGCTGCTACACCCTCTGCTTTGAAGACAAAAGATGATTCAACAAGATATTTGAAAGGGGGTGGGGGGGAAGTTGGATGGTTCAGCTGCCTTCCAAAACTCACAGGGCTTTCCAAAGCTGGAATTAGAACGTTTCCAAAGCTGGAATCAGGACATTTCCATGCACAGCCTGCCCTCTCCAGAGCTGCCCTGGCTCTGATGCATGGCAAGACCTGTAGCCAAGCTAACTCTCCTGTTTGCAATTCTTCTCCCAGCCCTTCCCCTGTTAGGCTGGGGTGTCCTTTGCCTCCCCAAAGCCCCAAAAAAGCAGCCTGTACATAAATGGTTTGGGATCATGGTGGATGTGATGAGCCTGTAACTCTGAGGAGAGCCTGGGTGCACCAAGGGGGTGCCTGTGGAACCAGAGCCCTGCTCTTGGTTTGAGCTGTATTTTATTTTATTTGTGCCTTTGGGAAGTTATTCCCCGCCTTTGCTGCCTGGAGCAGATCCCAGAGAGCAGCACAGCCTGCTCTCTTCATTATCTGCCCCACTAATACCTCTTTTTTTATTTTCCCCCTCCCTCCTCAGGTCACTTGTTTTGGGTCACTTTATGCTCAGTGCTGACCCCACCGCAGGGTTTTCCAGCTTTGGTGCTTCTGTGACTCAGGAGGGATGTTTTGCTCTCATTTATTAGTTTTTCTGACCAGAATACAAGAGGTTAAACACTTTGGAGAAGCTTATTCTGTATTTACAGCCGAGGTAGGTTTCTAAATCAACAGTAGGTCGTGTATTGGAGTGACTCACAGAGCTGCTTAACCTTTTTCCTTCCGTTTTTGTCCCTCTCCAAAATCTGAGGCGCAGCAACATCTGCAATTCAGATCTCTGGAATGAGAGGCTGTGAAAGGAATATGAAGGGCTGAATGTGAATCCAGCCTGGTGGCACGTGAATCCCTTCTCTCTGCCAGCAAGGTCCTGCCTGCTGGCGAGGTGGCAAGGTGGGCACTGCAAGTGTTAATAGTTGCTTTTTTGGAGGGGAAACTGAGGCACCACCCAGCAGCCAAAGTTGCAGGGCAAGGTGGTCTTAGGGCAGAGTGGAGATGAGCCCAGGGTGGGCTGTGGGGGCAAGGAGAGCAAGACCCACTGCTGCCACCCCATCAAATGGCCCATGGTCACAGGAGAGGTGTCATCCCCTCAGTGAGCCCAGAGGCCCTGGTGGGGAGTGTCCCCACGAGGGGCAGCAGCTGGAAGAGCCCCAGCATCCATCCCATGGCACCTCTGCTGCCTGCCAAAACCCGTGGGGAACAGGCTGGGGGGAACAGAGCAGAGGGGAGCAGGCTGGGGGCTCCTTCCTGGCCCATCCCCTCTGCACCCTGCTGTGTTCCAAACGCCCTTTTTTTCAGTGTAGAGTTCCAGACCCCCCTTCTTCCTCAGCAGCAAAGCAGGCCTGAGACTTTTCCACTCCCAAATCACAACCAAACCCCCTCATTCCCCCAGCCAGCAGCATTTAGCTGCTCTCTTCCAAGGAACCTGTGGAATCTCTTGGATTTTGGGGTTTACCCCTCTCCTCTCCCTGCCCCAGGATCTTCAGGATGGTCCTGCCAGCTCTCCTGTGCAGTTTTCGGGGGTCTCAGCTGGGTCTGGCCTCCCCAGAGCATCCCTCTGGGGTCCAGCTGCTTCTCATGCACCCCAGTCTTTAGATTTTTAAGGAACCTGCTCCCTCAGGGAAGGGCAGATGCTTTCTGTGGGTACCAGCAGTTCTGGAGGATGCTTACCCTGCAGGATTAGGGCTGACCTGGGAGGCTGAGAGGTTTTTTTCCCTGATGTTTAGGCCACAAATTGCCTTGCCAGCTCTGTGTGGTTTTTCCCTGATGAAAGGACTGCGCTGCCCGACCCTCTCGGAGTCAACTTTTAAAAACTTGGGTTGTTTATTGAAGTGGCTGTCGATAAAGGAAGGGAGTAGACCTGTGCTTTTTGTGTTTGGAGCTAATTTAAAATCTCCTATTAAGGAGAACAGCACACGGGTAATGACATAATTGGGAAAACACAGCAGAGAAACGAGATTTTTCTAATTTGTTTTTTTTTAAGAGTTTTTCTGTCAGAAAGGCAGCTGCGACTGCAAGGTGGAAGCACCTCTGGTGCCACACTCTGACCTGAAATTGAACAGCCTGGGAGCCTGACGATCACTGATGTGGGATGTGCCCGGTGCAAATCGTGGTTCCTCCCTTTCTGGGGCAGCGAGGCAGCTCCTGGCTGCTCCCAGATATTCCAAGTGCTCCCTGCGGGCCGCACAGGAGGCGCTGGATGCGACCCCAGCCCCACCTGAGTCTTTATTTAGCGCAGTTTACCCTGCCCTCTAGTGCCAGCAGGTGCTGAGTCAGCAGCTCCCGCGGTTTTCCACCTTTTCCACCTCCCAGCCGGGGAAGCTGGGGCTGCCGGCGGCGGGGAGGGGTGCGGGAATCGGGCCGGAGGTGTCTGTGCACGGCCGGGATGTGGGACCGGCACCTCCGCGCAGCTCTGGGGCGAGCACGGCTGCCTTCGGAAGGACCCTTTGGAGATGTCTGCGAGCAAAAGGAGCTCTGTGGGGGAAGCGGGAATACACGTGGCAGGCTGTGCTTGGGAGGCTCGGGAGGCCAGCGGGTCGTTCCAGTGCCGAGCTTAAAGTGACATCTTCAAGCCTGGGAAGCGCTTGGAGATGTGGCAACCCCTCGAGACAGACCTCGTGCTTTTCTCCTGGAGGAGAGGGCGGACAGTTTTCTGTTTGAGATGTCTGGGAGCCTTTTGTCCCCCTCTCCGCCGGGAGGGGAGGCTCCCCCAGCCGCAGCCGGGGGTCTGCAGGCCTCAGTGCTGCCCAAACCTCCTCCAAGCAAACCTCCTCCTCACACCTCCCTCCTGCTCCTGCCGTGGCCCTCCTGCTGTTCTGAAGAGCCCGGCGGAGCAGAGCTCTGGGATCTGGAGCACAAGGCCAGCCCGTGGTGCGGCCGCCGGCCTGCCTGTCCCCATGGCTGTCCCCGCAGCCGCTTTGCACAATTTCCTGCGTTATTTCGAGCTGTCGGGAAGGTCCGGCCGCGCATGGGAGGGGCAGGCAGGGCTTCGGGACGCAAGCAGAAATGGAAAAACAGCCTGGGATAAGTCTCCTCCTCCCCTGTCCCCCCTCGTCTCGGATCCGAATTTGGGGAAAGGTTGGGGGGACACCAGAAGGACCCCCCGAGGCTGTGAGGGGAGCCCTGGTTTGGCTGTGCTGACGCCGGCGGAGCTGTTGGGGTGGGTTTGTTTCTTTAAGGTGTCTCCCAGAGGGAGGATCAGCCAAATGCGATGTGGCAGCTCTGGTAACTCCTCTTGGCTTTCAGCAAGGCCCTCGCTGATCACACAACTTGCTAGTGAAGAAGGTACAGCTGTCCAGGCCTTGGCAGGCATCCCCGCCCTCCGCTGGCTGCCAAGTCCTCGCTTGCTTTTTTATAAAAAATTCTTAAGTTTCCTGAGAGAATGGAAATGGAGCAGCCTCATCTGCCTCCCAGCCCCATCCAATGCCTCCTGGACCTGCTGGAGTACAGCCTGCTGTCCCTGCATCCCTCCGTGGTGCTGGGATGCTGGGGGGCAGGGGGGGCTCCGATTCCAGGGCTCCTGTCCTGCTCTGAGGGGCTGGGGGGCACCAGGGTTAAGGGTTGGGGTCCCAGCAGAGCCTGCACAGGGCTGGAGCTGTCACTGGGGGTGGTTTGGCCTTCCTGGCTCGGGCATTCCCAGCTCCAACGTGAGCCCTGGGAGAAGGTAACCAGCTGGAAGTGGGGGTCAAAGCAAGCTCACCACTGGGCCAACAACTCAACTCTCCTGGGTTCTTCCCTGGTTGTGCCGTGGCTGCAGGGCTGGAAGGGCCTCATTACCCCTCTTTGCACCTCAATGGAGCAGCTCCAAACACCCAAGTCCCAAATTCCCCCAGCAGCCAGACCCCCTGAAGAGCTTTAGGCATTGATTCCTGGCCTGGGCTCCCTGTGACAGCTCCAGGAATCCTTCATCTCCTCCTCTGCCTCTTTCAGGAACGACCCAACCCCCCCTAGTTTGGGAATATTTTAGCCCCGTGTGCAATTTTAAGGATGTGCCTGAGCTACAGAGGAGCTGCAAGGCAGCCCGAGCAGTGCAGTGGATGAGAAATCCAAGGGGGAGAGCCCATGGATTCCCCCTCCAGAAAGAGCTTTTTTGGATCTTCAAACAACACAAAAGTGGCTGTAGCTGTGTGAGAGGCTGTGCAGTAGCATTTCAGCAAAAGATTAAGGAAAAACAGCATGGGGGGACAAAAATACATTTCCCAGCTGGTGAAATGATGGCATTAGGAAATAGCTCCTGCTCTGAACAGGAGGTTTATTTTCTGGAGGAGCAGGGATGAGTGGGCAGATCTAAGAGTCGTCCTTGGGACTTGTACGCGTACCTCGGGCATTGCAGTGGGCATGAAAACCTTGCTAATTGCAGCAGAAAATGAGCCAGTGATGCATATATAGGAACAAGAAACCAGTATGAAAAAGGGGAAATAGGTCTGCAGGCTGTCGTATTTAGGGCCAGGCATTTTTCTCTCTGATTCTGACACGATTATCCTGAAAAGCCGTCTAATTCCATGAATCGATTCTGACATTATTAGCCTGAAACATCTTAAAATTCCACTAATATGTACAGCTAAGGAATAGCTACAATTTTCAAAGCTGTGTCTGTTTCCCTCGGCAACTTTAAAATATTTACCTTTTCCCACTTGTTGAGAGTAAAAGTATTGCCCGGTTTACAAAATAACAGCGCTTGGGAGGAAAGCCTCTGGATTAACTCGGTCCTGTTGGAAATCAACGTGTATTGAGCTCCCAGTTCTGTACCCTCAGCCCTCTGGGCACATGGCATTGCCCTGGGGGTGCCTGGAATTGTGTTTTTGGTGTGACATGGTCTTTCTGAGGTGCTTTCCCCTACCAATTTCCCTGGCATGAGCAGGGAAAGCAGTGGTGAGTTATTCCTTCGCGCCTGTTATTATGAGAAATATCGATCATTAGGTTGTTTGATTTTAAAGTTTCCAAGGGAATCACTGGAAGGGGACCTCTGATCTCCCCTGTTCATGAGGTGCAAGCTGATTTAAACAGTTCAAAAGCCTGAACCTCTTCTCAGTCCCAAAACCCAAGTGCAAACTCATCACATCACGATGGAGGCGAGAACGCGGCGGCTCCGCCGCACCCCAGCTCCCTTCAGCAAACATTTCAGCCCCATCTGGTATAAAATAGATTATTTAGTGCTGGCAGCCCCGGGGATCTCTTCAACAGCCCCTTTCGTGGCCAGGAATGAAAAAACCCTTGTAAAATGTCGGGTTGTTCCGTGCACAAACCCCCACGGAGCTGGAAGGGAGCTTTGGAGACGGCGGGGCCGCGCCTGGCGCTCACAACTACTGCAGCAGAAAGGGCTTGGTGCTCTCAGAAATCTCCCGGGCTCATCAGGCAAAATAATTAAGCAAAATAAATTAAAATATGCAGGATAGCCATCTTATCCAAGGTGCAAAAAGACAAGTTAAAATGCTGAGAGCAGAGCGCTTTTTTAAAAAACCGGCGTTATCTCATCTGGCCCGTTTTTGTTGTGTGGTTTTATGCCCTGGTTCTTCCCCGGGAAATTTCCATGGGGCTGATTCCCTGGTATTCCCAGAGGCACTGCCATGGGTGAGAATGCTCTGCTTCCACGCAGAGGCTCAATTCCTGCCACCCATCCCATGCCCTGGAGCCCACTGGTGGGTGAGCTCACCTGTGTGTTTGGGGGACGAAAGACTCCAACTCACAAGAACTGGCATCAAAGTTCCTGTGGGATGAATTCTGGGGGGTTGTGGCCTGGAGGTGGTGATGGACGTCCTGGTGGGATACACATGAGAAGGACAGGGAGGCAGGTGCTCAGCTGGGACAAATTGAAAACCTATTTTCCCCACCCACAACCCCTTGGTTAACGGGTCGTTAATAAATTTTGTCGCACCTCTGTCCTGGCCACATTCAGGGTGGGATTTTTTGTGCTGCAGGGCAAGCATGGTCCTGGCAGCAGCCGTGGGTGATGGGACAGGGGTTTCTGGTGGGCCCAGCTGGGTTTTATGTGGATGGATTAAACCACAAACTCCTTTTTTTGTTCCTAACAAAGTGGTTTTTTATCTTCAGTTACCAATGCCAAGCTGTTTGCTGGGAAGCATCTCCCTGTTCACCTTCCTCCTGAGTCCACAATTTTATTTGTTTTATTCCTCACATTTCTGCGCTTCCCCTCGCAGGCAGGAATTCTGCCTAAGGAGCCGCATCACACGGAGAAATTTCACCTTGGTGTGCATAAAACTTGCCATAAGGGTCAGCCTGAAATGTGCATTTTTGTGTCTCTGGCAGGTTAATTTTGTAGAGGAGCTTGGTTTTGGGGACAATGGGTGTGGACGCCTTGGGGAATCCCCCCAGCCATCCAAAATACTGGTTTTTCTATGAAAGCTTCTCCCTGGCTCCATCCCACCTTACTGAATTTTGTAAGCTGGATTAACTAATTATTCTTAATAGGAAGGTCAGCCATGATTCCCCCATTTCAGCAGAGCATTTTGGTTTATTTACATTTAAGCACAAACATCTGATTTTTAAAGGAGACCTGAACAGCTAAAACCAAGGGCATCATCAGATAAACGACTGCACGAGGGTTTTTGGTGGCTAAACCCACCCAAACCCCAATTCATGCACTTTAAAGCGTGTGTTTGGCAGGTCTAATATCTCTTAAGGAAATGCTTCTTGGGGCTGGCAGCTAACAAGGCAAAACTATCTTATTAGGAATTCAATTAAAGCTAGGCCAGGCTTACTGGGCCTCTTCCAGTAAATATATATCAAGCTGAACCCGTAGCCATCTGTCTCTTCTCTTGCCTCCACCTCCTCCTTTTTTCTGTGTTTCAAGCTGAGGTTGAAAGGTGGAGAGGAGATGGGAGGAAGAGCAGGGACTGTCGCTCACCATGGAGTGCAGGGCATGAGGATTATCTTCTGGTTTGGTGTCTGACCGCTTCTGTGATCTGGGGGAGAGTGAATCTGCCTCAACCCCATCCCTTGCCGAACCACAGGTGTAAAAAAAATATATTTAAATTCCCAAATCACATAATTATAACAAAGAGAGGTTGGATCCGGGTGGATCCCAGCCCCTGGGCACTGCCAGACACCCCCTGGCCGCTGGTTTGGGAATGAAGAATCCCTGCTGCCTGTGCTGTGCTCGTTTTGGGGTATTAGATAGACACAGCTTTTCCACTCAAAAGGCTCAGGCCACGGGGAGAAGTCAGGGAACGAATCGGAGAATTCAGGGATCTAATGGCCACTTTGAGCCCTCTGTTACCAGCAGGGCTTAGGAGCTGCTGTCGCTTATTTAACGCTTTTATGGGAGTGGGAACCAAACCTGCCTGTGCTGCTTGCACCCTCCTCCTGCAAGGAACCTGTCTCCAAATTCCCGGCACTGCTTCCCTTGATGTGACAGAGAAAGAGTGATATTTTTGTTTTTCCCTCCCCGTTCCTGAGGGAAAACATTCCTTTACTGCTAAACACTGAAAACCTCGGGCTCTGGGTGGCAGATCACAACTAAAATTCAGAGAGGGATCCTCTGTTTTACCGCCCAAATCCCCGCTCTAAGGCAGGAGGAGGAGAACGTGCCTGAGAGCTCCCTGATTCCCACGTCCTTGCTACTCCACTGGCAGGAGAAGGACGAGGGCATTGGGGCTGGCTGGGCCTGGTGTGGAAGTGGTTAAAGGGATGGGTCTGAGGGCAAGGGCTGCCTTGCCTTGATTTATGGGCTGGCTGAGTTAATTTGCTCTTGGTGTGTGATTAGTTGTTGTTGCTGAGTGGTCATCTTCCACAACTACAAATCTAATTAATGCCCGGGTGCCAACTGTTGGTTTGGTGTTTTGTTGTTTCCGTGTTTTTTGTTTTGTTTTGTTTTGTTTTGTTTTTTTAAATCCCTGGCAAATATTTCTACTGTTTTAATTCTTGAGAACTGATCGTTAATTAATACGAGTCCGGTAATATCCTGCTGGATTGTTTCTTGGTTTTCCCCACTTCCAAACTTGCCTGGAGAAGGGAATTGGGAGCTGTGATGACTTTCCGAGCAACCCACCGAGGTGTCTGGTGGGATCGGCAGCTTGCAAAGGAGCAATCTGCCTTATTTTTCCCTCCCCCTTCCCAATTTTCTGCAAAACCTGGGAAGAGGGGTGAAAAAGCTCCCCGAAATATCTGCTTTCCCCAGCGGGCTGTAATTCCCTGACAGCTTTTCCAGCTCTCTCCGTGTGTCGGGGTTCTGGTGCCGTCCCTTTCCATGCTCGTGGCCTCGTCAAACCCTTCCTGCAGCTCTCCAGCAAGACATAAATTCTGGAGGTTTTGGGCTCGCAGTTTCAAAGCCGTGCTGAAGCACATGGAAATGATTCTCAGGACTACGGCTATAAAAATAATTATATTGCCGGGGGAAGGAGCGACATGAAATGTCCCCAAAAGAGATCTCAGCGGTGGTTACAGGATCTGTCCCAGCTATGTGAGAGCCCGCTGTGATCTCCGGGGCTCATTCATCACCGCTACCTACAACTGCAGGAAATATTGCCCCCAAAAAGCGCTGCAGGAAGGAATGTGCGGGGAGGTTGCTCAGGAGAAGCGTTTCAATCTCTGCCTTTGTTTTAATGAGGATGCTTTGACAATTAGGGCTGCTCTGCGGAGCTGAGCGGTGTGAGGATGACTAATTTGAGACAAATTAGGTCTACTTAGCCGAAATGTCTGCCTCGATTGTTCCCTTAATGACCCTTCAACGCACATCTCTCCCGATAGGACTTTTCACCGCAGCTCTGCCTCCAGAAGATTAAGTAATAACATGTTTTTACCACTTTTCTAAGCGCTCCTTCGGACCCGATCCAGCCTTTTCCCTCCGCCCTGCGTGTCTCCAGCTCTTTCTGATGGGTAATTCATTTATTCGCGTCTAGCCCCTGGCAGATTTGTCTCTTTGCATGTCTCCTTCTCCGGAGCATTTCCCTTGCACCCTCTTTTTCAAAGATCCCTGAGCCTGAGCGTTTTTTGGCTGACTGCAGCGTGTTTGGTGTCTGCTGGGTAACAGATTTATCCTTTCCCAAGGAAAGACACGAACGTAAACAGAGGATCGAAAATGCATTTTGCTGGGCTTTTAAAATGCGCTGAGATGAAACCCCCACCCCTCCCCGCCGCTGCAAGGCTATTAATGTAAATACCAAACTTTACAATCCTTCCTGTCAAGGAAACTTATTTACATTTTTTGAAGGATGCATATAAAAAAAAAATGGGGCTTTTGGGACAAGAAAGGGCTTCGTTCCAGTGTCACTACAGCCCCAGTTAACTGTGGTGCTCTCAGACACTACAGAATTAGGTTTTGTTCCCAGGGCCAGCAGAGATAACATCTGTTTGCTTCTTTAAGGAGAAAATGAAATAGGATGCTGGTGTTTTATACTGGAGACAGCCCTGCGAGTCTGAAGGGGCGATGGGATGAGGGCTGTGGATCAAACACATGCCTTAAACGTGGCTTCTCCAGCATGAAAAAGGTGGGAAGAAGGGTTCCCAGCACCAGTGCCAGCCCAGGGGAAGTGAAGAGCTCATCCCCAGTGAGTGGGCAGGAGCAGCAGGCTGGTCATACTGGTGCAGGGCCCAGGGCTGTGTTTTCCTGTGCGCTTTGCTGCTGGTCCTGCCACCCCATCTGGACGGGGCTTTTCCCTACTGAAAGGAATATCAGCAAACATACTGTCTTGTTTTCCTGATTTGCTATTTTCGGTTCAGAGCCTGTGGGACATTTGGAAAGCAAAAGGGAAAGGTGGCTGCAAGGGGACGGGCGCAGGTGCCGGCGGCGAGGACGGGCAGATTTCGGGGGCAGGAAGGCTCGGCTCAAACATCCCACTGCAGTCCTAGAGGTGTAAAAGCTGCGCCTGTTTCTCCTGCAGCTCCCGGAGTCAGTTCTGGAATTCCGTGGAGCAGAACAGGAAAAGCTCTCGTGGCCAGGGGAGCGAGCAGCAGTGACCTGCTGGCGTTCGCAGGGGCCAGGTGGCATTTTCCCAGTTCCCAAGGCTCTGATTTTCTAATCAAACAGCTCCTCTGATTTCTGTTTTGCTTGCAGCCACAGGGCAATGAGCGTCCCTCCAAGGGGAAAACCTTTCCTTGCTTCTCTCTCCCCAAAACCTTGGGAAAAGGGAGGGTGGCAGCCCAGCCTGAGCGGCGCTCAGCCCACGTTTGCAGTTCCTGCTCCCTAGGAGAGGCAGGCGCGGATCCCAAACCCACACGGCAAATTCTTATGGACTTTTTGTCCATGGAGGCAGCACAGGCTGCTCCCCTCTCACCCATAAAAAGTCCCACCACCCAACTAAACTCTCCTGTTTCCAAGGGTTTCTCGAGGACCTGGTTGCCGTTTTATTTTCTGTTTCCTGGCAGCCCTAATTTCTGTCGCCATAAACGGGAGAATCTGACACCGCACGGCACCAGGCCGTTTGTCAACAACCTTTTCAACAGTCCAACCGCACGCGTGTTCCTGCACAGCACAGGCACAGGGAAAGGGGGAAACTCTGGGATCTTCCTCTGCAAGGGACACCTCGGAGCACTGGGTTGGAGGGTGGGTTACGGCGAAGGTGCCGAATTCCTGCTTATTCCAAATCAAACCAAAACATGACGGGGTTTGCTTCTGCATCAGGATTTTTCCATTACATCCTCACTTTTGTATTTGGGATAGTGACAATCTGAGCACCTACCTATAAAGTCTGCCTCATCAGAGCAATGTTGATAATAATTTAATCAACGTGGGGTGTAAAATGCGGTTTAAAACCCACAAGGTTTGTCCCGCGTGCTAGGAGTGGTTGTGTATTAGATAACGGATTTCCAACCATCCTTGGCTAATGGCAACACATCATTTGGGAAACAACAGAATCAGTGCATTGTTCCAGCCCAGCACTTTCCTATTCAGCCAATCTAAACTGCTGAAGAAATATGTGTTCGGGACATTTTACATCTGGTTTTGACAAGAAGCCTGGGGTTTTGTGTGGGGTTTTTTGGGTTTGTTTTTTTTTTGTTGTTGTGTTTTTTTTAAAATCTGTTTGCTGCAGTTTTTTAGCCAGATTAGCATGGGAAAAGGCTCTCTGTTTTATAAACGGAGGGTTTAGCTTTTGAAAAACCCACTCAGTTTTGGATTTTTGCAGTTGAAGTCAGGGCACGACGTGCAAAATATAAGAATGCCAGCGGTGGCCATAAACACCACAACAACAGTGTTACCTATTTAAATAAAGCTAAACAACAGGCAGCTCGTGCAATGGGTAGAATAACCAATTGTGAGACTTTTTTTTCATATTTTGGGGAGTCACTAGAAAAGCTTAATCCAGCACCAAAGTGCAAATTCCAAACTGTTTCAGGATGCAAGTGAAACATTTACATCTAAAATGATTTTAAGTCTGTTTCACACCACTAGTAAGTCCTGGTTTCACATTTTTCAGCTTTTTGAACTGAGGCACTGCAGTTGCATCGAGCTGTTTGCCTGGTTTTGTATTTTATTTATTCAAACATCGCTGACTGAACAAAGATGGATTTGCCTCTTTAGATAAGCCTGGCCAATGGGCTGGGATAAACTTTCCTCCTCAACTCTGCACATGATGAAATTATTTCATTTTTACATCACAAGGGTGGCGGGGGAAAACGTTCCTTCAGAGTGTTTGCTTGGTGAAATGGGCTCAGGGCTCTGTTTTATGTACAGAGCCCCAGACAGCGCCCGGCCAGACCCAAACTCCGGCTGACACAACGCAGAGCTGCCCTGCTTAATTAGCTAGAGATGAGGGTGTTATTAAAAGGCTTTTTTTCCCCCCTCTCCTTTCTGACTGTTTATTCCTCCCTCCCCGACTATTACAAAGGCAGCTGAAGAGGAAGTAGTTTTCTGCTAATGGCAAGCGATGAGGAAGGCTTTGGCGAGGAGAGTAAATAAGAAACTGCGCCTAACGCCAGCCGCTGCTTCACCCTCACTTTGGGGAAGGGAAACTGGACAAACCCAATAATGTAGCAGAGTTTCTCCTGTGTCTGTTTGCTCTTTGCTGGGTGAGGGGGAAGGGGCACGGCCCGGGACTGCAGCCGACATCTGCTGCTCGTTTCTTTTCAGAGAAACACAACCTGGGGCGAAGCCGTCGCCCAGCCCCGCGTGCGTCCTGCCGACCCCCGGGCCCCGCAGCCGGGAGGGGATGTGGCCACCACAGGGCTCAGCGCCGGGGTTTTTGGGGTGCAGACACCCACGGAGTGGGGCGGCAGCTGTTTTGGATCCCCCTGTCAGCCTGTGGTGGCCATCACCTTTTCCTCTCCGAGCCCTTCTCTGAAGCAGCGCTGTCTGGCAAATCTCACGCGGTGACGGTTTCCCCTCTGTCCCTCATCATCCAGCTCTCAACACCAGCCCCTCTTAACTCCCCATTCCCACAGAGCAAAAGCATGCTGATTATTATTATTTCCACACCCCCCCCCCAAAAAAAAAACCAATTTGGGGCACATGTCCTTTTTGCCTTCCTGGAAGCTCCATTTATTTGAATTTCCACCGGCGCGGGGGGAGCGGGAGGAACCGGCCGTGCCTACGCTGCCCTCCAGATCGGCGACCCCGAACCCACCAGCATCCCCAGCATTCCACAAAGGGCAAAGGGAAGGAAACGGACCCAGAGCATCGTCCAGGAGAAGAGAAACGGGTACCTACCCCTTGGGCTGGCCCGGCCCGGGCGGTGGCTAGTGGGAGGCCGACATGGACCACGCTCCCTCCATCCTCCACACGGAGAAGGCATAACTGAGCCTCTCGTGAGCCACGTAACTGCAGCTCGTCATCTTACTGTCCATCTCGTCGCTCTGTAGCACCTGGTAGAGGAAGTCTATGTACCGCGCCGCCAGCTTGAGCGTCTGGATTTTACTCAGTTTGTCAGAGGGCAGCGTGGGGATGATTTTCCTCAGGGCGGCAAAAGCTTCGTTGAGCGACTGAGTCCTCTGCCTCTCTCTGACGTTGGCCAGGATCCTCTGGCTCTGCAGTTCTTCGTAAGATTGGGAGCTGGGACTGGACTTTTTCCCCCTCTTCCCTGGGTTGGGGCTGCCATCTTCGCTGGACTTCTTACTGTATCTTCTCTTCCTGCCAAATCTCTTTGGCTGCCTTTCCAGCTCCTCTTCACTGGTCCCCAAGCTATCCACAGGGGAAACAGGAGAACTGGAGCTTTCTTCCATGCTTTCTGCAAGAAGGGGAGGGGAAGAGCCTTTCCCCCCCTCCTTATGTTATGTGAGTGTCTGTATGTCTTAAATGTGCTTTAAATTCCTGAGACAGATCCTTTGGAAAAACAGGAGGACTCTTTTTTTCTTTTTTTTTCCTTTTTTTTTTTTTTTTTTTTTTTTTTTTTTTTTTTTTTTTTTTNTTTTTTTTTTTTTTTTTTTTTTTTGCTGACCAAACGTTTTCCAGGTTGCTTGAAGGGCTCTTATTTCAAGGACCGAGGTTGAGTAAAAAAATTGAGGTCTTGGAGAGAGGAAGTTATTCTAACTTTTTGGAAACTTTAGCTGAGCTCGGTTGCTAAATAGTTGTCAGAAGTGAGGGAGGTGCGGGGCTCCCTCCTGATTGGCCGGCCAGGTCGGTGGGAGGAAGGCTTTTCCCCTGCTAAACTTTCACAGTTTTATGTTACACTTAACTAAAATCTTGGGAATGCACCTCGAATCAAAGATAGCTGGCGAACGCCACCACCCGCCCCCGGGGATGCTGGGTTGGCAGCACCCCTCCCGGGTAGCCCCCCGCAGCCACCCCGGGGTTTTTGGGGAGCTGCCCAGGGCCCCATTCCCAGCTCCGTGGCCAGGCTGTAGAGACTCCGTGCCCAGGTCAGGGTGCAGAGGGAGCGAGCCCTCCACGCGTGAGAACGTGCCCTGTTTTTATGGAATGGGGCTCTGTTTTCCAGCCCCCCCATGCTGGGGGTCCTGCAGACCCCCTGTCCTGCAGGGATGGGGTGGGGACCTGCCTCCCCGTCCCACAGGGTGACCTCGGAGTGGCAAAAGTGCCCTGGGGCACACTAAGCTATGGGAATGGTGGAGGTTTGGGCGCAGAAGGGCTAAACCCCTACTTGTGGGGGGCATGGGAAAATCTCCTCCTGGACAAACCCAAAATATGGATCAGCTGGAGAGAAGCTAATAGTTCATGGAAAAATCCATGGAGAGGACTCCGGAGAGGCAACACTGGCCATGCACTTCCATTTGCTCCCCACTTTCCCCCCTTCCATTAAATGCTAAAGAGGACGTTTTAGGGAATCAGCAGCCGAGGTAGGGAGGAGGACACTCTTTCTTCCTCCAGAATATCCTGCTGCTGAATTCGTGGTATCCCAGCCACACAGAAACTGTGATAGCAGGATTTTTGATCTATCCAACAGAACAGGTCTCTTTTTTCCTCTCCATCACACCGTGGTGGGAAATGTGGGACAACTCTGCTTGTTCCCGTGGAGTTGAGGCAGAGGAAAATCAGATTTGGACCTCTGATTTCAGTCATAGCCCAAATTGCAGGAACAGATGCATTCCTGAGTGGCAAATACCGTGTTTTCAATACGTAGCAGGGAAATAAAATAGAACAATAATATAACAAAAAGAAATAAGACAAAAGGAACTCGTAAAATGTCGATGTTGTATCAGAAGAATTAGTTTGGAGTGGATTTCTCTGCAAAGTTTTCCAGTAGGTATCAACACTCATTAATGGAAAAAATAATGTCTGGTTTGATTGGAAAGTGTTCCTTGGTAGGAGAAGGAATTTTTGGCTTGCCTGGGGCTGGCTGCACTGCTGGTAGGTAATGTTTATAGTGGAAAGCCTTCCCCAGGCAGCCCCCGGGGAGAGCCTGTGTTTGCTTTCCAAAGGAAAGGCTTTCAGGTGCAGCACAGAAGTCGTTCTGCAAATAGATTTTTAATCCCATTTAAGACCCCGGTGAGCCGGGCAGGGCGGGTGCCGCTCCCGCTCTCACCCCAAATCCCCGTTTCCAGAAGGGTTTGGGGCTGGATCCGAGGGTGGATCCAGCATCCCAAACCTGGAGTTCCACGAGTACAAGCGGGCTGGGATGGTGCCTGCCCAGCCCCGCGGACCTCAGAGCAGATGCTGCCCCTTGTGAGGGGTATTTGATTTGTGCTGGGGTTACTTAGGAGTCTCCTGAGTGCCCGGGATCCTTCCCAGGTATTGGGGGAAGCCACCACCAAAGGCTGGAGGGGCACCATTCCTGGTTGTCCCAGCAAACAGGTTCCAGTCTCATGGCACCGCGTTTATGGGGGCTGTGTGTTTGTAGGGATTCATGGAGCACAGGAGGGCAGGGGGGATACAGGGATTCATGGGACACAGGAGGGCAGGGGGAATGCAGGGATTCATGGAACACAGGAGGGCAGGGGGGATACAGGGATTCATGGGACACAGGAGGGCAGGGGGAATGCAGGGATTCATGGAACACAGGAGGGCAGGGGGGATACAGGGATTCATGGGACACAGGAGGGCAGGGGGAATGCAGGGATTCATGGAACACAGGAGGGCAGGGGGGATACAGGGATTCATGGGACACAGGAGGGCAGGGGGAATGCAGGGATTCATGGAACACAGGAGGGCAGGGGGGATACAGGGATTCATGGGACACAGGAGGGCAGGGGGAATGCAGGGATTCATGGAACACAGGAGGGCAGGGGGGATACAGGGATTCATGGAACACAGGAGGGCAGGGGGGATACAGGGATTCATGGAGCACGGGAGGGCAGGGGGAATGCAGGGCTGAGCTTCCGGGCTGCCCTGCCCAAAAGGGCTGCAGGTGCCCCCAAAAAGCTGCTCAGGGAGGGAGCAGGGATGTTTTGGGCTGTGTTTGAGAGCACCAGGAATAAAGGATGATCCCAGCTGGTGAGGAGGACAAGTGGAGCTGCTGGTTGTGCCTTTCCTCTCCTGTCTTTCTGCCCTGCCAACATTTATTTTCCAGCTTTTTAGGGCCCTACCATGACCACCAAAAGCAGGGCTTGACCTCCCAGGGTGTGAGGTGTTTCCATGGGCTGGGACTTGATCCTACAAGTGACAGAGGAGTTCTGGGGCTGGACTGTGTGGATGGATCTCAACATGTTCCCCTCTCAGCTGGCACAGGGAGTTTGGGATAATCCCATACAGGCACAGCCACAGCTCCTGGGCATCCCACTGGAGCCAAGCTGGGAAAAAGCTGTGGCCATGTGGTGTGATCCTGGTCCAGCCAAGTGGCTGCTGCTCCCGGCACTTTGGGATGTGCCTCTCTGGCAGCAGCAGGACAGCCCCGCTCTCCTCTGGGTTAAACAGCTAATATTAAGTAAATAAATTAAATAAAAACCTGCCTCACTTCAGCAAACGAGACCGAAGGAGTGTTTGCAGGATCCAGGCAGGATTTCTCCCTAAGGGAATTGCTGCTGTGCATAACCTCTAAACGTGCAAAGCCGTTTAGTATCAGGCAGGCTTCATTAGGGGAAATTTATGGTGGGATTTGGCCAGGGGTAATTATGGAGTCTCTAAGGCCAGCTCCAGCGAGCATCACTCTGGAGCTGCCATGTGTGTGTGTGTGTGTGTGTGTGTGGACCCTCCACTGCTGCCGTGCTTGGTGCCAGGACCAAGTCCGGTGGTGACAATCCTGCAAATATCTACCCTGGAGCAGACCAAAGGCAGGGGACCAGCCCCGGCTGAAACGTGATCCGGGTCTCCCGGAGGAAAGGGGGGTTTGGGGAGGTTTGGGGGGAAACAGCACAGCACAAAGGTGCTGCCGGCAAAGCGGGCAGGGCTGGATCCCTCCTTCCTGCCACCACAGCAGGGCGGGAGAGAGGTCAGGAAATAAAAACTGCCACAGAAAGAAATGGTTTTGGTGGAATTGTAATGCCCTGTTTGAGTGTGACACTCACTGTCATGCCGTTCCCCTGCCTTTACCAGGCTCCCAGATTTTTTTTTTTTTTTTTGTTAGCGGGCAATAATGAATGTGGATTGGGATTTGGGGTCGGGGCTTGTTCTCCATAGAAAGCTTGTGGTCCAGTTGTCCCCTTGGCAGGGTTTGGCCAGAAAATCACCCCCTGGCCTCTCTGTGCTGAGGAGGAGAAGGTTTGGATTTTAGCCTCCTGTCACCCCTCCCTCTGCTTGTCGTGGGAAGCAGGAAAAGATTGGGTGCCCTGACACTGCAGGTAATGTCCTTCCAGTGCACCCAGCCTGCTCTTCCAGCTCCCCTCTGCTGGGGCAGCTGCCAGGGACGCCAATTTTTGGAGACAAAAAAATGGAGGGAAACCAGACGCTGTTGTGCTTTTTGCCTCCCTTCTCCTGCTATAGAAGAGAGCATCCCTCCTCCTTTCAGAAACATCCCGCTCCCAAATTGCACCCAGCGCCGAACCTCCTCTCCCACAGCCAGCTCTGATGGAGCTGATTCATTCTTTCCCTCCTTTTTCAAGGGGATAACTCCTCAGTGCTCGTGCAGCACCCGCCGGGTGTGAGCGCCTTCCCCGAGCCGCCTTCGCAGCCGGGATTGTCCCCGCTCCTTGTGGTGCCCGGGCTTTGTTCCCTCACCGCCTGCGGCCCCCGGAGCACTCCCCCCGCGGTGACAAGTTGGTCATCAAAAGCCAAGGAGCGGGGCAGGTACGGGAGGCGGGATAAAGCGGGATGAGGCGGGATAAAGCGGGATAAGGCGGGATAAAGCGGGATAAGGCGCGGGAGGTGCGGCGAGCGGGGCTGCGGGGATGGGACGCGCGGTTCCCAAGTAATCGGATACGCTCCGGCCGGGGTTTTGTGCAGGAATGTGCTACATCTGTTTCTGAACTGTTACCAGCTGATGTGCCCGCTTCTTCCCTTCTGCTTCCTCCCCGTGCAAAGGCCCGGCGCGGCGGGACCGGCGGAGGGGAGGCTGAGGCGGGGAGCGATTGCCCCTGCGGGGTGATCCTGGCAGTAAATGCGGCAGGGTGTGCTTTGGATCCCCCTAAGAACAGAGGTGCTGGCAGCTCTCTCCTTCTTCCGGTGCATCCACCTGGATCCTGCAGCTCGGTGCTTGGGGAGCCTGGAAATAGGGATCTTTCTAAGAAAGATTTCGCAGGACGCTGATGACAAAAAAAAGAGGAGGGGAGGGCTTTGAGATTTTCCCAATGGATGTCCCTTTCAGGAAATGCCCACAGGCCCTCTGTCCATCTCCTTTTGAAGGTGGCAGCTCCATCCAAGCTTTGATCGAGCAAGGTGTGAATTTCAAAGGTCATCCTGGAGAGGAGAAGGCTCCAGGGGGACCTCAGAGCCTCTTCCAGGGGCTCCAGGAGAGCTGGAGAGGGACTGGGGACAAGGGATGGAGGGACAGGACACCATGGGAAGGGTTAGATGGGATACTGGGGAGAAATCCTTCCCTGTGAAGGTGGTGAGGCCCAGAGAAGCCGTGGCTGTCCCACTGGAGCATGTCTTGGAGAGGAGAGGTGCTTCTGAGCCCTTTCACCTCCTGTAGGACTCAGGCAGGTGTTCAAAGATATGGATATATGGAAATCCTGAATTTCTCCCCCTCTGGAATAAGAAGGGAGATCTTCAGTGTCTTCCAGAGGTTTTGGGTGGGGATCTCAAGCACAAAGCTGTTGGGGACCCATTCCCACCTGCAGCACTGTCAGCAGGACGAGGAGAGTTTAGGCCAGACCTAGTCCTGCCTCAAGCATGGGGTGCAGTGTTTCAGACCTGGTCGGGGATTTCTGGCAAGACGAGAAGCCCGTGTGATTTCCTGCTGGGGTGGCAGCCTGTGTCTTGCCACAGGAAAGAAACCCAAAGGCAGCCTTGTGGATTCTGTTTTTAATGACAGCACACAGCAGAAAGAGCGGGTGTTCTGGGGAATAAAAAGTGGTGGCTATCACGACCCCAAAAATAACGTTTCTATTTTAGATCATTTGCCTGAGGCCACCACTAATTGCAGATCGGAGTGGAACATCTCCCTGGGAATGCAGGGGCAAGAATTTCTTTCCTTTTTTTTCCTCTTTTTTGGAAGGTGGAATATTAATTGTGGCTGCAGGAGTAGCAACTGTAGCTTAAAAGAACCTGGGCTAGGAAAAAATTAAAATATTCATTCATGAACTGGAAAATCAAAGCACAGGAAATATCTCATTCTCCTCACCTTTTCCTGGGAAAGAAGGGCTTCCCACTAATATAAAGGTGACTCCAAAGCCAGCCTGGCTGTTCCAGCAGCATCCAGGAATGGCTGGAAGGGTCAAGCTTCTCTTAATGTTTTTTTGGAGTGCAACACCAGCTACAAGGGGTTGTTGCACCTTTCACTACACCAGGTTGCTCCAAGCCTGTTGTTTGTGTTCCTGCATTCCAGTATTTTTGAGGATTAACCAGAATCCTGGAGCTGAACCAGCCTTGTAGTTCAGCAGCATCGTGAGGTGAAAAGATAGAAACAAAGGAAAGCCCTGGAGTAATGAAGCTGCTGTTGCAGGTTTTCCTCATGGGTCCAGGGAAGAACCTCTCTCAAAGCAAAGGTCTAACTGCTGGCTCTGGAATTTAACCATCAAGGTGCAGCATTTGGCGGGTCAGATGCTGGGGACAGGGAAGCCAAAACAACGAACTTGACATGGTAACTCTGGAGCTGGGCTCATCTGCTGGAGCCCACTGGGATTTGGGGAATTGCCACAACCTGGAACAGTCACAATTTTGAACGCCAGGGCCAAACAAGGGAAGATTTGTTAGGGTTTCTCAAGCAGGAAAAACTGAATTTCCCAGGAGAGGAGGATGGGGTCAGTTAAAGTCAGTTGTTGCAGCTTCTTTGGCCAGCTCTGAACTTTTGCCTTTTGGATACCTGAGGTACTCACAGTTTGCAAAGCCTGGAGCTCTCCTTTGCCTGGATAACAACGGGCAACCTCTGTCCTCATTTCTCATCCCACAGCTCTGCAATTCCCCTGTAGTTTCTTCTTTCCCAGCGGTGAGAAGTCCTGCCTTGGGAGCGTTCCTCTTCCCAGCAGCCTGGCTGTGGGATCAGAGAGGTGAGCCCTGGGTTCCCTGTGCCAGAAAGGAAGAGTTCTGCTGGGTTGGCAGTGGGGCTTATCCTCCCCAAATATTCCTCTGCTTAAACCAGGGAGCTCCATCTCCTGCCTCAGGGTTTGGGTCCTTTGGGTGTTTCTTTCCTGGATTTAAGTGGCCTGGAAGAGGGAAGGGATAATGCCCTGGGTGAGTGGTGAACTTCTCTCCAAGGAGATAAAGAAAAACCTGACACTTACTGAGGGAAAAAAAAGTTCGTTTCCTAAATAGAACAACGTTTTGTGAAATGTGCCAGCATTCCTAGGCAAGTGTGATTTATTTTGGAAAACCAGGCACCCTGAGTCCTTCACCTCCATGTGTTGCAGTTCAGGTTTTTGCTGCAGCAACGGGCTGGTGCCTTCTGGTCAAATTTCTTGGCTAACAGCTGATTTGGTTTCACTTTGGTGTTTAATTTGATGCTGAAAGGTTGAAATCTTCAGCTTAAGGAAAAAAAAATAATAATTACTGAATAACTACACTCACAACATCAGAAGGGAGAGCCAAAACTGCTCAGCAGAGAGAGGAAATTTTTTTTCTTAGACTGATTAAAACTTCTGCCTTTTCCTTTGTCTTTACCAACACCTGTTTAAGTCAGGCACCTGAATAAACTTCAAGGAGAAAAGATAGTTTTGTTAAAGGCTCAACTGGACCCCCAAAAGCTCAAGTTCCACTTCTGGGACCCTCAACAAACCCAGGGGAAACCAGGTTTGACATTCCTAGCAAGATCTGGGGAGGAAAAAGCACGAAAGGCCGATTATTTCTTTCAAAAACAATTAGGTGGAAAAGCCACAAGCCAAACAAACAAGCCCTCAAAACCTGAGGCTGGTTGCGTTTACCAGAAGAAACCGTAAAAATTCATAAAACGAGCGTCATTTGGTGTGGGCTGTTGTTCCAGAAGCATTGAGTGGGCTGGCTGTGTTCTCAGGAGCAACAACCCTGTTTGTTGGGGTGCCCTGAGCCCCAGCACCAAGCCTCCTGGATGGAGCTGTGGCTGTAGAGCATGGCCCGTGGGCACCAAACCGCCGTGGAGGAACGCGTGCGCGGTAGCCCGGACGCTGGAGACGGAACGATCAGGGAAACAGCTGCACCCCTCAGAGGCACAGGAAGAGCATTCCTGCAGAACATCTGTGGATTTGCATGTGTAGGGTCAGGGAAGATGTTTGGATGAGGCAGCAGGTGTGAACCTCCCAGGCCTGCTGCACCCAGGGTCCAGGGCATCCTTTACCCTTCCCGTCGCGGCTCTGGCGTGCTCGGCTGGGCAAGGGTGACCTGCTCTTTGCTATTACTGAAACCCAGAATTATTTGGGTTGGAGGGATCTTGGAGGTCCCATCCCACAGCTTCCACTATCCCAGGCTGCTCCAAACCCTGTCCAACCTGGCCTTGGACGCATCCAGGGGCAGCCACAGCTGCTCTGGGCACCCTGTGCCAGGGCCTGCCCACCCTGCCAGGGAACAATTCCTTCCCAATATCCCACCTATCCTGTGTCAGTGGGAAGCCGTTTCCCCTGTCCCATCACTCCAGGCCCTTGTCCAAATTTCCTCTCCAGATTCCTGACTGGCGTCCTTCAGGTATCCCGCCACGGTGGGATGGGCCAGTGGGAAGCAGTGCTCCAGCAGAATTCCTGGACTCTAATTCCTGTCCCAGCTCCCCACACCCTGCCTGCACCATCTGCCAGGAGGGGTGGCCTTGGGAAACATTCCTCTGGATGAAGCTGGAAGGTGCATTCCAGTGCTGGATGCATCCTCATGGTGGGACAGGTTTTGGTCTCAGTGGGAGAGAACAACATCCTATGTGGTCAGCTTCAAATGTGTAAATTGTTGCATGAAATTAAGGAGGTGATGCATGGGCTCAAACCTTCTCCAGGAGGTGACCTGGGCAGCAGCTGCAGTCCGTGGATATGGCCTAGCTTCCAAGTTATCCAATGCTGGAATTGAATGCCGCTCCCCGGTAGCTCTCTCCGCCAGGAGGACGAGCAGCCCAACCTGTGGTGGACTGCAAAGCATTGCGTTTTTGTGTATTTTAGTCCAAAACATCTTTGGAGTGGCTGCTGGAGGAGGAGAGTTGTGAAATATACCTGTCCTCGGCCTGAACCTCTCCCAGCTTTTTCATTATCAGTTGAGCTTTGCGATTTGTTGGGTTGTTTTTTTTTTTTTCTGGCATCGATACGGCGGTGAGGTTTCATTTCCTCCTCCTTGGCGCTTTTGGCAAAGCTCGAGTTTGCTGTCGGTTCCACTCCGGGCCCTGTCAGGTGACTCGGAGTCTGATCCACAAGTTGCAGAGTCAGCAGAAAACTTTATGTTGCTCTCAGCAGGCTTTGCAGCGACCTTTAATCATTCCCTCCTTCCAAGGGGGCTGGAGCAGGGATCCAGTAGGCATTTGTCGTGTCTCGCTCTCCTCAAGGGCCAATAATTCCATGCAATATTTTCGTAGGCCTTTGATCCATCACGGTTGCTTGATGGTGCTTTGAAGCCTTAATAGCGCCCCATATCCCGCACTTATTAAATTCAAATTCTCCAGTCGCATTTCCCTGGAAGATACATAAAAACAACACATGGAGGAAATGGAGCTGGAAGATCCTCTGTATGAGCTGGCTTACGTCTCCTGTGCGGGGAAGACACCGAGAGAGCTGCCTGTGCACTCGTGACAGAGCCATCTGCACAGTTTTGAAGGAGCAGGGAATATCTGAAAAAGCAATAATGGGCTCGGGGATCTGCGAGCAGGCTTCAAAGCCTGATTCTCAGGATGCTGCTGGGCAGCCTTTCATTTAGAGGGAATTAGCGTTGGAGGCACCTCGCTGCACGGGATGCCCTGGGCTCTGGAAATGGATGTGTCTGGTGGGCTTTAATGCAGCTCCTCTGGAGCTCTTCGTGGCAGATATTTCGGGGTTTAGGATAAAGGTGCCATTGAGGCGTCTGGAATCAAGTTGGACTCAATGATCTGGAGGCCTTTTCTAACCTAAATGGTTCTGTCTCCTTGTAGAGGGAAGGGTAGAGCAGCAGGGTGAGCCATTTGCTTGAGGATAGTAGAGAATGAAGTGGGAGATGCCAGAGATTTTGGCTGGAAACTAAGGTCCAAGCGGGAGGACAGATGATCCATTAACTACTGGAAGAACAGGGGAAAAAAAACCAGGAATGTCTCAAGGATCCTCAGTTTACGAGATCCCTTTACCATCCTGCTGGGAACAGCACAAGTCCACAGTGAATCAGGGAAACACTTGCCCCTCTTGGTTTTTTGGGCTCTCATCAGGAGGCAGGGGAGACATTTCTGATAAATTCCAGCACAACCACCCAATTTCTTTGGACAGTCCACATGCTTGTGAGGACCAAGTGACTCACAAGCACGTGAGCAGCCGTTTCCTCAGAGCTCACCTCCATAAAACCATGTTTTCCCTGGAAAAGTCTTCTCCCTGCCTGAGCAGGGAGAGCAGCCTGAGGAGAATGGAGAGAACGTGGCTGCACCAAAAATAAAAAGGGTGATGAGCAGCTTTGGACGGGGTGTGACGCTTCCATCAACGCTGGTGTATCCCGGGCTGGCATCGCCTTGGGAGCTGTGAGAATTGGGTGGCTCGTGAAGATCCAGGGTCTCCAGCTCATCGCCACGCAGGCACAGAGAGCACTTCCCAAACCTTTGGCGTGGCTGGTGGGACAAATACCTTCTGGCTTACGAGGCAAAGCCCAAATTAACAGCCAGAAACGTCAGCGTCTCAAGGCATGTTGTGCAACCAGAGCTCTGACATTTTGTAATTAGTGTTGCTCCCTGGTTTTTTTTCTTTTCTTAAAGCGGGATCTAATTTTTTCACCGGGAGCACATGGTGAAAAACTGATTCAGAAAGCAAAAAATAATTTTTAAAAAAATTGGTTGCAAATAGACACCTTGTTTTCAAGGAAGCTGAGAACTTCCTAAAGGAAGTTTTCACAAGCGTGGAAATTACTCTTTGGTGGAAAGCAGAAGTTTGATGCAGCAGGGTTGCTGCAAGTGTTACAAAAGATCAATCTTCAGCACAACCTTGCTGACATGAGAATTCTGAAAGCCCCAACGTGCAACTGCTCTACTTTGTGCAGAAACACTTTGGGGATGAGGACTGAGGGAGGTTTGGCGGTGCCTTGGCAAATGCAGAAACATCATGTGCAGCTGAGGATGTGTGGCCCACTGGAGGAGACGGCTTTCGTGTGCTGTCTTGTGGTGATGTGAACCTGCTGGTGCAAAAATGGCTTCTAAGTGACAACTTTGGGTCAGTCAGCCGGATGTGCTCAGTGCGTGGGCGCTGACACCCCGCGGACCCTGGGCACGTCTCGGCGTTGGCGCCTGCGTTCCGCCGTGTGACAGACTGTGGATGTGGAGGACTGAGATGGGATATTTGTCTCCACCCCAGCTGTGTTCCCAGCATTGTTCCCAGTGCTATTCCCAGGAGAGTTGCTCCCCGTGGGGAACGGGGAGCACCAGCTCCCGGCGAGCGCTGCAGGAGCGAGGCGAGGCCAGTGCAGAGCGATTTGCAAGCAAACATCTGCCGGGCACTGAGCACAGATAAATCCCCAAATTGGAGCGGAGCAGACACGTGATGCAATCCTTCCAGGCGGAGGGGAGGGGGAGGGGGCCAGCAATCCAACGTGTCCCAATATTTTCATTATAAAACACAGCGTATCAGTAACGCGCGCACGTGAAGCTATGGGAATGCCGGGCCCGTCGCCGCGCCATATGTTTTAAATATCATCAAGTAGGCCGGGCTCGGGATATATTTGATATCCTGGCTGTTGTCACTAGGACTGGACCAAGCAATTCGTATGGAATATGGATTGGCCTTGAGCTCGGCCTAATCGCTGGCCCAAGGAGGGTTTTGCAAAAGGCATTCCTAACCTGAGGAGCGATAGGCTCGGTCTTGCGCCAGGGGAGGAGGGCGGGCGGACTCTTGACCTAGATACAAATCTCTGGGGTTAAAATTCAAGAGGCTGTTGGATAGCAGGGACCAAAACATGTCAGTGATAAGATTTGTTCTCTCTCCCTCTCTTTTTTTTTTTCCTTTTCTTAAAATGTTTTTGCTGGAAAAGGCACCTCGCACAAAAATCCTGGTCGACGTTCCTTGCAAGTTGCAGTTTTTAATATTTTCCCTTCAGTGTTTCTCACCCTGAGGAACTAATGAAATGTAGATATGTCTACACTTTTAATTTGGAGATTAATGTGAAACTCCCAGTTTCTTTCAGGTCCCCCACATTCTTTTCACAGAACAATTAAATATGGAAGAAATCTTACTTCTTCTATTATGTCTTCTTAAAAAGAGGGGAACCCCATCCAAATCTTCATTTCAAAGTATTCATATAAAACTTTCCCAGGCTTAGGAGAAAAACAGAGAAATATTTCTGGGACAAGTTATTTCATTCCTTTACTCTGTTCCCTTTTGCTTTTCCTTTGGGAGGGTCTCCCTGTCAGCAGAAAGGTGATAAAGCAGAGAAAATCGGGGAGTGGAAAAAATTAATATATTTTAATTATATTATCAAGCGATTCCTGGTTCTCTCCCTTTTTTTCTTTTTGAGGAAAGGAAGGATGAATTATCTTGGGCGGGGGGTAGTGCATGACAGATCCTTTCCCCTCTTACCCCCACTCTTGGCAAGGAAATGGAGTTCATGGCAAGTTGCAGAGGAAAGCACCATTCTAGGGGGAGTTTTGGGGTGGGAAAATTCGGCTCCCTTGTCTGGGCAGCCCTGGTGTCTCTTTGCAAGACGTGGGCTGGGACCCGAACATCTCGCAGGGCTCCTTCCTGTTCCCACGTCCGTGCCAGGAATCGGGCTCGAGGGGAGGATTTCGGATAACGTGTCCTGGGAAGTCGGGAGTCGGGGGGGATGGAGCTCCCTCCCCACAGCCGGCCTGGATCTGCAGCTCCAACAAGCCCAGGCTGGTTTTGCTGCTGGACTCGGCAGATTTGTGTGCCAGGAGCTCTCGAGGTGCTGTTTTCACAGACACTCGGCTGGCTACAGAGAGAGTTTGGGCTCACCCTGCAAATCCTGGCTGTCAAACACGTGGTTTTCCCCCACGGGAAGCCTGTTTGCTCTCAGGTTTGTTTTGCTTTGGTGCCATTGGGACGTGCAGGATTCGCTCATGGGTGCAGCCTAACACAGATGTCAAGATTTGCTATTTTCCCGAGCCTTTCCTTCTTTTCCCATCAGCTTCTGTTCAGGGCGATCAGTGCAAGGGAGTGGAGGGAGTGGATTTGTGTGACTGTAGCTCAGCCTGCAAAAACTGCGTTGCCAGTGACGCAGAACCAAAAGGGAGAAAAAAATCACCCCTCACCCTGATTTTTAACCCTCTGTATCAAACAGTTGTGCTCTTTTGCTGCCAGGTTCCTGTCGGGTGCAGAGGCAGAACCTGTGGGCACTTCCTGGTACAGCTGAGGGAATCTGGGATAGACCAAACTGTGCTGATCTGGTGAAAATTCAGGCTTGGCCTCCTGGGAGCCATTAGAGCTCTTCACTGATTTAATCAAGAAGTTTAATGCCAGAAGGGACTGCCTTTCAGTCCTGACCCCAGAGCACTTTGGTGAGACAATTCACCGAGGTGTCTGCCTAAAATCTGTCACTCCCTACCTCTTCCTTTTTATCTTTACCTACTTTTTATTTCCCCTTTGTGTTATTTTTTCCTTTCAGTCCTCTAAGCAAGGTCCCGAGCAAAGAACAGCATCCCTGCCACGACAGACACGTCTCACCCAGCCCCATCTCCGTGACAGCCTTTCAGCCCACTTATCCAGTGTGACGAGAGCAGTGCTGGCTCCTTCCCTGCAGTGACTCATCAGGACAAGTTATTAAGATATTAAGTCCCAGGATGGGGGCCAAGAGGGTTCAGACACCTCCTGCACCACTGTTGCTGTCTCCGTCCTTCTCCGGGGTGTGTTTACAGATCAGCTGGAAATTTCCTAAATAAGTTGGTTCTATCCATCAACAAATCCCCTTTGGATAATGCACATTTCATGGCAGTTTCCAGTGTTCTGCCTACAGGAGGATATAAAAACTCCTTTTGTTATAATATAGCCTCCTTGGCAGCTTGTAACTCAGTGGGAAAGGCTCTGGATTCCTGGAGGAGCGCACTGTGTCAGCGATTTTGGGGATTTCAGGCAGAGGGAGGCCTCACTGGGGAAAGAAAAGGAAAGGCCGAGCGAAACTTTGCTCTCCTTTTGAGATGAATGGGTAAAAATTAGGTTGAAGATGAAAGGAGTGCGAGTAAGGGGTGTGAAAAGATGTTCTTGTCTTGGCAAGTCCGGTGGGATTTTGCAGGAAGCGGGAGCACTGTGTCGGTCAGATTTCATTCCAGAATGAAAATTCGAGGGAGCAAAGGCTTCCGTGCACACTTTTCCCAGGCATTTTGTCACCTGAGCGAGGTGGTGGCAGCAGCTCCTCCATCCCTGAGTGGGTGCATCCCAAAGGGAGATGCCAAGGAGCACCCAGAACTTGGGGTGTGAGGACACCGGAGACTTTCGCGATCTCCAGCGGTGTCCCCAGCCAAGACTTCTCCCAAGGGTTTCCCATCCTTCTTTTCCCCAAAGAACATTTGCATTTCCAATGCAGGTTTGTTATTATTTTTTTTTTTTTTTAATTCAGCTGATCCAACCCAATAGAACATCCAAATAGGGATAAGTTTCCTGGTGAAGTCAATTCCCCTCATCTGATTAATTTCTTTGCATTATGGAAAGTGTTTTTCTGGAAGGGGTCTCTTTTCCTTAGAAACCGGAGTTTGTCGGGAAAAATGCCTCCAAAGGTGGGCAGAGAAAGCAAAAATTTTTAAAATTTAGAACTTTTCCATGCAAATTTATAATTTTCACTAGAAATCTAATCCTCACCAGTTATGGGCTTGGGGGAGAAAATTGTGACTGAGGGCAGTTTGGTGGCTTTCTCTTTTTCTTTTTTCTTTCTGTCTCTTTTTTCTTTTTCATTTTTTGTTTTCCTTTTTGTCTTTCTCTTTCTTCTTTCTCTTTCTCTCTTTATTTTTTTATAAATTTAAATTTTAAATCCACGCTGAGCCCTGTTCTCTGCCTTCTTCTCTCTGCCCACCTCCATAAAATCCCAGAGAGTTCACGTAACCATCCATAAATTTCACTTCATCCTTTTCCTACTGATTTTTCACAGGAATGGCTTAAATTTTAGTACCTCAAGGGAAAAAAAAATTAAAATACGGCGATACAATGATTTCTTCATCTTCTTTCTTTTGCCCTTTGCTGATCTGCACACAAAAAGTATCTTTTCAGACCAGTGCTGGAGATGTTGTGAGTGTCCCCCAAAGAAAATATTGCCAAAGTAGGGAAACTTTTTAAAAAATCAAATCTGGCATTGTTTTTATTTATTTTTTTTAATGTCTTTGGTTCTTTTCTGGAACCTGTGGCTGGTGAGATGGGTGAACCTTGGATGCTCTCAAATATGCAGTAGCTCTTCCCTGTGATGTTTTTAAATGTGGAAGGGGCAGTGATCCCTACTCTGAACATCAAGTTGACAAGGAACTTGAAATGGCATTAAAAAGTGGGAGAAAATCCTGGGAGATGAATTTAGGATGGGCCTTTCGAGCCCCCTGCTCAGGGAAGCACTGCAAAAGCTGAACTCCTTGGGAAAGTGCTCTTACAAGTGCTTGTCGTTCTTCAACTGCCGTATTAAAAATGAAAGAGAAAGATCCTCCAAAATATTTCTTTTTTCATGAAGGGCCTTCTGTCAACAGCAAAAAAAAAAGATAAATCAAAGGAATATTTCGGGCAGCTGCTTTTAATTAGCTCACGTGACGGGCTGGTGGAAGAATTAAATTAGAGCTGGTCGATTTTCTTGTGGACCCGCAAAGGTGCGCGGCAGAGCGGGACCTGAGCCAGGTGTGGGGAGCCTCCCCCGGCCTCCCAGCACCTCCCAGCTGGTCCCACTGGTCACTTGGCCTCTGCCTCTCCGTTGGGCAGCCCCACACCTTGAGCTGGGTTCGTTCTAGATGGATTTACTTGCAGCCTTGGTGCGCTGGGCCGCCTGGCAGCCTTTACGGCCCCACCGTGAGCGCTTTTTTGGGGAGATAATTACCTAAGTTCAAAGCCCCCTCAGCCAATCGTGTCCTGCTATTCATGCGAGCTGTTTCATAACGCTGTTTTGAACCCTGTTGGTGGCATAATTAAGATTTAATTAAATACAGGAATAGAAACATGTTGTTCATTTGACCATCTGTGAGTCAATGACTGTGGCGGTTTTCGGAGTTTCTACGCTACATGCTGTTAGTGAGTGTTTCATATTATTTTCCATCTCCCCAACCATACTTGCACGTTTTCAGAGCCACCGAAGAGCCAGAGCAGATATGATGATGCTATTATTGTCCTGTGTGGGTGATCATCTCTTTCTGCTGCCCTTTGCTGTTGATCCTGTCCCTCAAATCAGGCCTCAAGCGTAGCCGGAGCTGCTGGCACCGTCAGGAATGGGGATACCAAAGGAAAGAGGGGTCAATCCAAAGATAGAAGGGAAAAGGAGATGAGTTTTGTTGATTTGTTTTGCTGGTGAAATGTTCAAACGAGCATAATAATAATAATCACAATAAGAATAATTGTTACAATAATAATAATCATATTAATAACAGTAAAGTTTTTTCTTGGTGTCCTCTAGAGCACCTGGCACAAAAGCAGCCTAGGACAGACCTGGAAACAGTCAAGTACCCCAAGTGCACATCAGGACCACAGAGTGGCTCGTCCTCCAACCAAAGCCCAGGAAATGTTGAGCTGATGTGCCCAAACTGAGCATTTTTCAGTTTGACAAAAACTCTTTGTGAGTTGGTGTTGAATATAAGTCACATCTAAATGAAAAGGGTGGGGTTTCCCCTAATTAAAACTGGTTTATTTCTGAAACTTTAGATGGGAAATATTGTGATTCCAACAAGATATTATGAGGCTAAATTTGGTTAGATGTTGTGTTTTTAAATAGTGTAAAATTCACCCCGAGCCAAAACTGAAATATTTTGTCTCAGATACAATGAAATGTCGTGTTTGATCGGAACATTTCTTTCCCTACTGTTTGCTGGCCTAAGGGATGAAAGAAAAAGAAGTTTAACTCAAACAAGATTGATGCCTTCTGGGATTTTTCTTGGGGAGGAAGAAAGAGGAGGGGTCAGCCACCCAGCCCCAAAATAAGTGCTTTACAAAGCTCGTGCTGAAGCACCTAGGAAAGCATGGCAGGATTTTCCCTTTGCTCCTGTTGATCCCCTGTTGTACACTGCCAAATTCATCTACTTTTTTCATCACAATATTGCTTCAAAAATCAGAATTTAAATACAAATAATTCCCTTTTTTCTGTATTTTGTTTGTTTGTTTGTTTTCACTCCCTTTTTTTGGGTTTCTGCTTTGGGGCACAGAACAAGGTGATCGGTCAGGTTAGCAACAGTAATTAGATACTCCCAAAAATTTGAAAAACTGTTTGGGGAAATAAACATTTTCTGGAATTGGGAGGGAAATAAGTGGGAAAAACAGTGATGGTTTGTTTAAGCCTCAACAGGAGTGGATCCCTGTCCTTTCTTAATAGAGAAGTTTGGGTTGAAGTTTTATGGTGATGTTCTTCCTAACAACGCTTCCACGAGCACGTGAAGCACACGACTGTGACATCTCCTCTGCCTCTTAATTTATCTTAGCTCCACGAATTTCCAGAGCTCCAGGAATCACTGGTAGTTGCCATCTTCCTCCACCTGATTCCAGCCTCTCCCTGAATGGGAGCTGGAGAGGGATCCTGGTGTTCCAAAGGGTCATTTTGGTCCCCACCATCACCGAGTGGTGACAGCTGCCTGGTGATCCCAACTCCCAAACCAAACCTCCTCTTCTCCTGCTCCAGTGTGTCCCAACCATCTCTGGCTCTGCTGCTGTTCTTTGTGCCTTTGCCATCATCCAGGACACATCGTGGATGGCTCATGGCTTCCAGGGCATCAGCAGGTTTTCCCAAACCTGATGGGGCGTTCCAGGGAGCTGCAGGAAGCGACTGAGAGAAGGTTCTAAGGCAGCAAGGAACTGGTTTCATTCTTATAGATAATCTCAGCCCAATTTTAATGGTGTTTGGAAGTCCCTGCTGGGCTCAGTCCCACTCTGTGGCAAGCCCTGAGATTTGGCAGGTGTTGGGACAGCAGGAGTTTCAAAATGTTTTGCAATCTGTCTCTGCTCCCGTTGAAATCGCTGCCTTGGAAAAATCCCACTTTTGTTTCAACCTAAAAAATGAGCGGAAAGGGCTCATTTTGCCCCCGTGGAGTGGCCCTGGCTGATGGGACCGTGATGGGACATTGCTCATCTCCAGCCTTGATTTCCAGCAGCTGGAATTTGGCTCGGCACTGGAGCCGAACGGAGCCACCGGCCCCGTGCTGAGACGGGGATGGACAGGATCTCAAAACAAAAAAAAATCTCAAAAATAAAATAAAACCTCTCAAAAATAAAAAAAGGCTCCGACCTTCCCAGCCCCACAGGCCTTTCCTCTGCTCCAAAGCACCCCAGGAACGAGCAAAACCCTGGGAAATGCAGAAGAAGCTCATAAACACCTGAAATCCTTTTCAAAGGGCACAGAGAGAGATTTATCGCTCAGTGAGAGCTGTAATTTATTCCAAGTGCTCAGCCTGTGATTTGAATATTATTTGACTTCGGAATTTCTTTTCCTTAAAAAAAACCAAACCCAAACCCACGCAGTGCGTGGATATTTCTCATCCTCAAAGTGGAGCTGGCTACGTTCTTGCCATCCCCTTAACTCATCCCTGACATTTACAACAAAATACACATCCCTGTGTCTTTACAACAGAAAACACACATCCAGCACGTGTGGCTGCGAAACAGAACTCCCTCTGGGAGAATTTGCCTCTGGACAGATGTGGTGCAAGTCACCTTTCCATCTGACAGAGCAGATGAGCTCCGGGAGTTCACCTTCCACAGGCAAGGGATGATGAGGGGCAGAAATGGGATCTGTGTTATTCACGTTTTCTCTCCCAGTTGCTCTTAGAAATGGCCATTTTTAAAGATTTTTATTTTTCCCAGCAAAACCAAATTTTCTGTGTTAAAGGGTGTTTGTTTAGGTTTTTTCCCCCCTGCATTTTTCCCTTCATTAGGACTGCAAAATCAGAAAAGCACCGTTGGTTATAAGCAAAAGTTGGCTCAGTTTTTATGAAACATTTTTAGCCTGCCATAAAATCAGCGTTTGGCTTCTAAAAGCCAAGATATTGTGGAGGAAAAGTTTGCATTAATGGTGGAATGAGTACATCTAATTTCATTTTTTTAGAGTCAGGGTTATAAATCTAATTAGACTTTAAAGTAGAATTCTAATTAGGCTTAGAATTCTAATTAGACTTAGAATTATGATTAGACTTGGGTATAGAGTTATAATTATACTTGGACTTAGAATTCTAATTAGACTTAGAATTCTGATTAGACTTGGGCTTAGAATTATAATTGTACTTGGACCTGGAATTGGAATTCTAATCAGACTTAAAATTCTGATTAGGCTTGGACATATATTTATACTTGGACTTACAATTCTGATTAGACTTGGACATAGAATTGTAATTAGACTTGGACATAGAATTATAATTAGACTTGGATTTAGGATTGTAATTAGATTTAGAATTCTGATTAGACTTGGATGTAGAATTACAATTATAATTCAGCTTACTATTCTGATTAGACTTGGACTTAGAATTCTAATTAGACCTGGACTTAGAATTAACATTCTAACCAGCCACTGGAATAGGAAAGCTGATGGACACTTCCCTTGCAAAAGCTGCAGTTTTTAAGCATTTCTGAAGTTGTAACTTCATCTCTGACCTAGTGCAGGGAAGTGTTTGAGCCCGGCTTTATTTAGGGTCCCGCTTAATCCCTCTCTGAGTGTGGAGGGAGTAAAGATCCCAGGAGCTCTGGTTCCGAGGTGGCAGAGAGCTCGCTGAGGTTTTTCTCTCCCTGCGCTGAGATTCCCTGAGCTCGGGGAGCTGCTCAGAGGGAACAGATCCGTGCATTATCAAACAATTCCTGGGAACTGGGCTCAGCCGCAGCAGTAACGCTTTCCGGGCTCGTGTCTCGGCCACCATCTATCCACAGGGCATCTGCTGAACCTGCCTTGACTCCTGCACCACTTCGAAAATGCAGGCTTTGGGGAGGAATATTCCCTTCCCGACGTTTTTCTCCTTCCTAGGTGGAAATGTCAGCGATTATTTGCGAACGGGCGAAGAACGCTGCGGTGTTTTCTCTTTCCTTCTTTTTCCCCTCAGGTGTTTTTTTGGCACAGCCGCGGAGCGATCTAGGACGAATAAATAACCAGAAAAAGAGGCAGAGATGCTGCAGAGCCCGCCGGGGTGGCTGTCAGGGGGAGCCCTCCCGCCCGCAGCCGCGCTCCGCTCCGCCACCGCCACTCTGTCCCGTTCTCCCCGGACCCCGGCACTCCGCCTTCCAGGACACCGGCACGGAAAGTGTCCCCATCCCCAGGGAAGGCCGGTGGCTCAGGCACCCCACATCCCGGGTCAACAGAGGTGCCGGCAAGGCTGGCGTCCCCGTCCCCGTGCCGGCACCGCTGCCAGCGGGCTCTGGTGTCGCAGGAGGTGCCGGGGCTGCTCTCCGGAGGCAGGAGAGCAGGAGGGAGCCTTGGCTGCCGGCTGTCTGTGCCAGGAGCTGCACCATGTGCTGGCATCCCGGTGCTTTTGGAGCCACGTGCCCGTGTCGATCCCGGCTTTCCCCCGCGGATGGGAAACCTGGGGATGGCGGCGGGTTAAAGCCCCGAGCCTCCATCTCTGCTGATGAGAGCGTTTCCTGTGTTTAGGCGCGGCTTCAATTGCGCTTCCCAGGTGCAGTCAAGGGTTGCTTAGCCCTGTGTGCTACGATAAAACTCATTTTCAGAACACCCCGTCCCGTGTCCAAGCAGGCAAAGCTCATTTCCAGATTCAGGCGTTTTCTGGCATCACAGAGCGTCCAGCCACGGTCATGACAACAAAGTACGGACCGAACATTTGGGAACACCGATTCCTGTGCCCGAAACCCGGTTTTACACCTCACATATCGCTTGGGATAAATTGTCAGAGCGGCAGGTGTGTTAGTCCAAGCCTGTCTTGAGTTTGATGTGCAGCTCAACGTTTCAAAGTGCTCAGATGTCTTGTAGGGAAAGAGGCCATGAAAGAGCAAAGCGGTTGCATCGGATATGAAATATGAATAAAGGAGGTTTTATTTTGTCTCTGTCTTCAGGGAAGCAGGGAAAGGAGAGGTCTCCTCCAAGACAAGTATTTCTATGTTAAAAATAATTTGCCACGCAGAAGTAAAACGATGCTCCGCAGCAGCGGAATAAAACAAAATTCCTCTGCCAGCTTCCCAGTAGAATATATATTTTTTTAATTTAATGGAGTTAATCCCTGTTTGTTTACCTTCTTGATTATATTAACCAGCAAGGTAGTGATTAAAGGCAGGAGTGTAGCTCATGCTAATTATATTTAAAGCCCACGAACCTGTTTCTTTTTAGTCAGAGATGATTACAATAAACACACCTGCACTATTTTACAAGCAGGCTCGGCCGTGGCTTGGGGGTGCCAGGAAAGGCCAGGATTTAACCTTGCTTGGGGGGTGCCTTCTCTCAAATTGAGGTTTTTTCCCCAAGGAATCTGGGAATTGCGGCATGGAAGGACTGGAACAAGCGGCTGGGCAGGTCTTGATCGAAAATAAAAACGGATTAAGCACGAATTAAATTCACTGCATCCCTCAGCAGGTAAAGCAGAGGCCAAATGTGCTCCTGTGTGAACATTCGTGGGAGTGTTGGTCAACACCAAGCGGCTCTTCAGGACCCGTTCTGCTCTGAGCCCAAACCAGTACAAACCATTGCCCCTACTGGTTTATACAGGAGCTGGCTGCCTCAATCGTGGAGCACAGAAATAGGCTCATAAAAAGTAAATTTCCCCTCAGAGTGCTGGGTTTGGGTTGATACGTGGGGGTTTCAAACAAAAATAAGACTCGCAGAAGTTAATTCACTGCGGCGGAGTGGTTTGGGGAGATAACATCTTCTATTCCTGCTGTTTAATTAAACCCAGATTTTTATTTGCTGTACCTTTTAATTAAAGAGGAATAAGATATTCGCCCTCCTAAGGCATCTGGTTGATTTTATGAAATGTGGGGTTTGGGGGTTTTTTGTTGTTTTACTTTTTAGTTTGAGATTGAAATGCACCACTCTGCTCCAGCACATTTTTTATTGAAGGGAGGTTAGGCAGCTTTTCCTCAGCTCTGGAGGCTGGGAGACAGCCACAACCATGAAATTCCCCTCCGAAGCCGAGCTGATCAGCTCACAAAGCAAGGAGGAATTTAAAAAAAAAAGCCCTCCCTGCAGCTGTAAACTTGAGCTAAGAATAAGTAGCAAGGTAACATATACCACAAAGCAAAAGAAGTGGAAAAAAAGATTCAAGTAAGGCAAAAAACCACCTCCCTTGCTATTTATTCAGGGGCTTAAATTTATTTAAGGAGTGAGAGTATTTTTAAAAGTACTTATTTTGTGTTCATATGGTAGTGAGGAATTAAAACAAATTCCCTGAATGCTTTTTTAATGTGGTTTTTGACTGCTTTTTACTGCTTGGAAAAGATCAGTATTTACATTATTACGAATTTGATCTCACTGTTTGTGCTAAACACCTTTAGGAGAGAGGCTGCTCGGCTGTTCCATGTTTAATTTTGTGAAATCTCTCAAAAGTTAAGGGCAGCACTTTTCAAGCTGAAAATAAGATTAGACCTCTTCAGGTTTCCCTTGAATGTCCCCCGTTATTTTTGCAGGGCACAATTCTTTCTCCACATTGTTTAAGATACCTTGAAAGTCGACAATTTCCGATTTTATTTTTTTTTTAATATATATTAGCAAAACTTCCAAGGATTTTCCAGCTTCTTCCATAGAATTAATTTCGCTGTTTTACGGGATCGCAGAGTTATGATTGATTTTTAACACTGTGAATTCCCTGGGAAGGTACCAACCACGTATTACTTTCATTTTGCAGGGCGGTTGCGTTCCAGCCCTGGCTCGGAGTCGCGTGTTTTCCCGAAGTTTTTCCCCAAGGAGCACGGTTTGGCTGTGGGAGAGCAGCACCGGGAACGCTTCACAAAGATGTAAGAGCCGGGAGAAAAATATAATGTGGGAAAAAAGGAAAATCGAGCTATTAGAAAAGCTTTTTTTTTTTCTTTCCCCCTCCCCGGTTTTTGTTTGGCTCGGGGATTTTTCACCCCCTGGAAGCAGGTCCATCACTCTGCCGGGGCAGTGTAACATTTCTGAGCCTGAAATTCCTGTCACAATAGGGCAGAAATCCTACCCCGGGGTGTCAGAAGGAGAGTTGGATCGTGTCTGTCGGAAACACACTGATAATATGGAATTACCTTCCTGGAAAAGGTGGATTTAGGAGTGCAGCACGTATTCCAACAGCAGAAAGGAAAACTGCTAAGCTGCTCCCTGCAAGGTGTTGATCCACCCCAGGAGTTTATCCTCTGTGCTAATTGCACCCTCATGTCAGCTCTGCCTAATTTAAGTATAAGCCAGGCTTGTGTTTAAACATGTGCTTTGTCGCTTCCCTGGCCTGATAAAGTGGGATTAAACGCTGGAAATCTGCCTGTTGGATGAGCAAAAATCAGAGCAAGGGCTTCTTCCAGCTGGGAAATCCTGCCTTGCCTCGCTGCATCACCCAAAATGCTTGAACACGGTGGTGACGCGGGGTGGGTCGGTGTGCCCCTCCTCAGGAGGGGGAAATTGTGGAGTGGGGGGAATAAATGCAGTACCAGAAGTGTCTGTGATGTTTCCAACAGCACCAGGAGAGAGGCGCTGGCCGCAGAGGGTCTGCGAGCCGAGAGCCTCGGGAGCCGCGGGCCCGAATTCCGGGTACCCAAACAACAGGAGAGTTGGATGATGGTTGAAAAGCAGCTCTGGGGTTAAGGCCCTGGCTGGGCCCGGTGCTGTAACCTCCGATAATGGCTGCTCCAGTCCATGGGAGTTTGTTCCCCAGAGAGCCGCGGCACCGCGGGCTGGGGAAAGCTCCCCGCGCGCTCCGGCGTGGATCAGGAACACGCTCCCTTCTCTGGGCACCCACAAAATGCCCTCTCTGGGGCTCCCAGCTGCGTCCACCAGCCGGGAAATGGGGTTTTGGTGGGCCCCGTCCGTCAGCCGGACCTGCTGCTGGGAGGGCAGGGTGAGGGAAACCCGCCGGGCACCCGAGAGGCCGTGAGGAAAGGCCCAGCAGGCCGGTGTCACTTTGTGACTGATCACAACTCCTGATCTCCCTAAGGGGGGTTTTGTCATTCCCTCTTTGCCCGTGCCGCGTTTCCAGGGGACAGGGACGGGTGTGAGCGCGCCCCAGGCAGCCAAAACCTGGGCTGGCCCTTCCCTGGCTCCCTTTCCATCTGCACACAGCGGTGTCTGACGGGAATGGCCTGGGCTCAGATTTTCCGTGCTCGGTGTCTGCCTCGGCCTGATTATTTTTGGAAAGGGCTCTTTGGAGGAGATGGCTTAGCCATCCCCGGGACTGGGATCAGAGAAAGAGGCATCTCGCCGTGGCGCAGACACTTCCGAGACGAGAGCAGAGGGAGTGCTGTGCTGCTTGCTGGGGGTGTTCAGGATCAGGGGATGCTCTGCCTCGATGCCTTTTGTGACAGCTCGTGGCATCTTGGCTCCCTCAGGGAAGTACTTCCCTGATCTTTCAGAGCATTCAGATGCTGCGGAGGGGGGCATTGTAAGGGTAAATTATATTTCAGGCTCTTTCTCTATGCAAGGTGTGTAAACAGGGCAGGGAAATACGCATGAAAACGGCTTCAGAAGGATAAAACACGAGGATTTGGGGTGAAGAGGCAGAAAACACGATCCAAGTGCAGGGACAGATAGCTGAGCACAGCCTTTCTGTGCAGTGTTTGCAGCAGATGTTTCTGTTCGCCCTGCTCCCCGCGGTGATGCTCTGCGTTCCCGGGGCTCAGCTGGAGCGGGGATGCTGGCAGGAATCATCTCTGCTTTGGGAAAGGCCAGGTTTTAATCCTGGACCACGAGAGGGCACTGCCTGCAGCTGGATTCCCCTCAGCTCAAACACAGGCTTGGACAGCGAATCCCAAACATTATCTGCTTTTATTCCCGTCCCCCTCTCCCCCTCTCCTGGCCAGGAATTCTTTCCGAGATTGGAATCGCTTTGGCGCTGGAGCTTCCCTGTTCAGATGCGCTCGGGCTTCAGCAAACAGGCTGGGTGGGAGTCATCTAAAATTAGCCATGGTGGTGGAGGTTACACTCTGTTCCCACAGGAGGGGCTGATGTGGCTCGGAGGGCTCTTCCCGAGGTCAGGGCTTGCTGGTGACACCCTGGGCGCCTACTCGTGGATTTACTGAGGGAGCACGGCTGGGAAAGCAGAGCCGGGTTGCTGCCAGGGGACTCCCACGGGGCATTGAGGGTGCTGAACCAGCTCGGCAAAGCCACCCCAGTGCCTGTCTGCCTCTTTTGCCACTTGTGCCGAGGGGCTGTCCTGCTCCAGGGCAGAGCTTTGAGCACAGGGGTGGCCGGATCCCCTCAGGGAACAGGTTCATTGCTTCCCTCCCCGTGTCTGCCCCAGCAGCAAACATCTTCTGCCACAGACCACAGGGTGGTTCAAGAACAAATGTATGTCCAGCCCTGGAGCTATTCAGGAATGGCTTTCCTGGAAAAAAAAAAAAAAATCCCTGGAGGGCCAATTTGCTTTTGCTGAGTTTAGCAGGAAGGGAGCCATAGCACCAGCTTGGCTTCCCTCAGCCAGAGAGAGCTGATGCCCCCTTGATTTGCTTTTATTTGCATGAAGTTAGGGGGGCCATCAGAGACAGACTGATTGGGGTGCTGCTTCCTGTAAAAATTCATCCGATTGTCTTAAGTGAGTGAGACAGCAAAGAGTCACAATTTGAGATTGCATGTTTTATTCTAAATTGACCGAAATACATTGTTGTACCCAAGATGAAATTCCCCTTTTCGTTTTGACAGAAAAATCGAAAAGCTAAAAAGTTTCTTCACAATTTCCTCCTCTAAGGCCCCTCTGCACTTCCCCCAAAAAACCATCAGCCAGAGCAAAAGCCCAGCTCCTGACGTGCTTTTTCTTCATAGAGATGGGAGCTAGAGATGAACTAGTGAGAATGGGAAACAATAAATACAGTTTATTTTCTTTCCTGCTACAAAAGGCCATGATAAAGAACATTTAGGAGGAATGGTTTCAGATCAAGGGTGGGCAGTCCTGGCACAGGGTCCCCAGAGCAGCTGTGGCTGCCCCTGGATCCCTGGCAGTGCCCAAGGCCAGGTTGGATGAGGCTTGGAGCAGCCTGGGGCAGTGGGAGGTGTCCCTGCCCAGGGCAGGGGCTGGGAATGAATGAGCTTTAGGGTCCTTCCACCCAAACCTTTCTGAGATTCTGTGAAGACATGAGATGTTGTGGGTACCTACAGAGCCATGTCTCACCTCCTGGGCTTTCACGTCTCTGAATCACTGGTTACTGTCACAACCACCACCCTGGATGTCTTAAGCCAAGCACTAGATTTTCACAGGCATCCTTAGGGTTTTTTTTCCTATGATCTTTTTTCTCACGTGCTGGAAAGGGGATTTGGACATAATCCTCATCCAGTGGAAGAGAAAATGTTGGGGATGTGGTTGTGCTGGCACCAGTTTTTAATGCTTTGCCGTTTTTAAGCAAGTGCAGGTCTATCAGCAGGGAGAGAGAGAAGCACCAGGCCCTGGAGAGCGATGAATCCAGCAGAGAAAGGGGCTGGGTGCTGGAAATGTGGTGGGAAAGTGCTCTGGGACAATGAGTGAGGTCGTTAGCGCAGCGTTCTCATCGCAGCGCTGGGAGTTGAGCAGCTGGTACCCAGCACTCCAGGCCTCGGGTTTGCTGCCTTTAAAGGCCTTTCCTTAATCCCACTTCACCCAGGACAGGCGGGCTGTCAGATCTGCACAAGGGAGAGAGGAAAGCACGGTCATTTCCAGCATTCCAATTAACCTCTAACAAGTCAACTATCCAGCCTCTCCAGGAAGAGGAGCCTCATTCACTTGGGTCTTTCCAAGTGGAGCTCTTCAGGACAGGGAGCCTGGCAAAAGGGGGATCCCATCGAGATAAACTTGTGCTGTTTAAAATCTGTTGAAGGCGGGGGAAGCTGGCCACTAAAACATAATTTTTTTCTGTGGTTAAGGGAGGTATAATCAGTGGTGTATCAGGAGTCATTTTCCCATTTATCCAGATAATGGAAATTAATAGGAGAGGAGAAAAACTCCATTAACTTTTCCTTTCAAGTCAGCTGATTGCTTTTCCTCTGCAGGCTCTGTGCCTTTGGCACTTCCCTGTAATATAGAAGAGGAATATTTCTCTTCACTGACTTTCCTCTTTCCTTACTTGTGCTGTACTTTTTGAAGGCTCGTTTTGAAGGCTCCTTTCCAAGATCCAAAGGAACATGTACGTGTACATATACATCCAAAGGAACATACGGGCTTGGAAAGGGGATTAATTAACTTCAAATGCAAAGTACCAAGAACTACTGACGCCCCCC